>CALSBZ010042869.1:816993-866068 GCA_943591055.1 Gobionotothen gibberifrons | reverse complement strand
TGTGTGTGTGTGTGTGTGTGTGTGTGTGTGTGTGTGTGTGAACCAATTTTGGTTTCCATATGGTGTGATGAGCAGAGTCAGTTGGAACATCAAACAACTGAGATCTTGCCCATTGTACTGTGTTCATATTTGCTCGAAAAATGTGGAACAAAACAAACAATATAACATCTTAATCTGCTGAAAACTCACATTGTGTTTTAGACCCTAATGATGTAGAGGTCATTACACTTTTTTTAAATTGTGATTCAGGTTTCCATATTACCAAAATGTCACCCCTGAAGAGTTCACATTGCCATTAACCTTTTCAATGGACGTACTTTAGGCCTCATTAACATTTCCAGTTTCCACGAAAATAGAGCACGTCGTTTCCTCTTTCAATCTCACTAACATTGGATTTAAATAAGTACAATACTTGATCAACCGTGAAATTGAGAAGGTTTTCGGTGGTGCTGGAGCAAAATCAAGGTAGAAGGTATGTGGTGGTACTGTAAGTGCAATTGGAGAATCCTTTGTCTGGACTTTGGATTTAAATGAAATATTCATTGCCTAAACATATTGCTTTTCTGAATGGAGGCGGCTTGGAAAAAGACATTGCCCAAATAAGATCTCTTGTGTAAGCATTGCTGTAATGTATTTGCGATCAATTGGTTGCCAATCTTGGAGAATACAACTTTGAATCCTTTAGAAATGGTTTAATAGTTGCACCATTTCGAAGGATGGTATAATCAATCAACCATGATGCCGTTGTTTTATAAATATGTTATATTGCTATTCTGTCAAACTGGAATGAGTAAATGGTCTCTTACTGAGCAATTATTAGTTTCAACACTGTCTGCAATGTGTGCTTCCTTTTCTAATCAATTCTGACCCATCTCAAATTGACCCTTTTGCTGCACTTTCAACTGAAAATTACGCTCTCGATGGGGGGCTAACTCAGGCTTTGGAACCATTTCATTTTGCTTTCATCTATTCTCAGCAGGACCTCAAAATAATTCTAATAAAGAGCTGTAAACTGTATTCTTCCTAGAGTATGTCAGCTGGGTGGCTCTCAGTCATAAAATGCAATATTGCCAGTTTTCCAATTGCCTGCTGATGCGCCGTTACCTGCTCTCGAGACTTTCAGCAATCCCTTCAATTGGCAAACCTCACAGAAACCACACATAACTACCTGATCCCTTCGCCTCCACCTCAGTGACTCTTAGTGTCTCTGCAAAGGGTTGGATAAGGTAGCACCATTCATAAGGATGCAAGAAAAGGTATACTTATATCATCTGCTATTGCGCCAACATAAAGCCTTCCTATTGCAATGTCAATAATATGTACTTATATGCAGTATAGATTTAGTTGTGTTTCAATTAATTTCATTAGCTGTGTTTCCCTGTGTTCTTACATTCATTATAGGATACTTATAAAGACGGTGTTGTTGTACGCACTGACTTGCTTTAGATCATTGAATGTGTTCCTTCCCTAATGTTTGCAAATTGATAAAGACCGGAGGCTCCAAGAGAGTAAAGTTTCTCTCCACCTTTATGTCTCCTAATAGTGTCTGCTCCACTAGCCACTCAGACTTTGGTGATGCAACCTCTAAGTGTTGATGTCCATATAAACTGTGATAGGTAGAGGATTGTGTTTTCGTTCTAACAAGCATCATACTATAGACATATGTAAAGGCCTTCTGGAAACGTGATACTTGTTTGTCATGCTTAACAACTTGTACAAAATAGTTATGGCACATTAAGGCACACTAATTTCTCTCTGAAGCATTCTGCTAACAGTCTCTTTTAGTGGTTAGCTTACAAATAAAACTGTATAGCTACTCACTGGGCACCTGTACTTGTGGAAACAGCCCATAAATAATAGACAACAGGGTATGAGCATGTATTTCAGGACAATCTCATCGCTTGCCAAGGAAATCATGGACCAGCATGTCTGAACGCAGGGTATCACGTTGAAGACCCGTTGCAGACTCCATCTGTAGAACATGGTGACTGCTCTGATATCAATTCACAGCCAGGTTGTTATTTCACAGGAACTGGGACCCAGTGGGTCTCTTGGCCCTTACAGAGAAGGTTCAGCAGGCTCAGGGGATCGCAAGTGTCACAAGCATTACGGACCGAATGCCACAACTGTCGCTCATTTGCTGTGATTCTAGCATAATGAAGACACTTCGCCTGGGTGCTGTAGTGTTGACAGTTGTATTCAGCACAGTCTCACTGGGGGTTTAAGACTATATCTCAATACCTGGTGGAACCCTATAACAGGTGATATTTTTAACACTGCTCCCGGCCCTTTAAACATTGTTTCCCAGTGGCACAAGTTGAGGAAGATTCAACTGAATGCAAAAGTCCTGTGATGTTTTGGGGACAGTTTCCTGGAGACTTGTATAATTTGCAAAGAAAATAAAAGCAAAGCTGTTGGGTGGTGTTTTTGGTGTGAAGTACCAGTATCATTACCAGGTATCCAGCACCCGTCCTGAATAACATCATCCCATTCTACGGCATTTAAAGGTCCCATGTCGTGCTTTTCTGGTTATTACCCGTCCCCTTGTGTGTTATGAAGGTTTTTCTGCATGTAAACGGTCTGCAGAGTCAAAAACCCTCAAAGTACACCCTGTAGCGAGTACAACTCTAACACAGAAAAGACCTGTCTATGCTGCCCCAGAACGCCTCCTTGGACATTTCTCTTTTTCCATTTGTTCCCGGAACCAAAATGGACCAATCCGCGGAGCTCCTCACACACCAGGACCTTTCGCGTACATTTTCAACTAACAGGGAGTCCCATTGACTTGCATAGAGCTCCCTGGTTGATAATAGACTAGTTGGGATCGCGGAGAAATGCTCTCCGCAGACCCATTCTCACAGCGTTTATAAACCTTTTTCTTACTCAATATCAAGCCACACTTATTGTTTTTACTTCGGCTGTGAGTGTTTGTGTGTGCTCAGGAGTTCTTGCTGTATCGCCGACCCGGAAACCACACCAGTAAGCCAGCTCACTGAGCGGCGAACCTCTCAACGTCCCGACCAATCAGAGTACACTGGGCTCACAGGGAGGGGGGGGGTAGGAGCTCCAACAAGCCATTTAGGACAGAGTGAATAAACATATAAAATAAATAAATACATTTGATTTATATAGCACACATTAAAGACAACGTCATCTCAAGGTGCTTCACAAAGCTATAAGAAAACAAAGAAAAAAGATATCTAAAGGAGCATATTGGATACAATATAAAAAATAAAAATAAAAGGTTAAGAGCATAAAAGGTTTAAAAATAAATAAATAAAGCAAAGGACAGTCAGTAACATGCGGTGTGGAACAGGTGGGTCTTGAGGCATTTCCTAAAAACTGAGAGTGATGCCGAGGTCCGTATGTTCTCTGGAAGCTGATTCCACAGACGTGGACCCAGGGAGGAGAAAGCACGGTTTCCCATGCTGACCAGTTTTGTCCACGGAACAGCCATGAGAATGGAGCTGCCTGAGTGTGGGTGAGGTATGGGAATGTTTTCTGGTTAGCAGTTCCTGTAGGTAGAGTGGGCCAGTGTGGTTGATGGCGTTGAAGACCATTATGAGGTCTTTACAGTTGATCCGGTGTGTTACAGGGAGCCAGTAAGTGAAGGATGGGGGTGATGTGCTCTGATTTGCGTGTTTTTGTGAGTATCCGGGCGGCACAGTTTTGTACATATTGTAGTCTCTGAGTGGTTTTTGCTGGAATGCCTGCAAGCAGAGAATTGCAGTAATCAATGTGGGAGGTGATGAAGGCATGGACCAGTTTTTCTTCATCCGGTTTGGTGAGGGAGTTTGGAGATGTTTCTCAGGTGGTAGTATGAGGCTTGGCAGACTGTCTTTATGTGTGCTTGGAATGAAAGGGATGAGTCCAGTTTCACACCTAGGCTCGTTACAAGAGGGGAGAGGGGAATGGAGTGAATACCGGTGAATACACATACTTTACAGAGATGCTGTGTGTGAAAACAATGTGAGTTTGTAAAATTGCACAATATAAATCTATTTTAGTAGACCTCAACAATGGAATTATGATCAGTAGAAATGGCCATGACATGGGACCTTTAACAGTGACAATTAGTGTCATAATATGTGGTAGAAGGATTCTGCTATACTATTTGTAGGTACACAATGCAATTGTTGTGTATTCACATTGTTTACCAACAGGAAGGCATAGTCATTTTCAGCCAGGGTGCAAGTCTGGTGGCCATAAAGATCATGTCTAGGGTGGAGGCAATGAAGGATGGAGGAATGGGTCGGTAACATGATTTCCTCCCTGGAGACCTGTTTCATATTTAAAAATGTATTCAATAACTTTAACTGATGCAGCCTATGTAAGCAAAGTTAGGTGACATAATGTAAAAACCTTTACACGGGCACACTTACCCCCTGATCCCACTGGGAGCGTCTGCGCCACGCCACGCCACGCCACGCCACGCCACGCCACGCTACGTTGCGTCTGCGGGGTTTTTAGCGATCGCGGCCACTCTAGTCAATGGGTGCTATTCCACCAGACCCGCTGCGCCGCGCTACGCCACGACTCGACGCGTCCCAGAAGCTCCTCGCCGCAAGGAATTTCTAAAATATAGGATGAATCCTATTTTTGACGCGGCGCAGCCGTAAGGTAATGTCGGGCAGGCAGGAAGTGGAACGTTCAGACCATATATAGCATATATACACACACACACAAACTCATTTTGCAGCCCCTATCCCTCCGTAGTCTTTCAAGTAGGAGGAGAAATGCCAGCGTTTACAGGCACTGTGTCAATTATATATATAGAATAATTATGATGATGAATGCATTTTTTTACCACTAAAATACAGCAACACATCTTTGATTCATGTCGTTTATAACTGGGATATTACAATTATTATTAACTTTGTCTGTAGTCTACAACACAACAAAATAGGAAATAACAACAATAAACACGATTTAAACAGACACAAACATAAACCATTTAACTACGTAGCCTACTTGTAGAATTACAAATGTCCAGGAAATATTCCAAAATCAACAACAACTGCGAGGCTGCACACATGACGCTCCTCTTCCGCAACGTTTTGAAACACGCCTGGTGGGTTACGACGCAGGAGGAGGTCGCAGCACGGCGCAGCCACAACGTAACGCAGCGCATACGCTCCCGGTGGGATCAGGGGGTTATTGTGACCACAATCATACTATTTTTCCTAAACCTATCAACGTAGTTTTGGCGCCTAAACGTTACATAACTGGACCATAAACAAAACCTTGACCCTTTTAATAAGGTTAGGTATGAACATCATTGCCTACCAATGGTTGCAGTACAAAGCCTGATAGCATAGAACATGTGTGAATGCAGGTTCCACTCCATAAACCCATTACATCTCCCACACTATATAGTCCATACATTCCCTGCTGCCGGCGCTGATGTGATCCCTGCTAATGACTGAGGTGGGGTTGTACTCTTTGAACCTAATGTAGCTTTAATGCTGGACTGTAGACCGCTCGTGACACACCGCATTTCAGGGAGGTGTGGGGATTACATTCAGGCTTGTGTGGCCATGACTCCAAAACTGCACCACCATCACTATGGCAACTCTTTGAAAGACTGCGGGCATCACTTCTGCTCATTAGCACATTGTAAAGGTGGTATATTGTTTCCCAGTCACAGCTGTCTTGAACACCTCTCATTAAGCATTCTGTTTATGAAATTAAATGATTTAGGGTGCATACAAGTCGTGTGTATGTGTTTATCTGTCAGTTTTATACAGCAGACTGAACTGAGCATTAATCTGTCTGAACTGTAGGCTCTTTGATCCACTCTTGAGTAAAGGCTGCTGAGGTTTTATTATTAATATCTGAAGGATGTAAAACATATTTCTGGCTAAAACAGAAGGTCAGCAAGTGCATCGCCCTGCATTAACTCATTCTCCTCACTATCCTCCGACCTGACAATGAATGTGAACTTGTGAAGGTCTTTGTTACAGCTAGCTCAGATCAGAAGATTATTTCAAAAAGTATAACAGTTGTGGACATAGTGGCATAGCAAATGTTCAAAAACATTCCTTTTTAAGCCAGTATGCAATCATTGAACAAAATGACAAACACTCTGCTCCTCTCCTGCAATATATAATTTTGCACTCTTCCAAAAACATTTTACGACTTCTTGGAAACAAAGCATTGTTTTTGCATTAGAAAAATGATGAGCAATCCTGAAATGATGTGAAATAAGGAGGGCAGATGCTGGGAGCTTTTGTTTGATCAGGATTTTTTTGGTTTTGTTGGTGTTCATCACTGGATGCTATAGATGTAGAACACATTTCACTCTAATGAAGGTGTAATCTGTTGTATTGCATAACATGAAATCCAGTTATTTTCTGCAGTCTCTATCTGCTAGTATTTTAAAGTGTTTTGAGTGTGCAGATGCAGTAATATGTGTTAATGTATGGGCAAGTGTTCTGCTTCTGTGTACCATACACATGCTTGTCTGTGTGCGTGTGTATGTGTGTGTGTTAGCGCTTTGCACTGTTCCTCACACTGCATCTATCTAATTATGCACAGAGCACAGAGACTATGAGACGGCAATTCAATCTTTTGTAGTAATTGATCCTTCCACCTGAGGGCAGTACTTTCTAATCTAATATCAGATAAATATGTTTCACATCTTCAATTAAACTGCAATATTGAATCGGCTTTCAGTTTGCGCTCACTTGTTTTAGTTAGTTCACCTCCTTATGTTTAGAGAATGGAAAAAATAATCAATATAATGCCTTGTAGTTCCTTCTTTCCCCTGCAGGATGAAACAATATGGAGATATGTTTGAGGAAAGCCAGATCAAGATTCATTGAAACTAAGCAGTGGTGATATTGGATATTGGATAAAAAGGTACAAAATAACATAACCGCTGCATGTATTTTATATTTATGTATTTTATATGTGAATAATAGTAGGTCTGTTTAAAGTCTAATTATTGTGTCCCAGGTGTCTTACTGTTTCTTACCCGATTTGAAGGGGCTCCTTTTATGCTCATTTTCAAGTTCATATCAGTATGTAGTCTCTCTACTGGGACATGTCTCCATGCTTTAATGTTCAAAAAGCTCTTTATTTTTCTCATACTGCCTGTGCTGCAGCACCTCTTTTCACCCTCTCTCTGAAAGAGCCTAGTCTGCTCTGATTGGTTAGCTGCCCAGCTCTGTTGTGATTGGTCAACTGCTTAGAGATGTCCCGCCCTTTAGCCTATCATGTAAAATGTGGTGGAACGCTAGAGGAAAGGGAAACCGTCAAAAAGCATATGGCCCTTATACTCAAACAATATTCCTATGTTGTACTTTTGTTGTCATATTTTGATAATTTCAGGAAAGTTTGCTTCTATATTCAATTTTTAATGTCTGATTGGAACCATTTTGTTTTTGTCTCTCACCACACTTTAATGCATGTGGCTGTGCTACTGTTGAAATGCTGTTCTTTTTCATTCTCTCCAGAAACAATTACATTCTCCTTTACACAATTCAATTATTTTCACTGTTCAGAAACACATGCCTGAGGCCTTGCTTGTCTCCTCTTTTTCATCCAGAGACAATCTTTTAGCTGATGACATACATAGCCACCTATCACCGCTGAGGATAAGAACATATTATTTTCTTCATAAATGAAAAACAATAATTTCAATGGTTTATGCTGAGTGACAATTTAATTTAGTCTGTGTTGTGGAATGTATACCCAACAGTGATATACTGTACAGCCAAACTAAATCTCTCCTTTTTGTTTTAGTAGCTTGGAAATAAGCAGAGACAGGAATTGATGGAATTCTTTGAATTAGTCTGGAGCTGTCAGTCTGCGGATGGATCAGAAATTGCTTCATAAAACGATGCTGTATTTATTTTTAAGCACTACAAAAACATCCCAATGGAACTCAAGTAAAATTTGTCTAAAGGCAGTACTGCTTTCAGTAATGACTTGGGATTTGTGCTGTAACCAATGAAATGTATCTGACTTGTATCTGTCACCAGTCAAACCTTCAAATCACTTTAATGACTAGCCCTAAAGGATGCTTCTCAAATATACTTTGCACTGCAAAACAATCATTTTGTCATTAAGTGAATGCACATTTTCCATGTGGGCATCGAATACCTGAGAAGAAATGCCCTACCAAAAAAGTGTTAACTTAAAGTGCACCTATCATGTAATAGCATAGGTCTCAAATATATAAAAAAATATAAAAAACATGTCTATGAAGTGTTTTGCTCAAAACACCCATTCTAGCCATGCCTCATATCCCTCTATTTCACTTCCTGTTTCAAAAGGGCTGATTTGGGGTATAAAGCTTTAAAGAAAAAAGGAGGGGGCTGAGCTCATGCAGGAGATGCTACCGGCAAATATTGCGGGGATGAAACGCCATATCATGGATTATCAAGGATTATTTCTCAAACAGTATGGGGCTCAAAGGCTTTCTCTCTTGCCGGTACCACAAGGTGAGTTCCTTTTTATTTCCTGGTTCTTCACACACATGCTCTGTGCAGTACAGAGTGTTAGCGATGCTAATGTAAACATGTGCGACCATATTACGTCCAAAACAGTCGGGCATTGTTTCTGATAGCAATGTTTCTGATAGGGCCGTGGGTGTAAAGCCAGCCTACATTTCCGATATTACGTCATATGGGACTCAAATTTGGATCAGCTCCGTTGTACCCCCGTTTTTTGGGGATTTGGGTACGGAGGAAAAGAGAGAGGGTTTTATTTTCTGACGCTGTGTGAGTTCCCTGCAACACCGGGGACACATATTCATGTATAAAAGCCATCAAAAAGTGCATTTTGCATGATAGGTCCCCTTTAAGCATTGCGAGCAAAGGTCGATGTCATGGAGAAGTTGAGGTGCAGATAAAAGCAAAATTCAAAAGATTACATTGGAAATAGATTTTAATATTTTTGTATATATACGAAGCGCGCTAAAGCACATAAATTATGTCCACTGCACTAGGAAAGAGATGACAAATAGAGCCAGATTAAAACAAAAGTAATTGATTTTTCATTGAATGCGGTACAACTGCCAGTGAAAAAACGTCAGTTGACATGCCTTCTTCTTAGGCAATGTGTTCTGACTGTAGAAATGTAGCCACATAAAGCTAATGGATACTTGAGTTTTAATCTTCTTAAAATGTGGAGTTATGCTGCTGTTCTTCATTTTAATTGACTTTTTCCGAGTCTTACAAACTAAACACCCCATCAGCTGCACAATAATCCCTGAACCGGCCCACATGGATTTCTCTCAAACATGTAATATTTGATGTAATAACAGGAGTTGTGTTGTTACCTTCAAGCCTGGTATTTCATAAAGTGAATCCATAACATGATGCCATTGTATTGACCATGTTATTATTCCAAGAAAATATGTTTCAAAGAAGATGTTGCGAAATATGAAAGAGAACATTTGCTATCATCTTTGGGTTTGCAGTCAGTGCACTCTGCGTTCAGCATTAATCTAGTTCCTTCTTCTAAGAACATTAAGCAACGGCAATGTGACTTTGTTTGATCATGCACTAACAGGATTAGCGTTTCAATTGAACAAACCTTTTAATAAGTTTGATGATAACGGCGGCAGATTAAAGGCACATACTCTTCTGAGGAAGACATCATCAACTGTAATTCCATATTGGGTTGCAATTGAGTGGATGGGATTGTTATCAGGGTGCTTAATATTCTGTGACCGCCTCTCAAACATGTTTAAAGTGGGGCTCGTAAAAGTGGTTAAATTATGTGATTAAACTACACATTTAAGTAATGTGAAAATCTAGCTCTTTGATTTTCAATGTATGCTTGTGTCAGATTTTATTTTATTGTATGTGCAGGTGGGTTGTCAACAGAAACAGAAAAAGTGTGTTTCTGTACCTTTCAAAGGCAAACAAATAAACAGACATGTCCAGATGCTTTGCTGTCCCACGGTGCCCACCAAGGTGTGCAGCATCATCTGTCGCTGAAGCTGAATCTGCTTCTGTCCAACACATTTAAACAATGTATTGTCAAAAATAATAGGTTCACTTAATTAATGTTCAACACTTGTACATCAAGAAGTATTCACAGCTGTAGTCATAACTTAAATAATCAGTAAAATCCTTCAAGTAGTATCTGGCTGTTAATTAATGGAGCATTCAATTATGTGTATTCTTACAGAACCTCCACTCAGCTAGTTGGTATCAAAGTGAGTCAGACATGCATCTTTTCAGATGTTATCCAGAATCAACCAACCTTTAAGAATATCCTGAACTGATCAGACTTTAATTTCGACCTGACATGACCCAAAAACACTGAAACACTAGAAAGACAGATCATTAACCAGGAAGTCAACATGCAATGTGGCTTCATCATGTAAGGGAATGTTTTTCTTCAAAGCATTTTGGGGTAAAGCAAGTGTGACAAACCAGATTGTTTAGAAACGGTTGAGTTTTTTGGAAAGTCGGGCTGTTTTCAGGGATTAAACCTGTGACCTTTTACGTATGTGTCAGCCACACAGTCCCTTTCATCCTGTGCCATTTCCAGACAAGTTGGTTGGTTCTCTGTGAAGCTGAATGTCTGACAAAATGTGCGACTGACACATGTTCTATGGTGCCTAAGAACATGATCTGAAACCCAAATGTTCCTATATTTTTTCAAATAAAAAGATGATATTCACACTTCCAAAATGCCAAAGGCTTTATGTAATTTGGAAAGGACTCCAATAGTTTTCTCATCTTGCCAATTACACCCACACAGAGAGAGGCAGTTCAGGTCAAATGGCAGATTTGACAAAACTATCTTTACTTATTCTCATTAAAACAATGATCATGGTCTCATTACAGCTCATTCACATATTAACGTTTTGCCTATTCTAGAAACATATTGCCTGGACGTCTTTTTTCTACTTGAAAGTGTAATTATTGTATTTTAAAGTTGACTTAAATTGGACAGATTACATTTTAGTCGTTCTTATGTTCATACTTTGTCCTCAACAACCTTCAAATGTGTTATAAAGTTTATCAAACTGTGATTCCATTTCACCTTGTAAAGCCTTATACATAGACAGGGATTTTAATGAAATAAATCGTGTCAATCTCAGCTCTTCTGCAAAGTCTGGATGAGCAACCTAATTTCCATTCAGCGTCCTTGCTCTCATAAAATTCTAATTGAAAATTGTCATCTCTAATTGATACCACAATTAAGTCCCGGGCAAGAGAAGAGAAAAGAGAATGAGCTGATAGGAATAATAATCTTAAAGGCAATGCCATTACTTCCTTTGTCAGTGTTATAATAATTTGAGGAATGCCTCTTATGATTTACTGAATGAGCTAAGTCCTATTACCGCCGATGGTTGTTAAAGATATTTGGAAGACAGCCATGCCATACACAGTTGTAACATTTAGTTAAAAGCCCAGTCGATAAGCAATTTGGGCTAGGCCTGGAGTTTTTGACATGAACTAATGAAGCCAATGAATGCAAAGACAAGACGGAGTGATCTCAATTGGAGCAGTTGTGCTGCGCTGCTGTTATATGTGATTAAGAAGATGCACTGACTCAATTACAAACATCCTTTAGTGCTCCTTTCAGCCGAGAGACTTAAAGTTGAACTGTTTAAACTACATAGGAATTATAGAAGAACCTAATTGGAGTATGCATACTTTCCCCATCATACAATCCATTGTTTCATTAAGATGTACAGATTGTGTTTGTTGGGAATAGGGATGCCTGTCATACGTTTCAATGATACACTTTTTTTACATGTGTTTTTTGGTGAACTGTAAAAGTTTCCCGCTTAAAAATCCTCGCTTTTAGATCGGTTTACAATGATGTAATCACAATTAAAGTAACGTTTGCAAACCTAATGAGAGCTGTTGCCTGTCTCTTTAAATAGAAAGCCACTGATGCAAAGCATGAATGTGAAAATTGATAATGCAATATTAACAAGTCCATCGAAACAATATGTGGTTGTAAGACACACATCACGGCCAGATGTTAACATATGAAAAGCTACTACATTTGCCAGAGGAATAACTCACCAGATGGAGGAAATACCATTACCAAGGGAGTCCTACACGGCTCTAGTGGATAGGCCATGTGCTGTGAGTTATTATCCTAACAAATATGCCTTTCCACCCACAGAGAATACAGTTATGTTGCCCCCTCTCATCTTTTGTTCACACATAGACTAACACTCGTGATTTGGGTTAAGTGCTCTACGTGCTCTATGGTCGGGACGTGCACCAATTTATTTATTGTTTTCACAAATAAAAATGGCAGGAGTTCATTACAAATGACATTTGTTAATTGCCACACTGGGATATGTGTGGTTACTATGTGGCACAAACCTTTTAATTAGCACATGGTAACAAAGACTTGATGTGAAAGAAAGTATGAAATAATGTGAATCCAATATTCTAGCATTCAATTAAGAATCTAATGATAACTGAAAACATATTATTAAGGGCTTGAACAGCATGACAGCTTCACTTTGTATACATGTTGGCTTGACTAACATGGTAAGACTGTTTGTATTACTGAACACGGTTGATGTTGGAGACAGCAAATCAACACTTGGAACTATGAACACACATGAAAGCAATTGTAGGTCCATGTGATTATGGTAGTAACAAATGTAACAAAGCTATACTGTAATAATATCCTCCTTCATTCTATTGTGAAGCAGTGCTACCCATATGGGACTGGACTCCTCATCCAGGATTACTGCTGTGTGTTTCATCCCCAGGGTGTGAAGTGATTAAATGGTTAGGTGAGCATATAAAATATGTAAATACCATGGCCACCTTGGACTGACTTGAACGCTATTCTTATGGGAGTTTGAAGTGTCACTTGTGACAGCTTATTCCCTCTCTTTGCACCAAATGGTGAAATCTATCACAGGAAAGTGGTGTCACCTTCAATCCAGTAGGGAGATACCTATATTTTGTTGTGCACATATATTTTGGGCAGATATAAGCGTTTCTTTAAAGGAACATACCTCACCATATATTGTTTGTTGTCCACATCTGACGTCAAATCGACCAGACTTCTTTCTTCGGATTAATATGCCTGCAAATAATCCCTTAAACCTCCCTAGCAACGGTCATGTTGTGTTTAGCAACGTGTTAGCGAGTATTAACGAACTCTGAAATGTTCAAATTGACCAATCAAAATTGAGTATCCAACCAAGCCATGTAATATACATGTATAGTTATATGTACATTCCCAAAACCCATTGAATATTGTTCTATTGTGTCATACCATAAATTCTAATTCATCCCTAAAGCTAATTCAAAAAAGTTCATTTGAAAAACATCAAATATTTAGTGTAGCCTTCACAGAGTGATATTTGTAAGCATCCTTTTTCGACTGAACATGGGCACAAGCAGAGATGAATATCACCTGAGGCAGAACTGGTCAATTTGACAGTATGTTGTCAAACTGTTGTTGGTTGTGGTATGCAGAGAGCTGTAAAAGTGCGGAAAAAAATCAATGATTTGTTTGTAGTGTGACTCCCAAAAGAGCCAAATACCTGCCAGTTATCTAAATCAATGATTGCTTTGTAGTGTGACTCACAAAAGAGCCAAATACCTGCCAGTTATCTAAATCAAGTGTGTTGCTCAGTGTGATGCATCCGTCTGGCAGTTTGAATAACTGACATGTGGCATTACAATTGAGCACCTTCCCAGTTGTGTTTGTATTGATTATAAATCTTTAATCAAAAAGAATAACAATGAAATGCCACGGTTATGAAAGAGAATGTAGAAATATGTCAAAGAGAAACAGGGTGGCACCCATACATGTTTGCCCCAGTCAACAAAAAGTATAAAAGAATAATTAAATATTCAAGAGTAAAGTTATGAAATACTTTGGATATTCATACTTCACTTGCATTTTCTGTAGAAAGATCATTAACCAGAGTAATATTATAACTGGGGAGTATACTATGGTTATATTTTTAATACACTGACTTCAACTTCAAAAAAAAAAATGTACAACAACAACAGAACATATTGTTTTCAACATATTTATTTTGACTAAGTTGAGGTTCCTCTCTACATTCTAAGTCCTTCATACATCTCCTTGGTGTCATCCACCATGAAACCATCTCTGTCATGTGCTGCAGTCAAAATAATGAGAGTTTTCTCAGGTGAGCAATGTGACATTTACTTATTGTCACAGTAACACAGAGGCATTTTGATTTCAGTGTTCAAATACAAATCACTTATAGGTCACATGTCACAGGATCCAATTTTGCACGGCATACCCAAACGGTCCCATGGGTATTAGAACAATGTCAGTTTTAGCATGTAAAAAAAATGACACCTTGTTCTTCAAAATGATTACAAAACATTAGATATGTCACATGTGGGTCAAATGAGATGCAGTACGTCTACAGTGTAAACAAAGCAAATGGATTTATGGTTGAATGTGTTTTACCCAGCCCTGTTCCTCTACTAAAAAATAAAAAATAAGGAAAGTCACCGCTTTTAAAGAATCAGCGGTGGTACTGGTTAGTGTGTGCTCAGTGAAATAAATTACATTCACATTTGTCCTAAATGGACTAATAACACAAAAAACACCAAAACATTGTTTCCGATGAGTGGCGTTTTCTGTATTTTGGTTTTCTTAGCTGTATTTGCAGCTTTTTTATATTTCACTTTTATTATTCTGAGTGCTACACGTGTGCTGTCAAATTGGTGAAGATGTGTTTTTCATTTGCTTGTTTAGTCTATTTCCATGTTTTTAGGGCCAAGTAACTTCTGCTTAAAACTTGATCACAAAGAAGTCAGAATAGTTTTTTTTCTTTAAATGTATTTAATAGTTTTTCACATGCAATTAAAATAATGTATTTATTCACTTTAATAAACTAAATACATTATATAACATCCCTTATAATCCCTGATTTGAATGAAGCTTGTTTTATAATGAGGTTACTATTTAGCTGATGAATGCTAGGGCAATAAGTGTCACCCGGAGCAACACATTTGAAAAAGGTATAAGAAGTGAATGAATGGTATGACAGTAAATGAAAGATGCCAGGAACCTTCAAAACTGAAGTGTTTTTTTCTTTCTTTTGCCACAAAGTCAACGCCCACACATACAAGGTTTTTATATAAAAGCTGAACTATTAGCACATCGCTCACCTTGGTTTCCTGTACAGTTTGTATTTTACTTTCAAATGTTGCATCATGAAGCCTTTCATAATTTAGCTCCGTGGCTATTCTGTCATGTCTTTTATCTTTGCTCGATGAGGGTCATAGCTTAAGGTTCTGAGCAAATCACTTTGTGCTGTGATGGGAAATGAACTCGGGAAAGACTAAACTAAAGGCAGCTGGCCATTTGTCATTAGGGCACCCGCACTTTACCCATGATCTGCCTGAGGATTTCTCTTTGAAGGTGTTTTTGAAATCTGGAAATCATTAGCACGAGTGACTGAAGGGCAAAATGAATTCCCCAAACCACAAAGACCAGGGTTCACATCCCAGCAGTGGTATGTCCAGCTAGTTTGGGCTATTCAGTGAAATTGTACTCTACTATTTGAGCGGGACTGCAGGGTGGTGCAATAGTTGACGGCACTTCATTTGAGGAAAGTAGGGTAACACAGATTCATATTTTAATAATGTGTCTTCACTTCCTGTTATTCCCTTGGACTACAGATCACAATTTCCACTCCAAAATTAGGGTTCTGATCTGGGCAGTGGTATGTCCAGCTAGTGTAGGCTATTCAGTGAAAATTGATTCAACCATTCTGGTGGGACTACAGCAGAGGTGTCCAAACTTTTTCCACTGAGGCCCACATAAATAAAAACATACAAAGGCCACTGCTAGAGGTGAGGTATACTGTATGTCCTTTTAAGTGAAGTTATAAGTTAGCAAAATCAATCAAATTTAGGTCAATTATTCTTTGTACTTGAGAAAATCCATAGATATTCATTTCTTTATTTTGCAGCTCATTCCTTAAACCAGAAGCCTCAGATTGATTATAATAAGGGGACATATGAAAGGTGTATTTCAAGCGTGTTATGCAAGAATGCCAGATTCACAAACAGTTTCTTCCCATGGGCCATTAGGACATTAAACACACAAAAATAACTCCCCATATCCCCACTGTGCAATAATCATGATCTGTCTCTATGTATACACTGTAATATGTATCATATATATTTGATCAAATTCTATTTTATTCATTTATTTATATATTTATTAATCCTGGTCTTCTAAATGACCATCCGAAGCTGTGTGCACTACTTGCTGGTTGAAACCTTTTAATCTGTGTTTGAATATGTCTGTTTTTAAAGCACTCGCTGGAGCAGTGACTATACATCTCGTTGTATTCTGTACAATGACAATAAAAGCTTTTGAATTTGAAGTGCATTTTTTTATCATCCAATATTTTTTTAGACAAAGTTCTCAACTTTAATTGACTGCATTTATCTGAAAAATGAGCTTATAAACACATGAATGCTACTGTGTAATATAATTGTGCAATTGTTACATACTGTATATATTTAAGAAGTACAATATAAGACAAGCACATTCTAGTTATACTTCTAGAATCTCCTGAGGGCCAATTAAAAATGGACCACGGGTTGCATTTGCCCCCCGGGACATAGTTTGGACACCCCTGGACTACAGGGAGCTTGAATGGTTGGGGATACCACAGTAGAGGACAGTATGGTTGAACAGACTGATTTCCAGAGCATCTGTGCCCACCCACCTTCTTTTTTTTCATTTGGACTGCAGACCACAATGTGCACTCCAAACTTACTTCAACGTATATTATGTCACATGTTCTTGAACTCTTGTTTAATAAATGTTTTTGTAATGAGAAATGGTTATCATAGCAGTACACCCAAATGTCAATAAACAAGTAGAAAACCTTCCAGGCATAACCTTTTCCACTCAGGTCATGTTGAACATAACTAAGGCACTTAAATCCTCTGGCACAGTTGGTATGCTCCGTTTAAACTCTGACCGGGTGCTGAGGTGGGCCTGCAGGAAGTCCCAGGTGGGAGTCAGTGCAGACACTAGTCTACTTCTGTTAGTGGATATGCTGTGTAGGCTTAATATTGCCAACATTATATAAGAAATATATTATTGTTTTGTCTCACACAGCTTGTTGTTTTCAGACCAAGTAAATATTCAAAGCTGCCTTCCTCCTACAGCTCTCTTTTGGATTTGATACAGGCGGAGATTTGAGGGTCTGAAAAGGGCATTATTTGAAAGGTTTACTAGTCTGATGCTGACATGTAAACATAAAGGGAATATCAACATAAAGGTTAGCCTATATGACAGTCTATAGGATTTGTTGGCATGCAATCAATTACACATATAAAAAGGTTTTGATTTTGACACATAATTTGAGTTCATTGCTGTCTTCTACTTCTCTCAGAGTTTTGCTGGTGCTTTGTTTTGGGGGCTGATTTCCCACTAGGATCAGCCACATTAATGATTATTTAATGAGTGTGCTGTGAGTAGCTTTCATTCAACACTAAATATGTGTTGTTCTGGAGGGACCTGGCCATAATCTGTCATAACTTCATCCAAGTATGGCGGAAGAAAAACATAAACAAAGTAACATTTTGCAATTTTTCTGATAATAGTTTCATTTTTTCAGTCATGACTTAAGAAAACACGGCAGAATAATTTTAATTCCAGTTTCTCAAAGGTAAATGTGCCGTTTATATTTTTTTTGTTGGACAAAACAACACAACTATTAGTCAATATATTCATTTGAGTAAATAATGAAAATACCTGTTCTAATATGGTACAACAAAATATTGATAAATAACTGAAATGTGCCATAAATTACATTAAAAAAAAAAAAAACAGCACCAATTACACGTAATGATAATAAATAATGTATTTGTTAAATATTGTACTTACTGCCTATAATGGCTTCGTTATAAAATATTCCAAACGTTTTCATCTTCTTAATCCATGCTGAACGTCTGACAGCATGTGATGTATTGGAACTGTGCATTGTGTGGGCCTTTCTAATCACATAAGTATATGTTTGTGTTCCCATGTCTGAAATAGATTGAATGCCTTAATGAAACCCTCGGGTGCCTGATATTTCCTGATAGCCAAAAGCACTTATGGACATGATCCGACTCAGAAATAGTATTTATGCTCTGCCCATTACAGAAATACTTCAACATTTGTACAGTTTCTTACTATGATTGGACGTGAACAGACTCTACCTCAATATACAGTTTTGTGCTTTTTTTGAAGTTGGAAAATAATAAAGCCATAAATCAGATCACCACGGTGTACAAATAAAATGTATCAGAAGGGAAGCATGACTGCTATCCTCAGCTAAACCCCATTCCCTTTAGACATGGGGTTTGTTAACCAAAACAAACCCGAATACCTCATGTTCTTTGGCTCGCATTGTAATTGGAACAGATCAATTGCACCTTTATTGCACAAATGAGATGGATAACCTTGTCCTCCTTCCCTGCCATTTTAATAGCCCACTCACAGTCCCTGCTCCTTGCCTCTCACTAATCCCTGCGGAGCCTATACACTTTTAATCCCCCCTGCAGGACTGCTATCACAATACGGCTCATCATCCATCCGACCACAACCTCCAGAACACTGCAAAAAGTAAGGGTTCCTTCAAGGAGCCTTGGGGTGCGGCTAAGATATATAGACATATACGTATAAATAATGCTATAATGATTGTGACTTTCGTCATATATTGAATGCTTCTTAGGAGCAATCGGTCAAATGGTATTGTATTGTATTGTATCATATCATATTGTATATTTAACACAAGACTAAGACTATATAAAAACTGAGTGAAAAATACCACATGGCAACAAAGAACAAGCGTAAATAAACAAAGGAACATAATAGGAACCCTTAGATGCACGAGTGACTGGACCCACACTCTTCCATAAGTGGGTCAAAAAGGACCCGTATTAGAATAATATGTGTTTTTATGCCATTTTGGTCATTTTGGTTATGAAAAATCACTTGTATAATATTTAGTATTATATTTTGATTCACACTAGAAATATTTTATATTTAATCTTTCACTATTTAGAATTTCTTTATATGTTTTTACATTAAAAAAAACGAAATTCCATAGAAAATGCATGCGGGTCATTTTTGACCCACTTATGGAAGCTTGGGGTAGTAATACAACAACTACAATTTCTTAAAATGTATAACATTTAAATTGAACATTTGAATGGCATGATATCCAAAACATGTTTTTTGAGGAATAGCTGGAATATGAAATGATAACAAAAATGTAATTACAAAGATGCTCTAAGAAAACCACCTCATCGGGTCAAAAAAGACCCACTTATGCATCTAAGGGTTCAAACATCTAGGCGAGGGAAAATATACTGAACACACACACTGAAGCCATTTAGTAGTGTTGTTGCTGTCTCATCCAGCTTCAATTTAAAATACCCCGCAAACAAGTTTCCAGGAGAAAGTGTTAGTACTCCGAGTTTTCCAGCAGGCAAGATGCTGCTGAGCAGAGAATATTCTCGGGGCGCAGTGCGACTCTGCATGTACTCTATAACATCATGCGTTCATGTTGAGCAATGTAAATACTTTTATCACTGCATGTGGTATGTTTGCCAGATCTTCTTTACAAATTGTTTCCTGAAGTTCATTTTAGTTCAGGAGAGACTTTTAAATTGTGTTCATCACATAATGCAGAGAACAGGAAATAGTATGTATTTATTTTTGATACGTCATTACAAATGAATTACATTTTGCAATGAAACACTTTCCCTAAGAACATTACTAACTGTTGACCACACAGTCTCACAACCAAGTAATTGGTAATCAGGCCTGTAATCCAATAAGTGTCCATCCTCTCCATCAATGTTACTAACTCTGCATTTGTGTCAAGCTGTGGAGTACAAACGGCCAAACGATCAATACATGGCCATGGTTCAATAAGTGTGTAACCTCAGGCCTCGGTTTAATACCGGCCCCTCTGTCGTAAACCCCAATCTTCTGTAGCTTCTCTTATCAGCCAGGCTGCTGTAGCGCCTTCCACTCAACTCCAAATAGTGTGGATACTACAACCAGAATGCACTGCTCTTCTAACATGCTATAGATCATTTTAAACATGTGTGTACTTTTAATAATATTTGTCTTTCATTAGATTTTCCTTAATGTTTTGATCCATTAAGTTCTCTTTTAACATATATAGAGGATTCACAGTTGTGTTGGAGAGTTGGCTGCTCTTAGACATTGGCTAAATACTAACTCCAAAGCAGAAGTGAAAAATACAAATATTAAGCTAGAAAGACGTATTAGCATAAAACACCTTGATCAGATGCATCAGCAAAAACACCTATTTCATTAACACGTTGTGTTTGATTATTTTGTCACCCTTTCAACTTGCAATCAATGTATGTAACGTTTCCAAGGAAGAACTGTGTCATAACTACGCTCCAGAGAATATACAGAGATGAAGAGTTGAGACAATAGATAGTTAATTCTGAAGATAATAAAATACAATTTGTATGTTAATTGAGTTAACGAGCTATTTATCATGTTTCAAGTCACTGACTGTTTTCATTATTCAACCAAGACCATTCAATTCCCCTAAGCATTGTTGGGTTTTGGAATTGAGAATCAGTCACCATTGACAACCAGTTCCTAATTGTCTGATTACTTGAAATAGTATTTCTTGGCAAATATTGATTCCTCTCATATTGATGCTTTCTGACAGTTTCACATCCCCATGCTGTACAGGACACATGCTTAAAAGTGCGGTGCTTAATAAGGAATAAAAAAGCGAATTAATAAAGCATTGCATTTATAAGAGGGATTAATAATGAAATTGGTATTGGTAAATTATAATCAAATCTGAGGAGTTGTGGCTGCCTAAACTTCAATTGCAGTGTTACTTTTTAACCACTTGCAAGAGACCCTAATTTCCTGTCCAATCTAATGAAGGCGTACACTAATATCCCCAAAAAATATTATTTTAATTAAACAGGGAACTAGTTTTGGCATTTACTGATTGTATATTGTGCAAAGGGCCAAATTAAGGTATGCTTCCATTAATTATAGGTCACTTGGTGTGTTTTCGCTTTCTGTGAAATGACTTGACATGATCTACACTACCCTCCTTCCAGGCTGCACTTTACCTGCCCTGTACAGTTATAATTAAATTGAAAAATCATTATAATGAATAATTGTTGGTTTAATACCCATTAACTGTTGATATTCTCTCCTCTAATACAATCTTCTGGAGAAGCTTCTTTCATTCATCAACCCCTCAGCAGGTCATTCACCGCGAGAGCATACTTTCTAGGAATTACATTATTAATGAATTGCATGACTTAAAACCATAGCAGCCATCATGCCTAATTACACCAGAAAATAATACATAACCTTCATTATCTCACACACCTTTCATTATCTGGGAACACTTTTCTGAACTCAATTAAACAAAAAAGTACAACAGCACTATCACTGCCATTAAGGCCTTCGCGAGTCATATTTCCAAACCTAAAAGAGTCCATCATTTAAAAGCAGATATATATACAGATAGCAGAAAGGTTAATGCCAACTCATTTATATGTTTTACAACCTGCCTTACGTGTTTATAACTTTCACGCTGTGCCTGCCATATTCAGAGGACCAACTTTATCAGCAGCATCGATTTCAGCGACAGGCTGATAATGCCTCTCAGTGTTGTTCTTGCCAAATGTGGCTATAAACGCAGAGAGCGAGAGTGTGCGAGAGGGTTAGAGACATAAGGCTGAGGCAAATTGATCAGTGGAATGCAAGTAAGGACATAGCTCTAATAACTTTGTTTTTTTAAAAGCTGAGGAAATAGGGAGCGAATAATGATTTCCCGTCAGGCCTGGTTCTGTTGTTTTCTCCGTCTCCTTTTAAGGGTTTTGTATTCCCATTTCAATTTGTTAGGTGTGATTACAACATATTAACAGGAGGGTTCACACCTCTACATTTAAACAAATGATCGACTTGATGTCCTGTTGCACCATTTTCCTCTACTGTTGCCCCTGTCAATAGCATACCACATGTTAGCATAGTAGTTTGGTCATGTTTTCCTTAGACGTTGTAAGGACATTTTGTGGCTGACCTATTATCCTCAAATGCAGCTATATACGTAGGTAGGATTATTGCAACAAGCCATTATTAGTTTCCCATGTGAGGGACACATACAATGCTTTTGTTTGTTTATAATAACCACAATGCTGTTTCAGTAAAACAAATTGCATGTCGTTCAGAAAAAAACAACTGCTGAGAAAGCAAGAAGCATAGCACACCCGTCACACATCAACATTTGTATTAGATGAAAACAGACATTGGTATTCACCTTGCATTTTCCATTAGAATGAACAAAACATACTTGTACTCTTTACATATATGTTATTTGACAGGCATCACATATTACCAAGATGCTGACTGTTTATATATGACATGCAGCACGAGCAAATCACAAATTGCGTACCTGATGTCAAATTGTTCCCACTGGGATTTAGGACGCAATCACCTGACAAATTGACAGTGTTCTGTACGACTAGAATGATCTTCTTATTTCCTGGGCAGTGAAGTGTGCTTTCCCCCCCTCTTTTGAATACATGTGTTGATAGCTTTCTATGTAATCACTCTATACGTATACATAATACTTGAACTCACAAAATACTGCCATATGTTCTCATTTCATTCATCTGCATGTGTAGTTTCTTTAAAATACAATATTATATATTCAGAAATGCACATATTTTTTTCGTCCTGAACGGTAGATCTCAGATTAAAACAAACAAGCATTCCATGTCTAGAAATGACAAACAATGTTGCCCCTCCAATGGGAAATAGTACAAATAATAATAGCATAATGGAATTCCCTCAGAAAGATAAAGACTTAAAGCACTGTTTGCACTTCATCCAGCTGTCATATTTCTAACATCTCATCACAGCTTCAGTCACTCACTGCTTGGAGACAGAGATTGACACCTAGCAAACAATGTGACAGGTCAAAGGTAAACGGTGCCATCTATTGTGTTTCTAGCAGCTAAGAAGAACAAAGAGCCTGGCTTCTTTGTACATCACTCAGTGCTTTTTGTGTTTGTTCTTCTCTATTGATCCAGTTGTATTTACCAGTCAGTGATGGCCACCTGATCCTGGTAAATATCAAATGACCATCTGCTATTTACACACTATTCATTTATGTTTTTGTATTATTCAAACCATCAAGTTTAAAGGGACACTGTGAATAGCTGATAAAAACACCAAAAAGGGTAGAAATAAAATGTCAACGTGAAGTACTCAGACTGAATAGTGACTTACATATAAAATAAAATATGCAGATACCATTAAGGGAGGATGAAACACCTTATAAAAATGATTTAATGCAGGATGTGATGCATTGCTCCTGTAAAAGTTAATGGATATACTTCAGAATGATAAGCAGCATTTTTTCAAGCGGGAATACAAGCTATGATCTAAAGACAGTGCGGATGTCGGAATTACATGGATTATTATTCCTAAACCTACACTGCCTGATCCCAAAATGTATACTCTCGCCAAAAAACCATGAGATCATTTTCAAACCCAGGCATATCTGTAAAGATGCAATATGTTTATATTGGGATTGTATCTATTATAATTGCCAAACCCAGGCCATGCACCATTTCCCTTCTCTTTGTATCCATTACTCTTGTATTTTTAAAATGATGTTAATGTCCTTTATCTGTAGAAGTGCATCTGGTCCTCGAAAGGTCTGGTTTTATATTACATGAAAAAGGTCATGGAATAAATGAGGCTGCTGAGAAGAGCTTCAAAGGTCCTAATCACGTTTTTCTGTTTGGTAAAATAAGAACGTCCCTTTCTTTAATACGTTCGTGAAACCTCTACGGAGAGCTCTGTGTAGCATAACATCCAGTAAACCAACCTCAAGATATTTTTACACTGAATTATGCTTACTCCAGACGCATCTTGGGACTACTCCTCACTTTGGGAAAATCACATTCAAATCACAGACAGATTGATTGACACCCCATCAAGCCATGGCCTCACACCATATGCCAACTCATGTTGATAAGCCGTAGGCAATTCATCATCGTCAGAAAGAACACATCCGCTATGCTTTAATAGTTTGTAAACTCTGAAATACAGGTGAAATATGAGAGTTAACTGCCGTCAGTTTAGGCTTAAATCACTTCCCAAATCGATGGACATTTGCTTAGTTTAAAGCTGCTTCTCCAGTGTTACTGTATGTCTCATTTGTTGTCATTTGGGCTCAGTGTTGATGTCAAATCAAATGTGATTATGGCCTCTAAATGTACCATCTGATTGGCCAGATCAGTGAGCAAGAGCGCAAAGTCTTTACTAATTATATTAAAGCTCTGAAAATGGAAAAGGGCAAATGTGACTTCAGTCTGCAGTGCTGGAGATGTTTTTCTATAATGAGCATAGTCTTTTTGGATATAGATTGCTCAGATCTACTTAGTGAAATTAGTCCAAATATGGAGGGCTAATATTGAACGCAGAGTCTAAAGGGATTGGCTGTTGGACAAAGGTTCAGTATGAACAAAAGAACATGACTGTAAAAGAAAAAAGCCAGCCGTTGACATTTCAGCAAATGGCAAAAACATTTTATTATGTTTAAGAATAATGGAAGCCCATCAAATATCAGTTGAGGATGATGTTTACTTGAATGCAAATGTACCAAATGTACCGTAGCTTCAACCAGGTAGTTGTTTTAGCTTTAAACACAATCCTTCAACGTCCTAACAAAGAACTGTTTCAGCCTGAATCTGATCATTAACATTTTCCAATCAGACAAATTAGTGTTCTTCTGGAGGCCAATTACAGGCAATGTATTGGGTCGTTCAATTTACAAGATGTGTTGATTTGCATTGACAGCCTTTTATCTTTGGGTTACCCCATACTCTGTCGATTTAATCCACTTTTGACATCATTGTAAGATTGTATTTGTCTGTGTTTTTACATTGCCCTTTAACACAGTTATTTCCACGTTTAACCACATGATGTAGCTTGCAAAGCCAAGGATATAGTCAAAATGGGCAGTTAGTCTATTCCATAAAATTGTAGGGCATGTCTCGTCTCTGAGAACATGCATGCAGATATATTGCTTTCCTTTTCAGGCATTTCACTGTGGGGTACACTTTGTTATGACCTTATAAGCCATTCCAGATGATATATTTGGGTGGTAATAGCCATTTCAATATTACTGTTTGTTACTAAGAGCATCTGAGTCAGCAGGGCATAGCTTCAAAGGCTTAATGGGGCAAAATAAATTGCCACACCAAGGGAAAGATACGGCGCTAATCACACCATTAACATTGAGCATCAGCCCAAAGTGGCCATGTTTGTTTGAAGTGTCGAGAAATGAACTCGGGTCAAATCAAATTAAGGGCATAGGGAGCACATGAATAAAGGAGGACATGCACCTCTCTCATTTTTGTAAATAGGATTTAGTATCACCCACAACCTCTTCTCTATTAGATTTTAAAATTGGACATTCTACATGTCCTACAACACTTTCCATTGTATTGAGCCGTCTTGTCTTTCTGTTCATTCACTGTCACAGGGATTGAGATGTTAAGTTTAGTTGTAATTACTTGGATCCTTTGTTTTATGACTCTGGCCAAAAATGACTTCTCATGGAGGAATATATTGCAGATTCACTTAGGCTTATGGTGCCATTAGGTTTTATGCGAAGGCATTTTCAAGCCCCATTTAGGGCTTTTGTATATATCAATTATGTTTATATGCAGACAAATCCTTCAGAGCCATAATACTGCATTCAACAAGTGTAATTTTCTAGGTAATATAATTTAATTTCAGTTCAAATGAGTCATGGTGTGGGAGGCACTTTTTTCTTTTCTGTCCATCACAACAACTTTTTTTTAATAGCTATGGTCTGGATACTTTGGCAATTCAAGTATGGCTAAGAAAGTTGAAGCCTTAGAAGAAACATGCTTTCTCAATAAAAGAGCTATTTGAAATAAGAAACTTGTTTTGTCAGCATGAGGAGATCGCCTTGAACTTTTTATATATATATTGTTTGTTTGGTAAATGGTTTATTGTCACTTAATAAAACAGTGATTTGCATTTAAATTGTCAGTGCTTTTAATGTAATCTGAAAAATGTTAACTTCAGGATTTTGAGTTATAGTTACCTACAAATATGTATGTAATATGTTTCAAAAAATGTTTTAAATACTCTTCATTCAATTTTTTAGTACTACTGAAGTTTTTAATTTATATAGCGGTTTATATAGCGGTTTATACAGCGAAATGTTTTTTATTTACAGATTTGCTTTTCATATGTACTCTTGCAGCTTAGTTTAACAAAATATAAGATTTCTATTCGATTTCTTAAAGTTTGAGCATGTCGTCTTTTAACCTTCTTTTTGAGATTGAATGCTTCCAAGTTTTCACACACACATCCAAGGTAACACGTATGACCTATTTTATAATCCTATAGTGATAAAAAGACATATTAACAATCAGTACCTTATTAGTGAGAACTGTTTTGGCACTGGCAGCACAAAATGAATATCTGATTCAATACAACTTTATTGTCCAATACAATTGATCTCCAACATCATTGTTTTTGAGTTATCACATGTTTCCAATCGAAGTCGCCATTGCACAAACCTAAACAAGAAGTTGTGTTTTTGTTAATTCATAACGTTCACCTTGTGTTTAACAGAGGGACTGTAATCTTGGAGAAATAATGTTTCCTTTGAAAATTAAATTAAAAATGCAGTACCTGTACCCTTTGCCAGAGAATCTGTGCATGCAGAACATTACAAAGCGTTGTGTTGTCACCGGGATAGAAGCAGCACTTGAGGATCTGTTATGGTCTTGATCTTTTAAATCTTTAGCATCTAATGGGACAGGCCTCATCCTGTTTCCTGTGTACCAGATCTGCCTGTTTCTCCTTCTCCTGGAGCTGTGATGTACAGACAGCCCAGATTGTCGTTGATTGACTGACAGAGGAAGAACAACGCCTTCATGATAGTGAAAGTAAGGGCAGCACGAATGCATAATGCATTTTCACTGTGTTATTGCTTTGGGTATTCAAATTGTGTTTGCAGGGAAGAGGAAACCAAATCAGGGCTGCGCATAAACTCCCTTTGATTGACTGCTGATGAATTCTTCAGAGATCACTGGAGGTAAACTACTGTATAATGGAAAGGTTTGATATTGACAGCTATGCAATTAAATGTATTCTTGAATCCGGATTTCCCTCCAGGTGGATAAACAAGGATTTCCACTTAGCGCTGTGCTAATGAAATAAATAAAAAGTCTTAACAACGTTGGCTTCCTTCTGTAGGAATAAAGTCGCCCCACACTGTCTGTTCAGGCTCCTCTCTTCCTCTAAATATGGTTTGATCTGTGCTTTTCAATGAAATATTCATTACTCTGTGGTATTTCCACATCTTATTTTCACTGAAATCTGAATCCTGTGTCAAGGATTTATTGGTTTTACATTTAAAACACAACGTGGGGCTTATTCCCTTGAGTGGAATTCTATTTTGTGATTTATGAAGATAAGAAATGAACACAAAGGAACTAATTTCCAGCATCTGGGACTCCTGGGAGTGACATTTCATTTGGGACTGAAATAGGCTAAAAGCATGGCACTGTTTTTACTGTTCTGAATGAATGATGATGAATGGAATTAGAAATATTGGAAAGTATTACTAAATAAATACAGCAGAGGGCTGAAATTCAGTTGCCTTTTTATTTATCAGAACACAGAGTAGGGGAATTGATAAAAAAACACTGTCTAAGGCTGTGTAATCCATTTAAAGCCAAACATTGTTTGGGATGTTAGCACTTGCAAACCTGCATAAACACATGCACAACAACGTAAATAGCAAGTATTTGCCACTGGTTTCAAAAGTGCCTCTATTGCTTGGGGGCCTATGGACCTTTCTTGCATGTGCTGTCAATGTCAATTTCAAAATGAAATGATCTCCACTTTGTCAGTAAAGTTAAAGTGATCCCAATTGTGTGAAAGACCTACGCCATAGTTAACACGCATGGCGTAAGCACCTCTCGTTTGTCAGATTGAGTTCAACCCTACCTCACCCTAAAAGTGAAATAAATAATTAAATAAACAAACAATCGATGCCTCGAACAGGGAGGGGAACTCGTGCAGCTCGTGGATGAAAATATCGCCGAGGCAGCTCAAGCCCTCGGAGGTAAGAAGTGACACCATCGTCACTTCCTTACATGTTAATTAGTGCATGAAATTTCACACAGCACAATAACCAGAAGCCACACAAGTGTTAGATTGCTTTGTTGTTGCATCAGTATGATGCAGGGGTTGCTCTGGATCTCCCTGTGTGTGCTGTTTATTCATTAATATTCCTCTGATCCCATTTCAGAGAGAATACAAAGGCCTTGTCCTGTTTTGTGCTCATGGATCTAAGTCAGTGCTGAGGCAGGTGCCGTAGTCCTTCAACCTTTTTGGTAATGCTGTCTGTCTGCGTATAACTGCTCAGCATTTCCTAAGGGGGCTAATATCTGACTGTGATTTGTAATGATTGCAGACTTAGTGAATTTCATCCTTTGCAAAACTGCAGTGTGTGTAATGTGTAAGTAAATGTTCCAGGGTGGGATTTAGTGATCTCACAAGCGCCCTGGCAGTAGAATTAGCATGCAAATACAATTGTCTGTACAGTCATTTCCAAATCTGGCACTTTCGTTAATCTTCAGAAATGTAGAGTTGTTGTGGACATCTTCTTTTCTTCAAGAGGTTATCAGATCATTCTCATCGTTGCTTGCATCGATCTCAAGTTTCTCCCGTTCTTCCTCCATCTCTCTGCATCTTTGACACACACAAACAGGCTTATATGTTCACATATCCATGTTTACTGTTCTAAACAGCAGCTGGTGGGTAGGTAGGTATCTCCAAAAAAATGTACCCTGGTGGACAGAAAGTGATGTGTGGGTTGTTAGCATGCTCTAAACACATCAGGAAAAACATTTAACAATAGATATCACACTAGTGTTGAATAATACAACCGCACTACTGTAGCACACACTATTTCCTCAAACATGAAATAAAACTATTCTTAAGCCTATACTTAGCACAACAAAGTTTCCACTAAAAGGATATAACTCTCCAACAAACAGAAAGGAACATTGATTATATTTTCTAAATGTGAGAAGGGCTCAATTTCAGGGTTGCATGACAACATGTAAATGCAAAACAAGTATAAGATCAGCTACCCTACAAGGATGTGTGTTGACCTTTTTACAGGAGGAAGTGAAGGCTAAAGAGACTTAATCAAATGGAACCCTCCCCGCCACAGCGTGCTTTGACAGGAGCTGTGCATGAGCAGTGAACCAAACTATGAAACCTACTAAATGATTAATAATAGCCCGTAGCTTCATGCGTGATGAGACAAGAGGGAATGGTTATTGGCAATTCCTCTCCTGTCTTTTTCACACTCACACACAAAAACAAAGACCTTTGGACCACCACATCTTGCGCCACCCGCAGTGTGTGAGCTTGTGTTAGCTGCCAGTGGCCGAGCCAGTTTCCCCCCCCCCCACAACAACTCAAAGCGCTTCTGGCCACAGCACATCTGCTCATCCTACCCCTGAGAATCATCTATTGCTCGTGTGCAATTAGGGATCACAGATTTCAGTTCAGGATGCGACATGAATCCAGCCCTGTGTTTTGATCAGCGCGGAGAGAAAGTGTTAGAGGTGCGAGTGGATGGGTGTGTGGGTGCGTAATAGCATTGTACACTTTTCCACAGCCGTAAATACCCCTAATAATAAATATGGATTTGCGATGATGCCCCCTTGTATACTTTTTCAGCCCTGCACTGAAATGTGAGTACTACTGTGTCAAGCATAAACTTGCTTGCTTGTGCAACACAATCCATCCTCTTGTCATGCCGCACTACATCCCCACATCCATCATATGATATTATGCACACAAGGTCATTGAGTAATGAAGGGATCTTTTAACTGCTAAAATATCCCGGTCTCAGGGAGCACAGGCCTGTAAACTTTGCTCGCAATCGTGTGCGCGTGTGTTTATGGGTGTGTACCATAGTGCATTAGTAGATGTGTGCATATGTGTTTCTGTGTGCTGCTTTGTACCTTTTATGCTGCCAGACAAGGAGCATTTTCATTCCGCTCAGAGAGCAAAAGGCCTGAGGGAAATCAAAGTAAGCATTTCCTTCATTCTAAAGGACCACCTTTAATAGGTACAACGCCACCCAACCATTCAGCCATGTCCTTTGGACTGTGAACACATATCATGGCCTAAACTGCCAATCGCATCCTAAAGATACTTGTGGAATTTATTTCATTTATCCCACTCATTCTTCTCTGACATGATATGTAAAAGCTTAGGAAGTTTTATTTTGTTATCCTTAACATACAGCATATATATACTATGCTGTGTACATTCTAAACTGTAGTCATATAGCTCTAAATTGTTTGTCTTTTTATTACGTTACAGGGTGTCAGTTTGTTTACAACCATTGTGTAAATCCGAAATACGCTCCTGTAGTAGCGACTGTCAGAGTTTCATGTTTCATCAATCATTATATACATAATGTGCTTAGTGAGTAATACCTACCAGAGCCGCTAAGTAGCGAGTTGATTTACTACAGTACCTTTTAAGGACAGGTTAGCCAACTTTAAAAAATGAACAGACCCACTTGCTACACTCATTGCACTCCCTTGTCCCGGGGGAGCTCTGCATGGTGTGTCGCTTTGTAAAAGAGCGCATTAATAAGGAAAGAGCTTGTTCCTTCGTGTCGTATAAGTGTTTCTGGAGGGCATCCGCCATGTCCTCCATGCTCTTTGGGGTTGGGTGTAGGGATAGTGATAGGATACGTCCCATCTCTTAATGGATACTCCACGCATCAGGACACGCTTCAAGGGGCGTATATGGGTCCCTTTTTTTATTTATCTTGGCTGATGTTTAACATGGGAAAAAAACATACAATTGAATGATATTAGCAACATTTTGGAATATGCAAATTAGCAGATGAATGAATACATCTGCAAATATAGTGTTGTTAGAAACATGGTTTGACATGATGATATCTTATCAGCATAATTATAATTATTGCATTGTTTGTAAGAAAACTGACAACAAATGGGAATTAGTTATAAAGGGGAATGAAGGTCTACCATGTATTTGGGAATCCATCCCATATCTGCTCCAGCTATTTCACTAAAAACACACGTGTCATGTGAGAGCTTTTAGAAAAGTCTGAATATTTCCATAGTGAGGCTGATTCATCTGTTTTGGAACATAAATATCAAAACCACATTTGATCACAATCCATCCAATACTTGGTTGAATATTACAGTCTGGACAACAGAGCTGGATCAGTCAACCAACCAGACCCACCATTACACTGGTAGTCTGTACATATAAGCCAATTTGAAGTATATTTGTTCCAAGAAAGACTTGGTTTTACATATTTGCATGACTGGCATTCTTGGTACCGTTAGCCATAATCATATTTCTTCATTATTGTCTCTTTATCTCCTTTTTTGTCTTTTTAAAACGGAAACCAACATTTGTCCTTGCAATATTTCAAACGACAGAATAAAAGAGTCGGGAGAACATTTGAACACATTGTAAAAGATACAAAATGGCCAACCATGCTCTATCTGGCTTTTGTTGGAACCAAAATGGTCTTTAGGGACAGTTTCTCCCACCAGAAGATATTATCTGATACACTTTCTGTCAATAGTAGGATTTAAATGCTCTGAGCCAACTTATCTTGCCTGATTTAGTACACCAATACTAATCTAGTGAGCAGCAGTTCAACAAAGATGCCTTTTCTTTAGCGATTGTAGAACCAATTTCTTCTCTTTCTTTCATTGAGGTTAATAGTGTCCAGACACAGCAGCCATTACATTAATTAAAACAAAAATAGAGTTCCCACATAACAGTGATGGATGAGGCTTTAGCGGAGATATTTACAGGTAACTTAATTACATTCACCAAATAAAACACATCTAGGTCACAAAGAGGATAATTCTAAATAGGCAATTAAGCCAGTGGTAAGAGCCTTAATAAGGCAAGCAAAGTACATAAAATGAGGGGAAGTAAGTGAGTGTCAGTGCAAACGACTTTGCCTAACACTATTCATCATGGAACTAAGTGGTAAGATGGTGTCGGGCTTCTAAATTCTAACAGCATTAATCCCAGATAGCAGGGCTCATACCAGCCAGTATCAATAATGGCAATAATAACTCATCCATCTGGAAGTCATCCAAACCCTGACTGGTTAATTATGCTTGCCTCATGAATATGCCTTCCGGTTTTAACAGTAGGAGAAGAAGAAGAACGTGGCAGGGGGGGTAGAGAGGGATGAAGGGAGGGAACAATGGAGCAGTCTCACATCTAAATAGCCTTTGTTTGCCGGTTCAGAGGCATCTGCCTGTTATGTGCTCTTGATCATAGTGACACCGGCTTCAGGGAGCATGCCTTATCCCAGCTGGTGGACGTCAAGGGACCTTGAGCATCTGCAAACATGACAATAAGTCATTTATTAGACAGCAACCTTGACCGGCTTATTGTCCTCAAACTTGAAATTGTCATTTCTGAAAAGAATATAGTTTGATCTCTTTGATATGACATGAATGTATTTCAGCGTAGTGGGTGAAGGACAGAGTGAGGCCTGATCGTCTCTATTACTAGGTTGATTGCATATGTGAAAACTGCTTTTCATACATATTTCAATACAAATGGATGTTTTAGCTGATGGAAAGAATGTTCTATTTCGTAAATAAATGATATGTATGACCACTATCTAGTGCTGGATAATAATGAAATGCATTTATGTACACATGTTGATGTTATTGTATTTCAATGTAGTACTTCATTTTACTTTATTTTGTAAACTTTACATTATTAGAAAAAATAACTCTCCAACAATTTATAAAAAAGCTAGCTCCAAGCTAGCTTGCAACAGTAAAATACTCCTCATGTGGTCCAAATAATGGTCTGAAAGAGGCTGTTTACTGCATAGCGTTTTGCTTTGATTCAACTTTGAATTCAGGACATTTACTTGGAGCTGAGTATTTTTATATAGTGGTGTTTTTACTGTTACAAAAGTAAAAAATATATGAGTCTTGTTCCACCACTGGCATTGTCCAAGAACGGACCCCTACAAACTCAGAAATATAGACTTTCACACCGCAGTACTTTTCCCACTTTAGTTCCGATATAGTTCCGAAATGCGATCTGGCGATTTACTCGGAAGGCTTCAGTAGAAGCTGCTGGGAGTCCCAGCAGCTTCTACTGAAGCCAGTCCCCAACTCCGGGGACTTCCGGCCGGGGACTCCGGGTGGCAGTATACGCCGTGAAGTTGTTTGAGGCCTGCCAGTAAACCCCAAGCAGAAGAAGAAGAAGTGACGTCAGCGGCTTCATTTGCCTAATCCTCCCCCAGGAACTTATTCCGGTGTGAACGCGATCTACTTAGTTCATGAGAACAAAAGAGTTCTCATGAACTAAGTTGTCATGAACTAAAGTGGGAAAGGTACTGCGGTTGGAAAAGTACTGTGGTGTGAACGTACCTTTTGTGGGATGAAATGTCACACTACAACTGGCATTCTCACTTTCTCAGCGGACAGACTTGACGCAGCCTTTTGTGCCTTTATTTTATTTCGCAGACATAAGCCCAGCTGGCAGAACCTGGCTAACCTCCACAAAAGTTTTCTGTGAGAGAACTCACTACCCTAACCCAATTCTATCCTTTAAGATGAGTATACCCTTACCTTAATCCCCTGTTGGAATTGCAAAAGGTTTCTGTTCCAGAAGTTTCATCCCTAAGGATTGGATCCCAAAATGTTGAACCAAGCACAGACTAAATTAGAGACGGACGTAAAACAAGACATACTTTAGGACTTACTGTAGAGGCAACCAGCTAACTGGGGTACAAGAGGCACACCTTGTGTGTTTTCTACTTAACATTGATGAATTAACATGTGTTTAAGTCTCACAAACATTGTACAAGGCCCTCTTTCCCCTTGACTCATGACTCCACTTGCCCCTTTGTGCTTTACTTATTATATATTATCTTCACTATGACTGATACGGTCGCTGTTTCGGTTGAAGGAACAATGATAACCGCGGCTCTGTACTACAACTAACCTTTTGTAAAGGTCAGGCAAAATAATGAAAGAGTTTCAACCATGACTTAATGGAAATTGCTATAAGGATCATGTTGGCAAGGTGCAAGAATGTTGTCATTAACCCCTGCCTTTGTCTTATGCTCCCTCTCTCAGAGTGTTCTTAGCACTTGGCAGAGATGTTTGCTCACTTGGCCCCACTAATCAGTTAGCTTGTTGATGGCCTTTCATTAACTCTAAAACTCTAATACAGGGGTGTCAAACTCAATTGCATCACGGGCCACATTAGCATTATGGTTGCACTCAAAGGGCCGGTTGTAACTTTAAGACTATATAAAAATACATATATAAATATTTAATATATAAAATAATGTATTATATTACATTATTGCCTCTGCATTGGGTTATTATCGGATAGGGTAATAACTTCATAATTAACTACGTCTGAAAGCAGAAGTCTAGGGCAAATAATTGCAAGTCTCTTCAGTAAGAATGTCACAACATGATTTAAAAAGAAAAGCCACATTCTGGAAAAACAAAACAAAAAGAAGTGACATTTTGAAAAGAAAAGTGACATTTTGAAAAAAAAGGCATATTTTGAAAAAATAAATTCAAATTCTGTGAACAAATTCAAATTTGAGATGCATTGTGGGACATGTAGTTTATGGGCAACGTGCTTCTGTAAAGTAGCATGTAACCGTATAATAAACATATTATATTCTTTGCAAGCTCTTATGGGGCCAAATAAAATGAAGTCGCAGGCCGGATTTGGCCCCCGGGCCTTGAGTTTGACACCCCTGCTCTAATATATTGGGTAAAAGCAGCACATTTTCTTTGGTAATGTGTCTTGCTGATGTCCACATACTTATTTGTTGCAGGATGAAACCAAGACAGAGGGAAAATATAATTGTACTGGTAAAATGTTGGTATTACTATGGAATTTCAAGCACAATGAACTATATCAAAGTGTACTTCTGGTTTATTTCATATCCTCAGCAAAAAAATACATGTTCAGTCATTCCAGTTGGAGAAGATCAGCACTATTTGCTACACATCTGAATATCTCGTAATTATTGGCACTGTCCAAACTTGGCCATCATTATCCTCTGCTAATTCCATTATATTGGAACATTTATAACACTGTTGTACGTCTGGGAGACTTGTGAAGAAGACTATGATTTTGACACTATAGTTGGAAGCTGTAATTGCATTGACACACAACGAAAGGTCATTCAGGATTATTATAGTGCCTTATATGTGGGATGCCTGATATATACGCTCTAGCATTAACAGTGTTGATACAATCATATTCACATACCTTTAATATTTTGACATTAGTGTTGTCACCTGTCAAGGCAATGCAATTCATAGTTAATCTTGATATGACCCAGCTGTTGAGATTGTCATGTAGCCAACATTAAGATGAACTGTTTTGACTCTTTCATATGTTGAAATGACACACAAGCACATTTGAATTATACATATCTCTCAGATGCAGGAATCATCTCATGGCGTGGAATCTGTGAATAAATCATAGTGATACCTTCTGGTTTTTGCGTGGTTTATTTTCTAGACATTTGCATTTAGCAGGATATTTCTTTTGAGACCTACAATTTCTCTGTTGTTTAGCCTGCTGAATTATTCAATTGCGAAAAACGAAAATAAATCCCTCTCCCAAAAATATTATCAGAGAAGCTCTACCTCTTGCACACTGGTCTGAAATGTTATTTTAGTGAGTGATGAATACATTTTTCTGTTTGTCATTTAACAAATATGAGCCAAATACCACAAATGTCAGTGTAGTGTAATGCTAATTACTTTTATGTTGAGTTTTGTGGAACCTTGCATGGTCTCAAATATGTCTGCAACCATTCACACACACACACACACACACACACACACACACACACACACACACACACACATTCACTCACACACCTACTGCACACAATACAACCACTCTACCTCAATACTTCAAAAGACCCATCTGATACAATAAAGAAGAAGACGGCAGAGAAAATGTAATCGGCAGCGCCAGATTGGGTCCAAAGAATTCCTGATCTGTTTTTTGTCCTCGACTGCATTACATTTTGTCAGGTGGACAAAGTTGTCAATCAAGCTGGCAAACCTATTTTAGGTTGTCAATAGGACAGAGGAGAGAGTGTTCATTCTTTCAATAGAAGGTTAGAGATTAAAGTAGGCCAAGCAGAGAAGAGGTAATTTGCTGGGGTGATGTATTGACACTAAGACTCGATCATCTCCCACATTGTATTTCATATCTGCTCGCTGAGACCACCAGACCATGGAGAGAAATACGGCTGCCATCCAGCATATGGTCTTTTTTATAGTCATTTGTGTTTGACTTTTATTGTCCAACCTCTTTTCTTTTCATGATAATTTGATGGAGTGCACCTATCTGTCTTACAATTACCATTTGTCATATCTGTATGACACATATTATCACCAACATTGACATGACTTTCTTTTTTTAAATATTAGGGCTTTTGAGGGTGGGTATAATTAATTAAATTTGCACTGGTTTTATGTTGACTTTGATTTAAATACACAATGCTAGTGTGGCAGCTCCACTCAATCAACTGGATGTGACACTTGGCTAGAGATCCGTGAGGAGATGTGACGTGTGATGTGTGCTCGCTAACATCGCGCGGCAGTCCAGGATGAAGTTGTTAGTGAGACTCAGAGGGATTGGCAAATAAACTCTGATTAAGTGCAAACACATTTCCGTAGACTCCCTTCAGATTAAGGTCTATTATACATCGATTTTAGTGCTATGCAAAACTCTTCTCAGTTCCTTTAAATCTACGTTTGTGTTTGACTTAGTAAGCAGAAATACGGCCGGCAGACAAATAATTAGAAAGTGGCCATTATAAGTGGGAAAAGTGCCAAGAGACAAGATTGCATGAAACCCCTCTTAGCGTGGTCAAAGACATTTGCTGCACAAGGGGTTAAGAGGGGTAAGAACCATGTTATGTATTCACATCGTGAATATTCAATCAAAACCGTCCCGAGACTACACTGATCACAAGCCTTTCAATAACCAAAATTGCAAGCCGAGCATGTCAAGTCAAAAGGTTCTTCCTATCTATTATGCTACCGATAGGTGAACAAAAGTATCAGTACTGTTCTACATTACTGTCTCTGTGTGCTACAATTTAATGATCATGTCAGCAGTTCTGTTCAAAGACCTCACTTCTGATCAGATAAGCCTCTCGTTTCCTCTCCTTATTTGAATTCCCTTGAACTAGAAAATGGATCTTTTCCCCCTTTCTTTTGAGGAAGTGAAACAGGATCCAAGAAGCGCTTTCGGAAAGGAATTCTGATTAACAGCATAAAAGAATATTCTGTTCCACTGAAAATGACATGGCTAAGGATATTTCGTGGTGGAGCAGGAAAGGGTGTGCGCCCAATAGTCATTCGAATAAAACCGTGATGGTGTTTGCTCTCCCCTGGACGTGTCGTACAGGGTGATGATAAGGCTAATGAAAGTGTGATCAATTCAATATACTATGGGGTAGAGAACAGCTCAGAGCAATAAAGTTCAAGGAAAGAGTTGAATCAAACGAGAGGGCTCAATAAGCAAAGTCAGCAAAATGGCTCCATCAGTTGAAAAGGATTAGAGCATCTTGTAAAAAAAGAAATGTTGCTAGTTTGATCAGTTACACATTTAATAGCCACTTTATCTTTCTTTGCATCTTTTTTGTTGGCTATGACCTTGAATGTTTGCCCATTAAACTACCAACACTTTGACAAGTATCCCAGTCAGCCTCAGGGAGCCGATGCACAAAGATAATAAATCAATTGTTGCCTTTATCCATGATCCAAAGGCATGATAACTCTGGGTTGAGCCTGTTTGCCTGAGAAACTCCTAAACCTCCGGGGAGAGTCTGTAGGCTATAGCAGAAGGGTAAATGGATGTACAAAGAGGTCACTGTCTATTTTCCCGCTGGGCACTTCCTGTTTGGACTAGACACTATTGAACATGTCCACAAATAACTGCTTTTGAAAAGGCTTTATGATGGTACAGTTTACCAGACATTCTCAGAATTTGAAACAAGGAGTTCCCACCTGAATTAATTTAATCAACATACAGTAATATGAAAATGTTTTATGGAAAAAAAAGATTTAGTGAACTGCATGACAGTGTTTTTCCTATGGCTGTAGACTCGTGGCAATTATTTGATGTATAGCCTCTGTGAAAAATATTTTTAATTCAGTTTTTTTTTTCAAAGCAATTGCCGCCCTAGTATCGGCAGTAGAGTAGTATAGTTCATTCAAATCAAAACCCATGCATCATATTACTATGTTACTGTCACCAGTGGCACATTACATGGGGCATGTGTTCCTACTAACAGAAGTAATAACTGTGATTTAATATCTAGTAAAAATGACAGGTATACAGTTCGGTAAAGACATTATGTTTTGTAGTTTTTACCCCTGACTGATCTTGGTTTAGAAACTTAATGAGTATGATTTTATGTAGAACTGCTTCTCTGAGAGAATTCATATTATTTTACACATCCACTTCTGTGATCAGAGCCTCTCCTACAAGCTTTGCCCCATTAATAACTTGAAACACTGCTACAAATCTCCTGCCCAACGCCATACACATGTCTCATTTAATACATTTAAATTTACCGTCATCATTAAACATCCCATCTTCCCTCTCTTGCACACATGCAGTATTTAAACATACAATCCCAGTGGCACAAGGCCTCATCATTAAAGCAGGACAATTACAGATTCAACCATCTTCTGTTGCTAATGCACAACTGACATTGCTAAACATTCCGATTTACATTCTGGTTTGTGCATTTTTTATGTTCATGTAATGCTTACACTCATCATGTAAGGGATATTAGTGTCTCTTTCACTGAAGCCCATAAAAGCTGACATTATGAGATGTAGTGTCTGTGAGGAGAATAGCAATTGTGGCGCCGTCATTTATCCCGATGCTGCGTACAAACATATGGTGCCGCGTTGGAATTGTCTGAAACATGAGCATTTTCAGGAGGAGTCAATCAAGTTGTGTCAATCAATTATGATATGAACAGCTCTGGTGATTACGTTTGAGAGTTCTTTTCATGCAGAGCATACGTAAGTGAGGCACTGCAGTGCAAATCTGCATGTGGCTGCTAAGGAGTAACAGTTATTCTGGATGTGTACAACCTGCATTAGTTGAATTGACGTACCTCTTACTGGTGATTCAACACATATGCAAGGTTATCATTTTGTCGTGTTTTGGATAGAAGCGTTAATACTGAATGCATGTGTGTGGTTTCAGATTCCATTGAGAACATGTATCCCTGTTTCAAGGCTTTTAAGATAAGCAAGCTAAATGTTTTATAAAATGGTACAAAGAGATTCTGACACAGTGTACATCTCTCACTTAATCCACTTTGTAACATTTTCACTTCATATTAGGGCTGCTTAATTAATCGTATTTTAATTGCAATTATGATTTTGGCTTGCAACGATTCTGAAAAAAATATAATCAAAATAAAACGATATTTTTTATTGGTTTTTCAGTTGAATATACTTAAAATTCAGGGTACTCAACTGTTAAAAACATACTGTTCAACATTTTCTTTTCAATAAATGGATGTTTTCAAAGTAAATGGATAATCGTTTTTAATAATCGTGATATCAATTATTGACCCAAATAATCGCGATTATGATTTTTGCCATAATCGAGCAGCCCTACTTCATAGGCAACTATATTTGTATCAGATTTGAATAGTTGTTTGGCTCAATAAGGACAAAACATCAAGGAATGTATTGATGGTATAGTACTGAAATACATTCATACCACACAGTCGGGAAAAACTAAACGGGTTCCGCAACACTATCAATAAGTATAACATTTTAAATTGTGAATGCCTTTATTAGTATGTATGAGAAGTATGTAAATGTTGTTAAATTAAGTGCCAGAAACCCGTAGTGCAATCGAACAAGAACAGGATGATAAACAATCCAACCACCATAATAAAGGTATTTAACATGTGAATCTTCATATAAATTGGAATGCAAGTTTCATGCATTATTATTATTATCATTATCACATTCATCATTAAACTTTACTTCTGCTGAGAACACAATGAATGAGTTTCACATAGATGCCACATACAAAAGCTGCTAATTTGCCATATTAGCATATTTTTTATTCCCACTGAAGCAAGAATGACATATGAATTATGCACAGTGAATAGGGAATACACACATTGTTGTATGAATTATAAATGAGTGGCCGTGACCACACAAACATGGAATACAGAAACAGTTCTGTGCGGTTGCCCTCACACCAGCAACACACATGTAGAACTGGTAATGTATATAAAACATTTCAAAGTATGAGAGCTACAAATACATGTTAACCTTCACAAATATCAGTCAATCCTTTAACATTATAGTCAAGGATTTTGTCTACTGGTGAGGTAATCATATCTTTTTAAATATGGAACATATTACATGACCGCCTTGGAGCCTAATTGTCAGTGTTAATATAACCTAAAATGTACACATTACACTAATAAAGTGATTATATAAGGTAGCACCTGTCACTTTTAATAAACTTGACAGCTTTAAACAACAGCCCTTCAGACATCTCAGCTCTATAAGAAGACAAACAACACCCCAATCAACACCTGACAGCCCTGGATAACTGTCACTGAATACATCCACTGGATAGCCTTCTGTGGTGCAGCTAAGTCAGGAGTATAGCTTTGAATCACCTTGATTAGTACCATGGCCATCTGTCATACTGGCACTTGTGATTTCCAGGTAAGGAGACACTCCAGAGAGATTTTCTAGCTAGCCTGACATGTGATCCTGCCCACTGACTCTGACCGTCCTGCTGCGCTGGCTGCTGATTTGTGTGGCATGTGGCCTGTGTGTGAAAAAAAGCAGCGGAAGTTCATGAAACAAAGTCACCTAGCAGATATGCCCCCTACCTTTTCAGCAAAAATAAGAAATGCACATTTGAATTCATAGCAGTCAGTCTGTGCTTGTGTCTGACAGGCTATAAAATGGATTAAGTAATTACGGCGAAACTGCACGATCTGCACTTTTCTAGTAATGTTGATTTTATTCGTATAGCCCAAAATGAGAGATTTTCCTCAAGGTGATTTATAATCTTTACCAAGGGATGTGCAAAAATGATGGAAATAATCTCTTTACTTAACTCTTCTTAGTGTCCGGTACGACCTCGGCCAGCCTGTCGAATGCAGGCAGAGCTAATAATGAATGTATGAGTATCTTTGTTTTCCGATTATTCCAACTACGCATGAATGCCCTTTACTTATTTGGCAAGTGACACTTCTGTGACACCGTATTAGCGTTTTCATATAATGCATACTCACAAGTGTGATGCTGAATCTGTGAATTATCGTTAGCAGTTAAGTGTGTTTGTGAAGAGTTTCAGGAATAAACTGAGGACCTTTTTCATACTTTATAAACTTGAATGATCCAATTCTGTGAAAAGTCATTGTTCTGGGTATGTTTGTAAAAAATACAACAAAACAAAAATAACTCATTTCTTTTTTACATGCCCATTTTTACCCCTTCATTTTGTGAGACTAAGGGAATGTTAACTTCATTCTTTTAAATCCTCATTTTTGTATGCCTGTATCCAATCAGTTTTGTAATTTCCAATCGTCCAAAATCATCCACCCAAGTATTTTATTAAAAGGCAGAGCATGCGTATCACTTTAATTTCCAGCCTCCAGCAGTAAAGCCTGTCTTTTAGTGCAAATATAAAGAGTGTGAATGTCAATAATAAAACAAAGAGCCTGGGTAAAAATAGATTCTGACAGTCAGCCAAGTCACGTGACGAGATGTTCTGCCCAACTAGAGCACTGACCATCCTCCTAGCTTTAAAACTGATCACTGGCTGAGTGGAAATTAAATGTTCCCCTACAATAGTTTACTGCATGAGTAGTCAGATGTCACAAGATTACAACTGCCGGGTTCAGCTGGCCTGCTCCACTCTGCGTGGGCGTGAACACGGCCATAACTCGATAAAGACAGGTTTATTGGGCTCGTATGACCAGGCCCTCCTGAAGGAACGACGTCAAAGCTAGACAAATCCATTTAAAGCCATGCATCTTGATTTGGCTCTTCTCTTTGAGAGGTGTGGGAGCAATGTGTGTCCTCACTTCGCCCACAGAGGGGTCTTTGCTTTATATGCTTTAGACACATCTGAGAAAGGGCAGAGCAGCAATATAGGCTATAAATCAAGGGGGGAGCTACTCATATTATTTTTATTAATACCACAGTATGCAAATGAAAGAAAGAAATAAAGAACACTTCCCTGCTCTTATAATAACTTTTGTTCTTCAAAACTACATTCATCTTATTTTCCCTTGCCCTACACATAGTGTGTCTGTCTATGTGTGTGTGTGTGTGGAGTAGAGATGGTAAGTGGGTTTAAGGACATTTCTTTGAAAATTGCTTTTTAGTGTCTCTACCATTTATGCGAGCAGGTCAGTTCAGCGTGAAGGCGATTAAACGTGTTATGCTTTAATATATCAGCAAGATAAATACCATTGATTACAAAAAAAATCCTAAGTAAGATTATTTTTTCCTTCCTAACTTAAACATTTTTTTGTATGCAAATACAAACTGTGAAAAAATTGCAATAATATCTTTAATCAGTCAAAAAAGGGGGGTAATTGCTCCTAAAAATAAATTTAATTATGCTTAATTGCAGCCAAAACCTTTGAATGTAATCCATGTTTTTGGTTGGCGTCCATTCAGAAACCAGATGGAGACAAGTGGAGCTCAGTGAAGTATATCTCATTGTGCATTAGATCAGGTGTTCAGTATTTGGCATGTGCAGGTAAAGGCATTTTGTGGATCATTTTAATACTTCCTTTTCGAACCACCTTTTCGAACCACCTTTTCTCACGTGTGTGAGAAATTCTCATCATGTGTGTGAGTCTGAAAGGAACCCCACAGAGATGATCCCTGAATACTAAATCTACCTTCATTCTCATGTCCAATTTCCTCTATAATTTGTGTTTGCGCTTTACAACATGAGCCATTCCACAGTGTGTGACGCTAAGCCTAACGTTGTTTGAATGCAAGGTAATAGCACTTTGTCACGGCAGCATCATACCATCAAGTCATCTATTGTAGGGGAGGTTCTGTATACAATCTAAAGAGAAATACAGCAATGCAATCAAGTGATCACTTGTCAACACTTTCAAAGCTATCAGAGCACACACCCAAAACACACACCTAACAAATACTTGGAAGTTGTTGATCACCGGTTTATGTGTGTACAGGTTTTTTTTGCATGTGGTTGCTAAGCTGTATGCTCAATTGGAAGCAGGTGCAGCGTAAAGACCTAATCACATTTGCGGCTCATTACCCAGTGACTGTGTGCACATATTTGCCTCTCTGTGTCCTTATTAATCAAGCACAGACAACCCTAAGTGCTCCTCTCCACTTTTCCACATGACTTGCTACAAGCAACAGTAGTGCACAACAACCTGATGAGACCACCTGCTGCTGTCTGCTTTTCAACACCTGCAATGCAAACGCTAATCATTTCTCACTTGACCTCTAATCGCTCGCCAATTGAAAGAACTTCAGTTTGTAGACCACTCCATTGTTGTTATCCATGGGTTAACTGCAGAAATGCCTTCTATGCATTGTATGTAGAACAGAAACAAAATGCTTATGATTATTTAAGTAATTTATAATAAAACTCTCAATATACAAATCATAAACCCAAATATGTTTTGCCATAATTGTATTAATGTTTTTATAATTTTCATGAAAGAAAACTTATTTGTATTATCTTGTGATATATACCGTACTTTCCGGACTATACGCCGCTACTTTTTCCCCACGCTTTGAACATCGCGGCTTACACTACAGCTTCAAAAAAAGCTTGGAGCTGGGCGTGTCTGAAGCTTGGGGATTTTATTCGAGCCCCGCAACCAACAACCAATCACATGAATGTCCCGCCCCGTTTACGTAGTGTTAAATACATAGCTATGTATGTAAACTGGATATAAAATCCCCAAACAGGCGAAAGCCTACCAGTTTCACCCACTGTCTCTGCCACCTCCCCCCATGCCTGGTTCCTCCGGTTGTATCCCGGTAAGTTAATAGGGACTGGTCATACAAAACCGGGTGATTTGCTACAGCGATAATTAGTTTATCCTCCATCTGTTTTTGAAAATATAGAAATGAACGGCGGGATATCTCTACCAGCTTAGACGCTGTTTGATTGGCTAGGACTTGAGCTGTCAGATTTTCAGAAACGGGATTTGATTGGCTGGCGCTGGCTTCTCCGGCTTCTCCGGCGAGCTGGAGACGCCGGAGAAGCTCAGCCACGCTACCCACAATTGGTGACCGACCAGTGGGTGCGGCTTATACACAGGTGCGCTTAATAGTCCGGAATTTACGGTAGTCATTTATCCAAGTATACTTTATTGTGCTCGTATATGACATTTCATTAAAGAAGTTCCATTCAGAATGGAGGTAACATAAAATCAACATATGCAATAACAGGGAATACAGGCTGAACATTTAATGAACATTAAATTAATCATTACAAACTGTTTAGCTTCCCGGAGTCTAATTTGGATCTAATTTTTGCATATTTCCTTAGAGTTACAGTAGGCATCACTGACACTTAAAAATGTTGGCCATTTGAAAAACATGTCAAAGTGCACTACATGTTGAACAAGGACATTTTAAAAATAAAGATGCATATAAAATATTAAAATGGCTTCAGATGTGATTTTGAGAGGGAAATGATTTGATTGTTCATGGATTTCATTTTTAGGCAGAACATGCTTTGATGTTAGATGAGTGTACACCAATTCCAAATATTTTCAGTCATCAGTATTTCCTTGAAAATGATTATATTCCCCAAATTGTTGAGTTCAATTACACAGACATGGCAACACTTTTCAAGCAGAGCAATTCAGGTGACATCACGAATGAAATTGTCTCCTATGATTTATAACTATGTATACGCAGAGATGAAAAGGGAACCATTGCAGTGGTGTATTGTAAAATAACAGATAAAAATAGTCTTGAGGCTGTAATACATTATGAAAATGTGGACGAACATCTTTCCTTGATGCACTGTCTTGTTTGCAGAGATATGTGTAGTCCTATTGGGGTTTGTTTCCATTGTTCCTCTGTGTTATCTTGTTATGCTGCGCTTGTTCCCCGTGTCTCCAAAGGACCTCAGTTCCCTTTTCAGTGTGGCCCCAGAGACACATACGGCACCATCTAAAGTACTGTAAGTGGGACACGGAGCCTCACAGTCCCAATAAAGGAAGTTGAAAAAACAATAGAATAATAGGCTTTAACCCTGTGATGAATATTGTATTGTATCTTCATGGCTTAGTGTCCAAACAGCATCTATTCCAGTGAGACCATTGCATAGAAAGGTCTCTCCAGAGGGTTCTTTTTGTCTACCTGATTTCCTTTCTTCCCCATTCACACAATGTCCACCAATCCTGAGCTGTGTTATGAGTCACTATGAATCATTGTCGGTATTAGAAAAATACCATGATTGTATGTAAGTATTGTATACAACAGCACTCCACACATGGAGGTTAAGGGCTTCTCAAATCCTGCTGTTCATTGTGCTCACTTTGTTGAGCACTGCTTAACCTTCAGTAGAATGTAGTTCCCATGTTTTAATGTGAGTTATATAACTGAGATAGCTGTAACTAAAGGAACCAGTGTGTAGGATTGTTGGGGATATTCAGCAAATAATTATGAAGAATTGTGAGGTTTTTCCAAGTTAGAACCATCCCTTCATATTAACATTAGTCCACCATTTTCCAGGGCAATTTCCTTTGCAATCTGACATTTGGTGGTTTTAAAGGTGGGGTAGGTCATTTTGGAGAAACCAGCTCGAGTGCGCTAGATTTTGAAAATACACAGCCGGAAAAACTCTTCCGCTTCCTTACAGAGCCCCTCCTCCAACACACACGAACGTGCACATGACCAATGAGGGCACGAGATAAGTTTGTGCACAGATGGAAGGCTGACAGGCAGGTAGGCCATCCAGTTATTTTAGCCGGGCCGGCTCAGATGATTGGTCGTGCTTTTTACAGTACTACGGCTTCCACAGATGAAATGCTTCTATGGATTTTCTGTCAAAGCACTTAAGATATTCATTGCTATCGGGATGTTAAGAGCATTCCATGGAATATAACAAAAAGTGTATCTCGAGCCGTTTTCTCAAACTTACCTACCCCACCTTTAATGCACCTCAAGGCTGTTCACTGAGTATTTACAACAATTATCTTAAAACTGAAACAAATATATCGATAGTTACGGCTGTAACTACGGTTCTATGAGTCCCGGATGACCGCCAGAGGCGGTGCTTTAAGCACTGGATATGTCCATCGCGCGCATGCGCAGCTCGAGTACCAATACCAACAGAGTCACCTGTGACCCACGTGACACCGGCTATAACAGCCGGTGTCGTCAGAGGATCTGTTCCCAGAATCTTCTCGCGAGCACACAAGAATTCTGAGTGACAGGATACTCTGGCGGTCATCCGGGACTCATAGAACCGTAGTTACAGCCGTAACTATCGTTCTATTTCGTCCCTACTGACCGCCAGAGGCGGTGCTTTAAGCACTGGATGACCTATACCAACCATGTCATGAAGAATCCAAGCACTTACTCCCTTGGCCGGAAGCAGCGGAGCTTGGCAGCAGGACCACACCCAGAGGGTGAGGAGTGGCGACATTGACCCGGTAAAACCTGGAGAATGTGCCAGAAGACGCCCATGCAGCCGCAGCGCAGATGGTCTCCAGGGGCGCCCCTCTTGGGGCAGCCCACGATGTTGAGATGCTTCTTGTAGAGTGGCATCTGACCCCTGAGGCGGGGGGCGGCCACTGGCCCCGTAGGCGTGTGTGATGGTATCAACCACCCAGTGGGATAGCCGCTGTTTCGAGAGAGCACGACCCTTCCTAGTGCCGCCACTGCAGTGCAGGCCGTGGCATCAATATACGCCCTCAGGGCGTGCACAGGGCACAGCAATTCAGGCGTGCCGCTCTCCTGTGGAATGTTAAAGCGTGCCAGCTGGGTCGGCCGATTGGAGCGGGCGAGTGGAAGCACCTTGGGCAGGAACGGCACATTCGGCCAGAGGGCAACACCCGAGCCATCGGAGTTCCACCTCAGGCATGTACTGCTCACGGAGAGGGCATGAAGCTCTCTGACTCACTTCCCTGAGGTTATGGCAAGCAGAAATGCTGTTTTCGGGGACAGCCGCTTAAGCCCGACCTGGGCCCGGGGCTCGAGATGATAGGGCGTCCAGCACTAAGGGCAGGTCCCAAGCCGGAGCCCTCAGGGTGCTAGGGGGACGGTCGGTGTCCCTCGTAAAGAGGGACACCGACCTGTGTCGCCCCGCCGTGGCGCCGTCGACCCGAACATGTCGGGCAGAAATAGCAGCCACATAATTCAGAGTGGAGTGAGAACGTCCACTATCTAGAAGGGACTGTTGTCTAAGCAACAACGTACATGCTGTCCCCAAGGGACATGCACATTCTTGCCCCCCAGTTGGGGCACGAAAGTCATTGGGAGGCGGTTGAGTGGGCCGCTACGACCTCTGCAGGCCACCCCTGTAATCCGGCGGCTGAGTGCGGCTGCTAGCACGGCCCCTGGGCCTGCTGGGAGTGGGCACAGGTCTGAGAAGACCCGAGAGCTGCTGCCTGGTCTGCCTAGCTTGGGCGGCACATTCCAGTGCCTCCAGGGCAGCTGACCCCAACAGCTCCCCTGGCTCGACTGGTACACTACGGAGGACTTTCCTACATGCCTCCATTAGTGGTGACTGGGCCAGCCAGACCTGGCGACGAGTCTGTACCAGAAAGGACATAACTCGTCCCAATTCCCTAGCCGTTAGGGCATAGGCCTGCAGTAATGCATCGCTGATGCCCAGCAAAGAAGGCTCGCCGGAGCCTGCTGCAGAGAGGCAGGCGGCACACTAGCAGCCCCCACCGGGCCCAGGCTGAAGGGCCAAGAGGCAACTTCATCATGCCCCTATCGGCAGCTAGCTGATCCGCTTTAGAGGACAGCCTGTTTCTAGTCCTTCTATTGGGGGGAGCACCCATAGCCATCGCTCCCTCAAGTCGCCGGGAGCGGCCGAGTTGATCAGGGGGAGGATGTGACAAGGAGAGGTGTCTGTTGGCTGCTGCCAGACGTTCCACCTCAGTGCTCCTAGCCACTCTGAGCGCCCGAGGCATGCAGCTACAGCTCATGCAGGCGTTTATCGTGAGAACCTCCCTCAGATGTTCGAATTTCGTCCCCACTGACCGCCAGAGGCGGCCGAGGCAAGAGGGGCAGCGGTCGTGGCCGTCCTCGGGCTCGAGAGAAGCCATACAGGCGCTACCTGAATGAGCCATTCTGTAGGTAGCCAGATGCAGCGTAGCCGGGAGCGGGTGCGGGAACACAGCCCTCATCAGCTACCCGCTTAATGGAAAGAGTAGAGCGTTGCTGCTACTCACCGAACAGAAAGAGGGATGTAATCACAACCACGTTACCGGCAGAGGGAGCGGGAGCGAGAGCACTGCCTTCACCTGGCTGGATTAATAAACACGGCAGTTCCGCGTCTACCAGGAGCGGGGGCTAAACACTACCTTCACTGGTTGAGTTAGAGACGAATGCCAGATGCAGCGTAACCAGGAGCGGGTGCGGGAACACGGCGTTCACCAGCCACCTGCTCAACGGAAAAACAAGGCAGTTCGGCGCCTACCAGGAGCGGGGGCGAGAACACTGCCTTCACTGGTTGTGTTAGAGACGAATGCCAGATGCAGCGTAACCGGGAGCGGGTGCGGGAACACAGCCTTCACCAGCTACCTGCTCAACGAAAAAAACAAGGCAGTTTAGCGTATACCAGGAGCGGGGGCGTAGAACACTGCCTTCACTGGTTAACCTAAAACGAATGCCAGATGCAGCGTAACCGGGAGCGGGTGCGGGAACACAGCCTTCAC
>CALSBZ010042869.1:727324-814960 GCA_943591055.1 Gobionotothen gibberifrons | reverse complement strand
ATGCTAATGACGTTTGGCACAACGCCGCGGTCAGAACAAATACGAAAGCAAACAGACAGTAATCAGGACAGCTAGGCTGGGAGAGGGAGCGGAAACGCTGCCGTCACCAGCCACGCCGACACCAACCTGTCCGGACGAAGTCTCTGCGCAGCCAGCCACAGCTCCTGGGGGACGGGTAAGCCCGCGGCCCCGACTGGATGAGTCACGAAGCTGCACGCAGCCAGCTGTTTGCAGAGAATCCCTAACGAATGTTCCAACCGAACGAACGCTGTAGGCTACGAAACGTAGCCACGGTACCCTCGCACAGCGAGAAGATGAAAGGAACAGATCCTCTGACGACGACAGACGGCTGATATAGCCGGTGTCACGTGGGTCACAGGTGACTCTGTTGGTATTGGTACTCGAGCTGCGCATGCGCGCGATGGACATATCCAGTGCTTAAATCACCGCCTCTGGCGGTCAGTAGGGACGAAATAGAACCTCATAGCTTCAAACCAAAAACTGTGCTTTTATTTCAAACTCCCTGTTATGTTGCTCCAATTGGTTTTGTAAGATGTAGTAGATCAATAGATATATAACGTGTAATTCTAGCATTACTTACAAGTAAAGCTGATCGTAAAATTTAAAGGAATTATTTTAGTTATATGTAAATAAAGCGTACATATGTATGATATATCGTTTGGTGACAACAATGTTGACATGTACAGCGCAGCAATATATAAAATACAGTACAATTGTAAATGAGAAATTGGTCCATTATGACCTTTGAAAAACGTACTTTCAAAGACACAATCCTTTATTGTTTACATGATATTTTAAATCCTTAGTTGTATTGTGTCGACACAAGTCAGTGTATACAGTAGATGGGATCTGTTCTCCAAACTCAATTTGGGCGTTTCCATTGGAGAGCCATTTTCGTTTAAAGTGAATAGTTTTCCAACATGTTAGCATTTGCTTTAGTCTGGAAGCTATACATGCACTCAGCAAGTATTCCACCCAACAGAGATTAATAGTCTTGGGTAAACTTAGTATCCTTGATTTTTTATTTATTTATTTTATTTGCATGGGAGCAGTCCAATTTGCGCACAAGCTATACGGTATTTGGATTCAGCTTGAGCTTTGACTGGTGTGTGAATTGGCGCTGAGAAACCTTGGGGAGGCACTCTTCCACGCTGTCAGTCCCTGAGTCTCTATCAGGATTCATTCTTATTCAAATTGCACCTCGGCAGCTCATAAACATAGCATTAGATTATGGAAATGAGAGGTCTGCATCTATTCCGGTTTAATTCCTTTTGGGAGACATTTAATTTAAACAAATAAATAAATAACAGTGCAGCATCAGGTGTTTATGAAGGGTATTGTGTAAATTTAGCCAGGCAAACTGAATAATAATCACTCCATTTGACTCTGTGCGTTCAATCACCCGTCACTGAACACTTCATTAAGGCTTTAATGGTATTTTAAATATAGGACACTTGACTTAAGACAGATGTCAGGGGAATTTGCTGCTTGTCATTCAGAGTACGGTGTACGAGGCCTAAAAACGGTCTGTAATCTGCAGGTAGTGCGTGTCTGCATTTTAAAACTAAACAAGTAACCAGTGACGTTATAATTAAAGGCATGATCAAATTAAAAATTCAAAAATGTATAAAGCTCATTGGCTTAGTTATCTTGATTATAGGCTTTATCTTAAGTGTCACGCATTTCATATGAAATGTTTCTTCTGGTTGAAAAAAAATATTAATTCAATATTACCATCAATATTTGTAAGGCAAGACAAGGCAATTTTATTTATATAGCACTTTTCAGCACGTGGCAATTCAAAGTGCTTTAGAGATTAAAAGCAAACGACATTTAAGAACAAATACAGCATAAATACATTATTAAAAAGGCATTTAAAAACAGGCATAATAAGCAAAGGTAATAAAATAAATAAAATAAAAATAATCACAGCAAGTACAGAATACATGACTAAAAAGGCATACTGTAGTGTGAGTATGGGCAGCTCAATTAAAAGCAGCGGCAAATAGGTGTGTTTTTAGTCAGGGTTTAAAAATAGGAAGTGTTTCGGCGGACGTGCATGATTTAGGCAGTTTGTTCCAAATTGTTGGGGCATAATAACTAAAAGCTGCTTTTCCATGTTTAGTGGTTATTCTCGGAACAGAGTGCAAGTCTCTTTTCTTCATTACAAATCTACAACTGGCCATGAACCAAACCCATATATCTATTCATCATTGAGTACTGTTCATATGTGATGTGTTGTCAAGGGAAACTTTTTTTGGCAAAAAACTGAAGTTGAAAATGTGTTTGGATTTTAAAGAGTCGTGCTATTTCCTCAAGGCAAAAAAAACGTTTGCCTGCAGCCTTGATGTTTTTGCATGATAATAACAATGTTTTATAATCTTTGATGTTCACATGACTACCATTGGATATTACAGTCGACCATGGACCATTCCTATCCTCTAGTTGGATGGTCTGCCCATCCAACCATTGTCAAATTCTTAATTGTATGGCTATCCTTCATCTTCTCATATGGATCTACGACAAAGTTATTGCCTCTGCTCCTATGGCATATTCCTACTACTGTAAAGCCATGATTGAATTGGAAAAAGTGGCAATTACTGTAGGAAAGTTGCTCCCTCTGCTTGTTTCAATTGGGAAAATAGCTCACGCAGTAGTACACATCTTTGTTTTCGTCGTCTATAAAGAAGGATTGCTGTGAGAAAAGGAACCAGTGTAACTGAAAGAACATCCTATCTAAATACCGCATTAGTATTCAAGCACATTTCCCCAAAACATGTCATTATCTATGTTACCCCTTAAATCCGTTAATATGCTTCTTGAAGCTCATTCTATCCTTTCATATAATTACAGCAGCTCTGGGATGGAAATATGATCCATTGTAAGATTAACTATTTAAAAAAATCACAGAATAGGATTAAGGTAATTCTAACAAAATACACACAGCAAATTATGTGAAACCTACAATGTATACCTTTTCTTCTCGTAGTCAGACGTCTTTGTGTATGTCTGTGTCTCTGCCTTTGCATTATAAACAACCCCCCCCCCATATGCTGTTGAGTGTGAAGACTGCCTGTGACGCTCATTATGCACAGCTCATTTAGTGCGTGCACCTTGGGTAATGGGGCTCTGCATGTATGAATGTATGTTTTATTTGATTTGATTAGGATGCATCATCTTATTTTAGATAATTGTCAACAGTGAAGGACCATTGCAAATTAAATTACTTCTCTTCCCATGAATATTCATGCAGTAAACAATTTAAATTAAATGTCTCTGAAAGTCGACGGCAGGTAAAAAAACTGATGCATATCATTCCTTAATTCTAATTAAGAAATACATTCCTGAAAATCGTATTTAAAGAAATATGATGTTATATTTAAAAGTGTATGGCCTGCAGCCGTATCATTTTAATATGAGACTTGCCTGTATGGTTCCAGTCTTTCTGAAATATTTACTTTTGGGAAATAAAGTAAGAATGAAATACTCTAATGTGTATCATCCTTCATAAATAAGAAAGTGTCTTGGCCTTCTGGCATATATGTGTTGTTGCAGCATATTGTGCTTAGATAGGGACATTTCTCCTAAACTAAAGGAATAAAAGAAAGTTACACTTTTTGGCCAAATAATGCTTTTTGGCATACACCTGTATGTTTTATCTAGGTTTTGTGCATGTAAATGGTCTGCAGAGGCTCAAATCCCAAAGTTACTAGGGGGAAGTTTATTTCCCGTACATTCCCCCACCCTCCGTGAAACACCACTATTGGACTCCTTTGTTTACCTCCGTGTCATAGTGACATCACTATGTAGCACGCGCGCTTCTATTTGCTTTGCTCCAACACAGTTTGGATGATAGGCTAAGGGGCGGGACATCTCTGAGCTAGGTATTGGTTGAACAATCACAACAGAGCCAGCCAGCTAACCAATCAGAGCAGACTGGGCTCTGGTTTCAGACAGAGGGTGAAAAGAGGTGCTGCAGCAAAGGCAGTATGAGACAAATACAGAGCTTTTTGAACATTAAAGCATGGAGACATGTCACAGTAGAGACATGACATTTCTCTAGAAAGAAAACAAGAATTGGATGAAAGGATGTATGCATCAAATTAGGGCTGCTCGATTATGGCAAACATCATAATCTCGATGATTTGGGTCAATAATTGTAATTGCCATTATTAAATGCGATTATTCATTGACTTTGACATTTTTTTGAACAGTATGTTTTTAACAGTTGATTACCCTGAACTTTAAGTATACTTCAACTGAAAAACCCCAAAAAAAAAAAGTAATAATAATAATTAAAAAATAATCGTTTTATTTCGATTATGTTGTTTTCGTAATCGTTGCAAGCCATAATCGTAATCGCGATTAAAATACGATGAATTGAGCAGCCCTACATCAAATGTTATGTTAACAAAGTGGTTTTCATTAGTTTTTCAGTTATATAATATTATCTGGATTAAAGATCAACGAGGAATTACAAATCCACAGCATTTACCCAGAAACTGACTTGAGGCAGCAGTCAATCCTTTAAACGTTTGGAAGACGTTTATCCTTTTGCTATTCAAAGCATCAGCCTCTGTAGCCACATTGTTTAATGATTCTAATGAATCTAATTATACAGATAAGAACTGAATAAACGCATACAGCTTACAAGCGGTTTGTTGTGGCCACAATATATATATTTTTACCCCATAGCTATCTCTGCACTTTGCAGGAAGTCGGAAGAAAATGATTTGAAAGATGTATGAATAAAACATGGCCAATACCTTTGGTGCCTGTTGGTGGTAGTGTCCAGAATGTGTGATTGACATTATATTGTGAATCACTCTATCAAACCATGGCTATTTAGTAGAGTACAGCAGAAGAATATAAATGAGATGGGAAGCCATACAATGCACCTTATGAATATTTTTGCGAAATTGTACAAAATTAGATGCAAATAGTGAGAGGGAAATGATGCATTTTAATAAGCTCTACATTCCCGCTACATAAACTGGATGGTGGATAAAAAGCCAACTAAACAGAAAGCAACAAAGAATCCAATTAGCGGGAATAATGACAAGAATAAGAAGACTTCATTAAAGTGCAAAATAGCAAGACATGACCCACCCTCCGCTGTAACCACGACCCTGAATGCACCACCATGTTCAGCAATCAGACAACATCATTGAACATGTTTCCCCCCATGACGGGATCTACTGTACTCTGCTGTGGTCAGATTAGCATCCGCAGCACTTTGTTTACTCTGCACCCGGGCCTTGTATAAGTGAGCCATCTGTGAACTTCTCAGTGAGTCAGCGAGGAGATCAGAGCCAAATAGACCTCAGCTGTCCACCGCTGGCTAGTTTTCAGCTGGAGTTCACCTTCTCCTTCCCTCTTTGGACTTAGTAGTGTCAAAAAGGCCACCTATGTCCAGGTGTGAAGATGTTTGGCCAGGTGGAAGATGTTATACTAATTTGTTGTGATCATAATGTCAGCAGGATGTACTCCTTGGGAGCTCACGTTCGTCTCAGCAGTGCAAACTAATTATTCATTTACGCTTGAATTCCTCTTCTTTAAAAGATGTATTTGATTAATTCATATCAAGACATGAATGAAATATGTGTTAAGTATTACATGCACATAGTGTAGGCGCTCATTATTAATGATACATATTGTGGTTGATTTAAAGTGAACATTAGACTATTTGGAAATGAGCCTTCTCCAATGGCTTTTATGTTTGGGATGACTCTTTCTGCATTGTTCCAGTATCAAAGCTTCGCAAATGACACGCATTGATCTTCAGTACGAAGGCAATTTATCCCAATTTTTGTATATGACTCACGCAAGACAAGCTCAGCATCAGAATGCAAGTACTCAAGATGTTCAAACAATACTTGATTAATCCTAATTGCTTTGATCTTTACTTCTGCGTCAATACAAAATATATCGTCAGCGGCAGCTCTTCAGCACACAAATGATGTAAGGTAGACTAAACTTGTGTTGTGTCATTCTCAAACAAGGTTTAATCATAGCTGTGATGATTCCACATTCACTAGCTTTTGCATTTGCTTGCGACTTCTTTAGCTCTGTAATGACTGAAGGCTGATGACAGATTACACGTCTGGATAATCAGCCATCAGTTTTTTACCTCGGCTCACATCTAAAGTATGATTAATGTCCACTGCCAGGACACCCTGTGTGTGTCAATACATGCCGTTAACCGAGAGTGTTTCACCAGGTACAACATGTGAATGTGACAGAAGAAACGGCACATGATGTATTTCAAATATTTTCTTGTCATGGAAATACATTTGAAAATAGCTGCCAGACAAGCTGTCAGCTTCAATACATCCTGTTGGGTCTCTGTATTACCGCACCTGAGAGGTTCATTGGGAGAAAAAAGCACCTGGCTACGTGTTTGGAACTAGTTGTGTGTACTTTCTGATGGCAAAGGACGTTAAGGGCATATTGGTTGTTACAGTATGTGGCATGAGAGTACTTTTTTTACATTTCCCTGAGGGCTTTTATCAAGCCTTCAAGCACTGTTTCTCTTTGCTCCCTGTCATCTCCCTGACATTGCTGACACATCGTCCGGCATTACAATTATTTGTCCAGCAGAAAAAACGAACAGTGGAATATGACGTCTTGACTCTCGGGATCAATACAACACGGTGCATTTCATTTCAACGTGATGTATGATTAATAAGAATGAGTTGGGCATCAGAGAGATGAGACTGGAATTGCTGAAAAAAAGTATTTGTGTATTTTTCCTTGAATGACAAGAACAGATTCAACTTGATAATAAAATGACAAATGTCAGTTATTTGTCTGGCATGTCTTATAGCAGTATTTATAGTCTATGCCAACTGGTGTGCATACTTCCCCAACTTTAGAGCAACATTAAATATTTTTTAGTTTTATATGCAATCATGTCATTCATTCATTTGTCCACTTACATCCTAGTTTTTTTTTGTTGAATATTAGCAAGACAATGTGAAATACAGGCAATGTAGCTGACGCTCAAAGTGCCCTTATTTATCGTTCTGTATTTTGAAAAGTGCTTGATGTGTGCTTGAACTTTGTTTTGTTGGAATGATGGGAGTTGTCTTTCCGGAAGTCATGTGACCTCTTGCCCCGGATGTTTATGTTGTGTTTGTGAGAGGAAAAGGGCGCTAAAAGTGTCAACGATGTAATAAGACAATTCTACTGCTGGTCTACTAGGCAACACGTTTTCACGGTGTTTCATAATAGTGCAAAGAAGAGAATAAAGGAATAAACGTGATTGTGGACATCAGTTCGAAGCGTAAAGTTCTTTCAAGACCAGAGTAGTTACAGGCAAAGCTGTTAATTGAAAATGCTATTTACTGTATATACAGTTATTGATTATCAGTAAGATTTTGGAATTATTAATATATTATAATCTCAAAAACAGAATTAAACTCAACTCTCAAACGAATACAACTAATCCAGACTGTTCTTGTGCAAACATATGCTTGGGACTGTTTTAACACATCTTTATTTGCAGCGATTGCTTACAGCTGTTATGTACAGCTGTTCCTTGCAGGTTGTTTGACAACATATGGACTTCTGATACAGAAACATGGGAAAGGAAACTAACCTAGTTACGATGGGAAGTTGTGGAACATTACAATAATAACATGACGGTTTAGGGGAAACAGCTTGATTATGTATGGTGATATAGGAACAAGCTTATATTAATTACATTGTGTTTGCATGTTCTCCCAGATGTTGTGTGCATGCTGGGAGGGGCTGCAGACTTCCATGACCCTGAGAAGTACAACATAAGTAGACACAACACATATATATATATTTAAATGTTCTTTTCTCTATGCAGCTAAAGCCAAATTAAAGTTAAAGTAATGCAAAACGAACACTTTCTAAGCGTTGTTTTATTCTCAAATAGTATGCTGATTTATAGATTTCACCAATGAATTCAAATGAAATACTATATTTAACGTGACATTCATGTAAATAAGGTTTTCTAAGGATACATCTATGTAATATTAAAACATTGGATTAATGTTGTATTGTGATAAGGATAGGGTTTTCTAGCTAGTAGCTGTTCAAATGTTTTTTTGGTTATTCACATTAAATTCATGTCGTTTCTGTGCGAGGCGTATGAGTGTCATATAAATTCCCATTATGTTTTGTGCACAGATTGGTTTTGTGCCAGCTCGCTAGAATCATGTTGGAAAGACACCCAGGCATAATTGGTGCTGGCTCACTCTCAAAGCCTGCTGGAAGATACCTTGTCATTACATTCCTTTATCAGCATTGCTTTTGCTCTCCAACTAAATACATAACTCTCAGTTGAATGATTACACTTTCAAGGTATTTATGTACCCATCCACCCCTCGTTTATTGAAAGCAACAAGTCGACACCCCTTCAGTGGGGTTGTAAAAAAGTCCTCCTGGGAAATGAAGCAAGTCACTAATTTACGCAGAATTAGACGAGGCAGGTGGAGATAAAGTGGCTCTGGCAAAAACTCACAAAATGATCATTTCTGACGCTTTAGCAGTGTCCTGGGGGTGGATTTTTTTTTCCCCTTCAAGCTCACTTTGTCGCCTGAAAATACTTACAGAACAGAGCAGCACATGTAGAATTCCATCAAAAAATGGTAGCTCCATTTGTTTGACAGTGGCCTTGGAAATACAAAACCCTGTGGATGAATGAGTGTTGAGGCGACGGAAGGCTGCACCGTCGCAGCTATGAACTAGAATCCCTCGTTTTTCTGAGAGTTGCCTTGACAAAAGCACACACTGCATCGATGTATCTGTAAATAACACACTAAATCATGATTTCTTTCTTCTGGCAAAGTCCAGAGGAAAAATGGTAGGGATCAAAGGAATACAGCATTCTGTAGGATTAATGGCAAAGCAAGATTCCTTTAAACATGTGTCCAGTGAATGCTTAAATAACTCTCATTTATGATGCTGTAAATCAGTCAGGATTATGACCTCACACCGTGTTTGTCATTTGATTACGCAATGTTACGAACATTTAACCTTTTTTTATATCATTATGGATGGAGCCAGTTTGCAGTGTGACTTGAAGGCTTCTGTTTGCCGTGAGAGTTCGGCACTCTCTTCTCTTCACTCTGCAAAGCTAACGAGGATTATTTCTCCTCGTGGAGTTTCATGAAGTTTGTATTGTCACACAAATCCTCAGGGCACCGAAATCAGTCAGCGGGCCACATCTTAATCCTTGAGAACATAGGGTACATTAGAATTAGCATTTATATGCTTTGCCTCTGAACATCATTGTGTGTCCAATGGCAGACGGACGCATTGTCCATGCTTGAGCAGGCATCACAATTTCCAGTGGGGCAGTGACAACCAAAATCCTTTTAATTAGCTGAGCGTACCCTTTTAAATACTAGCTTGTGTGTCTTTCTGTCATCATCTATAGAGATTAGCATATTAGCAAAATAAAACATCATAAGCATACAGCCCACATTACACTGAAGACAGCGAGGACCAGACACATCGATTTTCGCCCCTGTCTGTCTCAGCGGTGCATTCTGCACTTGCAGCATGTTGTTTGTGTCAAATGGACACCAGCTGTCATTTATCCATTGCAATTTTGCCGGTTGAACTAAGGTCATTAGGTTTAAGGTAATTTCATACATAATACAAGGCCAATGACACAGCTGCCATCCCTCAGAAAGATATATTCAAGTCAGCTATTCAACATTTTCTTAATTTATATCTCACTTTCAGTGCAGGCGACAAGCCCAACACAAGTAATCAAACTCTGACCTGACGAAAGGTGGCCCGAGGCACACTATGAATGAGGTATTTTTAAGAGTGTTGTCCATTTTGGGTGCTGGAATTAAATTGTAAACTAATAAATGTGCTCAGGGAAAAGATGTGGCAAACTAAAGACTGACTGATTGACAATTATTCTTTATTTTAAGCAGTTTTGGCTTTAGTGTCTTGTGATTATAATATTTAGTTCTGAACAAAACATTTGCGGTTGATTGTGCAATGTGTTGGTAATTACTGGTAATTACGACCCTATAGTAATCAGTGCAATGTTTTCTTGATAAGCACAATATGTGTGTTACTTTCATAATTAAATATTTATTTCAATTAAAAAGCACATTTTGTCTGTAATCTGTCAATTAATTGGCCCATTAACCAAACGTCATAGCACCCAGTTATTACCATTTTCTACAAACGTCAAGGAGCATTTCTCTGTATCCTCCACTGTTTGACAGGCAGCCCCTGCTTAATGCATAGTACTCCAAATCATTGCATTGGGGTGGAAAAAAGGGTCATGGTTGTCATGGTGACGAATGCAACCGATGTAGTCAGTATTTCAGGACATGCCTAGACAGCTCTCTGCCACAGTTAGAATTCACAGTACCAAGACACAAATCAGCGATGCCATGCTGATATACACTCTTGGCTAGCACCACAGTCTTTTCAGCCAGTAAATACACCCTGATCCCCAGAAAATCTGTTACTCTTGATGCTGTCACACTCCCTTTTTCTGTTGCGCCCCCATTTTGTTTCAACAAATATATATATTGTAGAATTGAATACCATAGGGATATACTAAATCTGATCCATAAATACTTTCTCAAGGACAGAGCAGTAAATATGAAAGCCAAAAGACAGTTGAACTAATAAAAAGCCAGTTATATATCCATTAAAACATAAAAAGTACATCAATATTATATGTCTCAATACAAAATATATCAACAAAGTTATTATACTATAATACATGTATATCCACACCATGTAATTGTGTCGCCATGTTTCCTTGAAACTCCTTTAATAAATAAATAAAATAGTTGATTTAGTGATCAGTGGATTTACACTTTGATTTACCAATTGAGTTTAAGGAAAACTCCAGTTGCTTTTATACTTTAGTTTTATTTTCTTTGTTGTAAAATACATATCTTTGGATTTTGTTTGCAAAACACACAACATTTGACAACATGACTTTAGACTTTATTCGTCAATTACAATTGTAACATTCCATAGATATTAATGAATGTTAGTTGCAGATATGTTGTGTTGGTTAAATGTGAGATTTTGGAGCACACATTGTGAACAGCTTTTCCTCCTGCAGATAAAAATAGTCGGTAATCACGCTCTGCATTGCTAAATAAGGACAACAGTTAAGCAAGCCCCACATGGCTCGTAGAGAATGATGGGGAAGTGTAGTTTAAGCGAGTGTGCAAGCTGTGCGTCCGTCTAGCCCCCGTAAAAAACTGATTGTTGCAATCAGGAGCCAAAGCTCGACCACACGGCAGGAGTCAGCTTCTGAAGAATTGGTTTAAATGTACACACATACACATAGACTCACACAAACCCACAAGTACTATAAGGTTTATATGGAGTTGCACTGAGTTTGCTGCTGTTGTATCAAGCCTTTTATTGAGGTGAATGCCTGTGTTCATAAACCTGCTACCCTGCAGCTCTTACCTCTGGCTGACGCCGAACATCAGAATGTAATGTTGGTCTTTTCACCCGCAGAAAACAAGGTTAAACTCGTCCATGGCCACTACACATACACTCCAGGTGGATTTGTATTGCTAACTTGCTGACAAGGCATCATATGACCCTTCCTGACCACAGGAACCTTTGCAGGAACCCAGGAATCTTTTTAGGAAGTCACATACTTCACCTGAATTTCTATCAATGCACCTGTTTCCAATATTTGCTCCTGGATGGGCTTTTATGGCCTCTTACAAAGTCCCTGCTCCCGAGCAACTGTCTTTTGGCTTTCAAATATTTACTGAGTATTACTTTCTGTTGACCCAGGAGCCATCAGAGTTAGCACTACTGAATATCAAACCCTGTGAATGCAACGTTATTCTGTCACGCTGCAGAAGAGCATTTGCTTCTATTATCAATTATATACATGTGAAGTTAAATGTATGTTTATGACACTGGCTTCCTGGGACTACTTTTTGAAAAAAAACAAGATAAAGACTGAGTCAGCAAGTTGATAGTTACGTAACAGCAATTAAATCTTACTTTTGTTGAATCTCTAGGTACATATTTAGATGGGGGGAAAAATGTAATGCCTTGATGTTTTGAAAATATACAAATATGGTTCATTTAAGGTGCTTTTATCTGTTTATTTTGCTCAAGTGTACATTGCCGGTGTTTTCCACAGCATAATTAAGGTTGTGTCTCTATCACCTAACTTACTCGATATCGTTTTGTTGTTCTGCATGAGGGAAATGCATGTTGCTTTTGTAAGCCTGCTAGGTCTTATAAAATAATTCTCAATGTTGTAAAAGTAACTAACCTTGTTCCTTGTCCCAAAATATATTGTGTTGGGTCCACACAGGCAGGGTTAGCTATAATTGATTGAAAGCTTTCCTGAACCTTCTTTATGAGCCCCATTGTACTGGTGAGAGCATGCCTGAAAGACTGCTGATGGTTCCTGTGCCATCATTTCTCTTTGCTGGGTAGTTCTGTCAACAGATCATCATATCCCACTGAGAATGAAATCAAACCCGAGGTGGCTCTCCTCTATCTACTGTCATTTCTCATTAAAGAGATATGAATCATTCCTGACACCGTATAATTGGTAAATGGTAATTTCTGAGAGGAAATTCAGGGAGTGTGAGGAGAAATCACACTTTGGATTGGAGATCGGAAGGATTATGACACGAAGCAAAGACTAGAGCTTAACTTTCTCTTCCTACTGTCTTTTTTTATTGTATCTGATAGCCACATATTCCACTTTCTCAGGATTCAGAGACAGTCTGTTATCTAGGTACCCTGAAATAATGACACCACTGGGTTTTAATATCAGTCGCTATACATCATCTCTGTCTTTTAAACTCTTACTTCACAAAGGAAACATTTTTCATTGATTCGCCCTTAAAAGCAGGCTCAGACGTCCTTTATTCCTCACAGAAAAATGACTTGGGGAAAAGAGAAGGCTTTTATAATTGTAAAAAGAAATGTATTTGATTTAAATAACATTTCAAGCAATCACCCAGGATTGGGAGAGCATCCAAGATTCCAAAACCCTTATTAAAGTCACTCATTAATCAACTGCACTCCCTGCTAAATTAACATTAGCATTGCAATATAGAGATAAAAAGAGAGATACAAAGACTGGGGCGCTAGCAATTAGGAACTTATTGCTACACAAAGACCCCCAGAGGGACGACAGCCATTCCAGTCTGAAGCTTAATTGGTTTCAGGTTGGTATTCCATTCATTAGACTACCAATGTACCAGATATATGCCAATCTGTTGCCTTTCCTTAAACATAATCTGGAGTTAATCTGCTGTGCGACGCTTTCTGAAGAAACTTGCCTTACATTACCTATGCATACTTATATACTTCAGGGTTCTTACAGTCATTAAAAACCTGGAAAAGTCATGGAAATTCAAAATGCTAATTCCAGGCCCTGGAAAAGTTATGGAAAACAATATTTTTCCCAAAGTTTTGGAAAAGTCATGGAAATGTAACTAAAGTTGCATCAAATATAATTTATATTTTATCTAATCGCCGAAATAGTAATACTATAATGATAAAAAATACTGTGTCGTATAGTAATGAAACGTAACATTGAATTTAACTGACGAGGTGTTTTGCTGGTGAGAGATTGCAGTTGCGTTAGTCTGTAGAAGCTAGTAAGATTTGTTTTAGATAGGCACAACATGTTTCATATGCAGACCTTATTTTCCTGTTCCATGTTAAAATAAACCATTTTCAGTGGTACCGCTGAGAAAGAGTAATGTTTTTGGTCATGGGAAATTAGGTAAAGGTCATGGAGAAGTTATGGTCATTGAAAATCATTGGTGAAAAAGTGTTTGAACCCTGATACTTACCATACTATATATATATGTATATATATGTGGCTAAACAGAATTAAGATTACGCCATTTATTATACAAGTGAAACCTGAAAACTGAAGCCAATGTGGAAATGCAAATTATAACCGTATGGTTTTCTGATGGGCAGCCGCGTTGTGTAGAAGTCTATGAAAAAAACGATTGTACTTCTCAGGAGATGTATGACCTTATAAACATTCCCTATTAAGTTTAAGCTCTCAATTGATGGTGTTATCTTCAATACATTTAGTACATTTGTGAATGTTGTTTGGTTGCTCCGTTATCTCTTTCACCTATGTTACCACAAACAAAGATGGTGACGGCCACAAACCTAGAGCTCTAAAGCAGTTTCCCAGAATCCATTCGGTGGTATTAAGGTGTCTACCTTCACTTCATATTGACACCATGCTTATATATAAATGGATTATGAGGCAGTTTTATCCGAACAATTTAATTATCCAGATGTATGTCAACAGCTCAAAGTGGGGGCTTGAATCTGCGCCACACATCTCTTAGCAACAGAGGCCGGGTGGTGCCACCATGGAGGTCCCTTGGAGAATTGTGTGTGCGAAAATGATATCTAAATATAGTTAGCTTGATAGCATGCACACAAACAACGAAACCATTGGCACATGTTTTTAACAGATCCATGCAGTGAGGTTTGCCAGAACTGTCATCCATCACTGACATGAAAGCTACATCCAGTATTGCGACACTACAAAGTGTGTGTCACCTGAAAGTCCCCAAGTGGTGCTGGCATTTAGACTTTTTTAAGCAGGATTTGACATTTACATTACCATTTGAACAGAAAGGCTACCACAAGCTATGCTCTTTCTTTTTGTCCCTTGAATGACAGCAAATCAGTCAAAAAACTGTATGAAAAAGTAACAATATATCAAGTTGTTGTTCACATTCCTGTAGGTGCGTGGAATAATGAAATGGAGACATTATCCTTTTAATAATATGTTCAACTATTGGCGATTTGTTCTGATGTATTGTTGGTGATGTTGCAAGACCTTCCAATCTTTTAACCGAACAATGGAGAATGCACATTTGAAATAAACTCAAATCAATAATTATTGAACAAGACAATAATTGCATACATATCGATGATGGGAAAGGCATTGAATGCAAACAAAAGTCATTGTCTATGCATTTCAATCAAGGATTGTGGGTGCAGTTATAGGCAACATAGAAACTCTTACAATGTATTTGTTTTTCTGGACAGCACAACCCAAACGCTGACTTTACCAATCCATTCAAAACTAGTTAGAATTGTCTGCAAGGACACACAGATACATGCGATTTAAGTGATTATGTCACAGCCAGTTATAGGATCCCCTGACAATGTGCATCGAATGCAGCGCTGTCACATTGTGCAGTGGTCAATCCCTTCAAACTGATGTTTTGTCAGACTTAAGTTCCTAATGCGATACTGAAGAGAAAAAAAAAAATGAGCCCAGCCAATCTAACCCTTGCACAATGGTTCATTGACATGATTAGAAGTAAATAAAGTAATTACCCATCCTGCAGTTTGCCAAAGCTCCTGCATATAAATAGGCATCATTATAGAGTACAGTGGATGAGTTTGCTGAGCATTTCTACCTTTGGTGGAAAGTGATTTTGATCTAAATTGATTGCTATGGGATTATCCGGGATTTATTAAATATTAAGGCATTGACATTCACTAATGTAGATAATTAGGGTTTATTCAAAGTCAAAACGGAATTGGCATAAAATGCGCATGGAAAGCGATTCATTACTGAGCTACTAGTCAATTCATCAATTATGATTTTCATTATATATCATAATTAAGAATGCTTGAGCTGAATTGGTAGAGTTTACAACTCTCATTACCTTGTTATTTGGCTTAACAAATACATTGTGTGATGTTTAAAACAGCCTAAACAGAGAATTATGCAAGATAAGTCACAGCAGCTCGAGTTCATCAGTTATTGCTCATGCAGTGATCACACTTTAAATATGAAGGAACACTTTTATTTACATCAAAATTCACCTGTAAGCTTTTAAATTAATCCTTAATATCCACCAATTTGAGAATAACCATGTTGTAAACAGTGAAGATGAATTGTTGCCATTAAATGGAAGATACAGGGTACCGATTCGACTGAAGCACTTTTTTTTCATCATGTAATAATTGCTACATAATGGCCAACATAAAACATTATACCCATAAGTGGCTAATATCAATTTTTTTTAATAATTGGTCTAACATTATATTTTAAATTAATAGTGAGACCATAGATGTATTATCTTTTAGGTATCGTTATTTATTATGTATTTAAATTCATTAAACACATGTACAAAGCATTTTAATTCACTTTTGTATTTTGATGGTGAATTGTCAAAAACATTTTTTGTGCAGTGAAATACAGTATATGTGTACATTACCACTCTAAATTATGATATGTATTGGGACTAGTCCAGTACCAGTGTATATTTGAACCATACCAACTCCTAAAACTACGTTAAAAATATGCTTTCGAAAAATGTTAAGGTTGGGAATTGAAATCTGGAGCACAGAGATATGTGTAAACGCATCCATTTTAAAACATAAAGAGATGTTGGAGCAACATGCAAACAACACCGTACAGTCAAAGCAGTGAAACGTTGACATGGTAACAACACGTTAGAGCTCAAATAGAAACACCCTGTGCCTGGGCTGAGGCTAACATCCATCTAGCTCTCAGAATAAATCATATTCTGGAGACAAAGTGAACATCCCGTGTTCGTGAGATAGACTTGTGGTTTGTCGGGTAGAGCACCATGGCAACAGACGCAAAAATGCATTTGAGCACCTCCTTATGAAGTGTGAGTGCAGCTTTAACAGAAAGAAAACACATTCTCTGAAGAAGCTGGCGGCACATCACTCACATTATAGAGCTGGCAGAGACTCGAGTGCCTTGCTCCTAGTTGTGATTGGTGATCAGGAAATGTTTTGTCCCCGCCACGGATCTGGTTAATGGGAATGTAGACTCCCCCGCTGGTGCTTGGGAGTTAATCACACAACAATGGGGTGCTGAGGAGGGGAAGGAAAGGTAAGGATGAAAAGGAATGGGGGGCTGGATGGAGACTTCTCAAGACAAGGCCCCAAGTTTAATTGCCTTTGGATAATCTTATTGTCTGGTGGTCTGAACGGAGGCTTTCTCCCCATCCTGCACTCTCTTCAGAGGCTGCTGTTTGAAGTCAAGTTACTGAGAGAGGAAGGCTGGTCCAGAGCAACTAAGTGAAGAGAAAAGCCAAGAGGAGGCGTTAGGCAAGTGAAATGGTGCTGCAATAATGGGGCATTTATTTCCAAAATGTGGAAGTTCAACATGGGGATGTACTGAGAATTCGAAAATGCACACAAGTTAACAAAATAATCAAAGTTTCTGTGCATACTGTAAATGCAAATACGTTTGGATAATTTATTTCGGATGATTCTGTTGTTATTTAATATTATCGTATTATTTACATTTGTATATTTACAGTAAATTACTGGCTACTGTGTTGCATTACTTCTACAGTAATAGTGTGAAAATACAGGTAATTACTGTAATTTATGTACAGCAAGGTACCATAATACCACAGCTCTGTACTGCTACATCACAGTAATTCCATGGGCATGGCAACTGTAAAGTCACAGTATTTAGTTGTACTTTTACTCTAATTTACTGTAAAATATCCACAGCAAATTACTGTGAAATAATTACAGTAGATTACTGTGAAATCCATGCAACTAGTAGCCAGTAATTTACTGTAATTTTACAGCCAAACATTTTACAGTGTAGTCCTTTGAAAAATGGTCTTAGTTTTATATTGTAATATTACAATAACAAATCTCAAGTAATTTAAATGTGACTCAGGTAAGGCAGTACATTTAACTGATTTCAGGCAGATTTTTATTTATTTTTAAAGTACATCCAGGAGAATAGTGTGTAACAGTTGGTAGTTATATCAAGTGTATTACTACTGTATACGATGTGGCGTTATAACGACTTGCAACATACTGTAAGGATCAAGGTTATTTTGTGAGACTAATTTGGGAAATACTTTGTTAACCTTGGAATATCTCTTTGCACACTATTAGGCTCAGTTACGGCCCGTCCACACGGCGGCGTATGTTGACTCTTCAACGCTTCTGTCCATTCACTTTGAATGGGGTGACGTCACGCTTCGCCAAACTGCATTGTGGGAGCGTCGCTATGCGTTGCTCGCGGTGCTCGCTGCAAAAGTTGAGCAATGTTCAACTTTTGAAGCTTCGACGGAGGTGTCAGCCAATCAAATCCCGCGTATGCAAATCTGCCAGTACAAGCGCTAGCCAATCAAACCGCGTGTATGTTGGGAGAGCCAGACCGCAGTTCATTTCCTCATGTTCCAAAAAATGGAGGATAAAATAATAATAGCAGTCGGGAATCACCCGGTACTATACAATCAGTCCCTGTTCACCTACCGGGATATAAACCGGAGGAGCCAGGCATGGAGGGAGGTGGCAGAGATAGTGGGTGAAACTGGTAGGTTTTCGCCTGTTTGGGGAGTTTATATATCCAGTGTACTTCGTTTTAACATTGAATGGACAGCTAGCAGGCTAGCAGGCTTTTTTGCTTTGTATGTCCGGGGCGGGACATTCATGTGATTGGTTGTTGTTCGCGTTGGTCGCGTTTAACCCCCAAGCTTCAGCCACGCCCACCGCCAAGAGTCAACCCACGCCGCCGTGTGGACGGGCCGTTAGGGCCCAGAATCATGGAGATGTATTTAACAATGTTTGCAAATGACAGATCAGCAAACAAATCACACGTTTTATTAGGGCTTCAAATGTTTTATACCTATCGTTTCTGGGGATTGAGATGATATAATTTGTAGATAAACAAATATTGCACTGGGCCCTGCACAATGTAAAAAAATATGTTTTAATTAGGGTCTTGTAACTACTTGGCTGTAATGAAATAGATGCATAATTAATGCACAAGTGGGGATTTCTACTTAGGTAACTCCTGTACAGGGCTATAAAACTATAACTACAGTACATAAAGGGTAATAATAATCATTGTCCTTAGGAGAATGTTGGCAAGATTGCTGTGTTGTTGCTCCATTCGTCTTTACAGCCAACGCTTAACATTTCCTTCCTTCTGTCAGCTGTATTTGCGTTGCTTTTTTAGCTTCTCAGTTGCTCCTGCGTAACCAACAAGATTTCCACAGAACTCAATGGATTCAAGGGTGCATACAAGGAGATTGGCTTTAACAACAACAATGGTTGTACTGGCTTACAAGTCAGGTGTTTACATGGCCAAACAACCCTTGAATAATGAAGAAAACAACACTGTGGTTTATTGTATTAATACCCTCCATATGACTTCCATTCAAAAAACACTAAGATGCTTAATGCATGTTTTTCCTGGCAATAGTGTCAACATTTTTGCATTAAACATAGGCAGTACAAACATCACAGTTTTGCTTCATTATTAAAATGATGATATATTTTGTGTGTTATTTATAACAACAGCTCATTTCTGGCATTATCTGTTTTTCCAGGGAACATAGTTGTATTCCTGTAGCGTGAGGAGTTGAGGCCCTCATGCTGCACTCCATCCAGTATTAAAGACATGCCAGCTGGTTGATCATAATTACAACCCCTGTGTGTTTCCCTGTCCAGCTTGGACAAACCAGCCGAAAAATATGGATGCTGGCGTCTTTTCCCTCTTTCTCAACATTAAACTCTCACTGACTGCCAAATCCAATGAGCGATAAGTCAGTCAGCCGATATGTCCTTTCCAGGAGACTTGGGAAATGAACTTCTCTAGAAGTAACAACATCAACTATATTTAAATGTAGAGATAATGCTTGGTTTTGACATTGTGCAATCGAGGTACACAGGTGTTTCTCCAGCCAGCTGTTTATTACCAGCTGTTGCTCTGTTTGGATAGAGTTGATTGTTTGAGCCGGTCATCCCGTTTGTTGGCTATGGCTCAATGTGATGCATTATTTGTTGGCAAGTCAACATCTGGGATGTTTATTCATGTCAATCAACAGCTTGGCCTAGTGAATGTGTATGTTCAGTTCATTTAGCACACATGTTGGTCAATTTTGCTCGTGCTGAAATTGTGTGTATTTTGGAAACTACTGATTGCTTTACTTTTCTACTTAAAGATGATTTAGGGAGGGTTTTAACTTCAAGACCTGTCTTCTTTTATATATGTTCTTTTCCTTTCAGAATTTGCCGTTAGAATATGGCATAGCATGTGTTTGTTACTGAGTAATTGAGGGGATACCTATGGACCACCTTTTACTAATTAGTCACAGTGAATAGTTACAATAAAAGTAGCTGGCAGCAAACAGTTACATTGGTGACTTCTTTCTTTCTGGCCTGTACATTGATACACATTAAAAAAAGTTATAAAATTCACTTATCACCAATAAATATATCCAAGACAGTCTGTGGAACATGTTACATGGTAAAAATATGTTTATGATGACCCCTTTAACCAAAGGATGAAATGTTAAATACTTAAAGTTTGTTTATATACCTCGACATGAGCAAACTTACAGTGAAAGTTAAATTGTGTTTTACAGCTGGTCTCCTGACAGTCAATGCAGTACATAATAGTTTTGCATAGAAACTTGGAAAGAATGCCTTCTGGGTTTAGTAACCGCTCTTCACAGATTGTACAGTGTGGAGGTCAGACGGAAGTGATGCCTGCACAAAATAGTAGTTTATTAGAAATATGCTGTCTCATCCGGTGATATTGTGTGACTTGTACTTGTAAATTGGACAGAACAAGTCACACATTCCCGCTGGTTAACTACTCATTGGCTGGAAAGGCGGATGAGTCTGAATTGACTACCACAGTAAACATGGCATCCCTAGAGAGCATCGAGCAAATAATAATCCATCCGATCACAAATAATGGACAGAAAGTTGCAGGAAGCTTTTAGTCTGTGTGTAGCATATGAACTGTGGTAACCTGATTATGTATCGCCACTGGGCCATCTATGGGTAAGGTTTAAGGAAGCTTTATAAATCGTTTCCAAACATCTATCAGTCTGCAGAAGTGTTATTCTTTCAGCAAAGAGCTTCTGCACCAAGCTATAAATGGAAGCTGACTGAACACCCTTCTAGCCTGAGAAGCTGGCTAAGTGGCCGAGTTCAGTGATGATGGGTAAAGTCTCCACATAGGAAGCAAGTTTTCCTGCTTTTTTTTCCTACTAGTAATTGTGACTATTCATTTTCTAGCGCTGCTTTGTCGTAAGAAATACCAGCTCTTGGTTATAAGGAACTGCCACCTGCAGACTTTTTAGAGATGATATATTTGGTGATGTGAAATGTGTTCACGTCACATCCAGCCAGGACCGAGTTGAACATCTCAACAGAATGTCTTTTCGAGAAGTATCTGCTGCAATCTGTCAAATGGTGCTGCAGTGGTCTACCAATTACAGCTGTGTGAAGCGAGCAGCTGTCTCGGCTCCGCAGACTTCTGTGCCACCGTGTCTCATCCTGCATTACAGAGGTATTCCAATGTAGGAATGGGATGTTGTACTGAGAGACACGGGTAAAATACAAGATAAAGATTGAAGGATAGTTGGACAGAGAGAGGCTTTTATATCCGGTGATCAGAGAGATTCATTATAGCTGCTATTCAAATGACCCCTGGGATAGTGTCTCAGAGCGGGTGACAGTGCAGTGACTCTGTGGTGATCAGACACTAGGACACACTGTTATACTGAGGAATGTTCAGGGTGTCCAAGCTTCTCAGTGAGAAAGGAAGAATAAACTGAGAGATAGGAAAGGTTATTAGATTCCACTGCAAATCAAATCCCAGAAAAGGAACTTCTTTAATCATTTTTCACCGTGTGTTTGGGGCTATTTGGTACCTTATCTTTTTGCTTTCTTTAATAACTCAATGACTTACAGTACAGTACTGTGAGTGTTTTCAACTCTTTCAAAACCCAAATCATAAGTGGGAATCCATAAATTCAAAACACATACACAACCTGAATACTCGAGTCCCTGTTGCAGCAGCAGTGTCATCAAATCGGAACGTTGGCATTTCCATTGGGAAGTCTCTGCGTTTTGTTGCAGGAAATAGGCAAATGATTATTCAAAGTTTGTGTGAAGGGTAGACAATTCGATCGGATGCTGGTGGAAAGGACCTGATAAGTCCATGTTTTTCAAATCAACACTAACAGTTTCTTTTTGAGATGATGTGAAATGTTCTGGAAGAGGAAAGTGGATTGACCATAGCATGTCATTTTTGTAAAATATCTGTTCTCTTACAAACTTGTCTAATTCTGACCCCTGGCACTGAATCTAGCCTTTACATTTGAAATAGGCAGATAACAAGCCATGCAATTGACTACAATGTAATCTTTTAAACGCTTTCTTGCAGTTGTTTTATTCCAATGTATTACCTATTCAATAAGTAATTGTGCTTTAATGTTCAAAGTCAACTTTAATGTAAATGTATCTGTGTGTAACCTTGTACAGAGAGAGATCAAAATAGCGTTTCCAACAATCCCAGATACAAAATACAATAATATAAATATACAAATATGTACAGTATACAAATATGTATATCCAATATATATACAATCAACAGACACATATGCACACATTAAGATAAAACACAACAATCAATATATACAAAATAACAATATAACAGTCACTTCAATGTATAACAGTCACTTCAATATGTTCAATGTTGTTTTACACCAAATATTGGTGCATTCATTGGTGATGTTTGTGTATGTGCATAGTCCACAGGTGAGCTAGGACTAGCATGTTGTTTTCTCATTTAGCACCATTGGCCCCTGTGACTGGGTAATTGGGTTGATGAAGGAAACTTATACTGGATCCATCATGCTGCTACTGTCCATGATTAGTAGCAGATCAACATGCTGTGGTTACCTCCAGTCAATGATGAATCTTAATTAGTCTCTTAATTGCCATCCACTTACCTTCCAATCCATAATCTATAGAAAGCTAATTGTACGTTTCGGATGTCGTAGACCAGCACTGCTGACTTCAGTTCTGTCTGAATAACCAAATATTAGTTTATCATCACCGAATGTCTTACTCGCCATGTGATTATGTTTTCACTTCAATACATATTTTGAGGATGTTATCTTTGGAAATGCCCCTGTACTCTATATTAAAAGTGCAATCGATCTGAGAGCATAGTGCTTTTCTGATAGTGATGCGACATGCTCTGTTCAGTTGATATTTCAGGGAATCGTATAAGTTCAACATGATCGATCCATGTGTCGCAGCCATGCTGAATGAGGAATTGATTTATAAAGGATGTTTTTAAGATCCAGGCTAAGACTTCTGCTACCCTGGTTTTCAAATGTAATCATAGGAATGTTTTACAGACACTTACTTGGGGATATTGCAAAATAGATATCACAGACCTACATGGGAGACATGTGTATGTACTAACTTCTCATTGTGTGGTCAATTATTGTCTTGTGAACTAAACTAAAATAAGAATACATTTTTATGAAACCCAAGTCTTCAAATCGTCAATGATGTGCTTGTTTTTGCCCTTTTTAGACTGCTAATGCTTTGATCCCGCCTCCATGATCTTTCCCAGTGTTGCCTCTTGTTAACAAAGAAGTGCTTTCTCCAGTGCTGGATAAGTGCAAGATTGCTAACTGCAATACTTCTCACACTTCGTTTCAAGATCCAACCTCTGACACTCATTAAAATTCTCTGTTTTGCTGAGTGTCAAGGAATGCAATGTTCTTATAAATTATGAGTCACATGTCAGTTTAGTCAGCCAAGTGTCAGGTTAACACATGAATCATACATGTACACGTTTGTTAGCTAGCACGCCGCTTCTGCTGTTGTCAAAGCAGCATTGTGCAGTGTTGATGAGGTTGCAAATGTGCAAAACCTCTCTACAAGGTAGCGAGGAACATATTTCACATTCTGTTTGAGGGCGATTCAGGGTGGCTACAAACAGGATCGGCAGTCATATTACAAAATGGCCATGGTTGCACATCTCCTCTGGGTTGTGTTTAAGGTTTATACTTTGATTTTAGTATATGAAAGCGTTCATATACCTGGTACTAACCTGCTAACTGGAGAATAAATCATCAACTTCTTTTGAATCTGCTTTTTCATTTTGCAGTGCCCCGTGTGACTTCCTCTGACTTTACAACACACAGAATGCCAACTCCATCACTCTGTCCAGTATCAGTTGAGCAATTATTCATCAGTCTGTCATACTCAACAGCAACATTCTGCTCTTTCAATACCCAACAGGTATAATTTTGCAGAACTTGTTTGGCCCGATCAACTTTTGCCCAGGGCAACGCACCTTCTTGGCATACAAATGATGACAGTTTCAGCATAGTTACTTTCACTCATGTGGATGGTGCTTGGGTTATACATGAGGTGTCTGTCTCATTCATGATGGGTAAATAACACATTTATATCAGTCAGTCAGTAAGTTCATTTTCCTTACATGTAACATTAATGGAAACAAAACAACATGTATAATAAGAGGAAGGCATCTATTAAACCTTAGCCAAATGGTTAATTCATATGATTGCTTTTAGCATTTGGATTGACCTGTTGTCTTTTGTGCAGTTGTTCCTTCTTGCTGCATTTATTCTCTGTTATTAACCACATGCCAACCCCTTTAATTAATTTACAACACTTTAAAAAAACACTATTTGCCTTAAAGATATGACTGTTTTAAAGTATCTACCCAAAATATAATTGAAATGCAATTAATCCACATTTTTATTCAGCATTTTAAAAGGATATGGTTGTGCATTGGCCTCCATGCTAACAATGTCTCAGTTGAGTTTCCAGGGATGCATTGTAAAGTTGCATTTTGTCTATGTGCTGTTTTGTAGCCATGCTATTGAACACAAACTACTTTTGTTATGCTCACAATGGTAAGAAAACATCAAATCCGTGACACAAGTTGGGAACATATCCCAAGAAATGTGTTCTGTTTTGTTTCTCAGTTCACTGTTACATCAGCAGGTTTTCTACTTCATATGGCAGCAGACAATGACTTGCTGCCACCATTCACCCCGGCTCCTTCCACCACTCATCTGCATAAAGAAGCAGCCATATTAAACATGATCTAAAGGGTAAAAAATGGGCTGAGAAAACAGAGGGAGAGGGTCATTAAGCACCAGGTTGGGAGACGGAGAGAGACAGCTAGGGAGACATAGAGTCCCAACTTCATCAAGATTAATCACTGACATCTGGTGCCTTGGAGGACCTAGTTAGTAACCCTCTGTTTTCCCCCTGGTTGGGTGTGAATCATCGATGGCAGGCGGAGAGGCAGGAAGCACAGCCCCGGATGCTTGTCGTTGTATCCTTTGTCACACTGGGTGACACGAGTGTGTAATGAGTGACAGTGAGGGGGTAAAGTGTACAAAAACACTTGCATTCAGATGGTTATGCTGCCATAACACTTGACTTTAAACGTATGGAAAGAAAGCTGGATGGATCACATGTTTAAAGTAGCAACACTAGCCATAACATATCATTTAACCTTAAAATGTGATTTAAGAAACCATGAGGGAGGTGGTATTAAGCTGAAAGGTCAATTAAATACGTGGCAAAGTACTTCAAGGACGATCATAAATCCTGGTTTTACACGTGTATATATATGTGTGTGTATTCATGCATCATATTAATTATATATACAATGGTGGTCTTCATTGACCCAGCATAGGTTTATGTAATTGATTATGATCACCACGGTAAAGCTCTTCATTTTTATGCCATTCCATATGAGGTTGCCAGGTGGGAAAAAATATCGGCGGATATATTGCAGTAAATTAAAAAAAAAAAAAATATCGGGCAATTATTCCTTGACACCTATTGGTTGATTTAACAGAGTCTGGCTTGCAGATTGCACGGGGGGATACGAATTGACGGTGAAGAGAGGATAGACAGAGAAGGTCGTGCAAGAGTGAGAGGGGGGGGGGGGGGGGGAGGGAGGGAGGGGAGTCATGGAGTGAGAGTTATCTCTATTAACTATGGGCCTGAAGGAGGCTTTTCTTACTAGCGCCCGATTCTAGCATCGCTACGTTATTATGTTCAGTTTAGGCCCTGGGCGTTGGCTTATAAAGAACGAGTCTGACCCACATCTACTGCAGCTTCTTCAGAAACCATTATTGTTGTTATCATTGCGACAGGCAGGGAGGAGCCTACGGTGGAGCAGGTGAATCAGTCAATGCTTATCATAACTGGATGATTAAGGGTTGTGATAATTAGACATGTAACAGGATACTGACCAAAACCGGTGCTGTGTACTGTAGTGTGAAAAATAAATGTATCGAATCACTTTTTCGAATGATTGTTATTTCACTTTGGGAGAACGCCTGCCCAAGAAAAACCAAAGCATCAGTCAATTTTACAAAGACTTCTGACCTTTAAGTTCACTGTTTGCTATCCCTGTTTATTCTTCATGTCAATATTATTTTCTCTTTAAACATAACCCCCATTCTGTACATTGTGTCACAGCTGTGTATATATATGTAATGAGAGCATTTAGTTGATACAAACCTTGTACAAACCAAAGATGAAACTTTCCTACTCACTGACTGTGAGTAGCCACACATGACAAAAAAGCAGACTTGTTAGTTGTGAGTGGTTATAGCATTGAATTTAATGGAAGATATATATTATCTATTGGACATTATGGTATGTTTTTGTTACATAAAAGTGAACTTGAAAGTTTTGTCCTCACCTTCCGGATCATTACTAATCTTTCCAACCATTCTGTATGGTTATTTTTTTCACAACCTTCACCACCACGTTGCCTTAGCTAAGTTAGCTTACCCATGTATCATCTCATTCAACGATGACACTATCAATGGAGGGGCACTGACAAACATCGGGAACACGTATAATGTGTATCTTTATAAATGACCTGTTTGTTAATTTACTGTAGCACCTGTAGCCCTTTGAGCCACTTGTTTTATGTGTTGCTTTCCACACAATATGTTCTTTGAATTTCTTTGGACTCTCCATTTGACAGAGTGCAGTTTGAATAAAAAATCCCACGGCATGTAAATCTGTCTCTGACAGGTTCTGTACTGTGTGGTCTCAACAAATATAATATCCCATTTGAGTCATCTATCCTGCATTTCCAAGGGCGTCATTTCATTATTGATTTGAGGAAAGTGAAGAGATATGGATATTACTAGGCTGAAGGCCACCGAGGTACTGAAGGTGATTCATGGGTGGGTCTTCCTCATAATTCAGACCCTGGACAAATAGTTCATTTCCAACAGTGTTGGCATTTGAAGAAATCAAATCCTTGAGGTGAATTTAAAGCAGGCCTAGAGGCGGATCTGTACCTTGTGCATACCTGGAAGACTGCTGTGAGCTCTCGCAGTTATCTTTCAATTACCGCCACAATATATTTCCCCTCCACACACAAACACCCACCGTCCTAATCCTCTGTTAGCAGTGGCCTCCAACAGCGCCTGCTGTTTCTGTCGCATAACTATTAGATGCATATTTGCTATTTTCTTTCCTTTTTCTAAGCAATCACTGCAGTATATTTCATCCTAATGGCTGCTATTGTTGCACAGAATCACCAGAAGATTATTGTTGTGCAGATGGGGATGAAAGAGCAGTGCAATTTTACTGCAGGGACTAACCATTATCATTTTCTTGACCATGCCCTTTCTGGTAATTCTCCTCTATATAGCCCCAACCTTTCTTATGGCTGTCAGTTGTAGAAAACCAATTAGCATATGGTGTCCAAGGGAGTCATTCTTCCCAACGCTGCTCAGCTTCCCTTCCTCTGTTTTTGTCCCACTGCTAGCTAGTGGGCAGAGTCACACAAATTAGTGGTGTGGGCTGGAAGGCTCAATTACCTTTTAAGGACTTTAGAGGTAGCCTGTGTCCGTGTCAGCCTGTCTCAGAGCTTCCTCCAACCGGCCTCGATAAGGGCATAAAAGGAGAAGCGTAGCGGGAAGATGGGGGGGGGGCAGAAGAAGAAGAGCAATTGGTGTGCAGGGGTTGGGTTGAATTTCTAAATGATCTAATTCCTGCGCAGAGCTTCTCACTGTTGGCATCCCTGTTTCCCCTAGAGACAACAGCAACTCTCTTCTTCTCATCAGCCCACCTCAGTCTCACCCCCTCCCCCCTCTCCCTCCTTCCTCCCACATCTATCCCTATCTTCTATTGTGTGCCCCGGCGAGCGAGGGGACAGCCAGCCGAAAGTCCATTTGAATATGATGGCAGGGGTGTATTCTCAGAGGAGCAGCACCACTCTGTGAGCTGTGCCAGGCCTGGCCTTGTTATCCATCTGTGACCATGTAATGGAGATGGATACTGTACTGCTGGCAGGCTGGAGAGATAAATGCAAGAGATACACGGGCCAGTAGATATCAAGCAGCTCAAAGTGTGAAAACGCTGCAAGCTTTGGAAATGTAAAGCGAGGGGCAAGTATGGTAACTATGTGATGTGGGAGATATCAGTACTGCTGATACGGGAAAGTACTCTTAAGGTTCCTTCACTATGAATACGTGTAGGTCATGACCTCTAAAAGGGAAATTCTGGTTTTCACTTATCTGAAGCTTTTAACTGTTGTTTTCATTGGTAATAATAACATGTATTTGTTCTGAGAATAAGCAATCTAGCAGTTTTGCTATGACACAATCCAACAATGCTTGAAAGCAGTTGAAGATCAAATGAGGAGCTCTTTTCCAAAACGCTATATATCCATTTTAATAGTTGTCAGGAAAATTACATTTTTTACCTAGACCCACACATTTTGTTAATATTAAATTTATATATATATAGGATATATAGCGATTTGGCATGAAACGTTGATAGAGCAGTGAATAGGTTCAGTACACAGCAAAAATGGCACAACAAACTCAATTTTCAATTTGGCTTTTATAGCATTTTGGAAAAGAGCTCCTCAAATGGTTTGTACAGTTGAAACAAATAGAAAAAACAAGATCCAATTTGCAATAAACCAGAGTTACGATGAGGCAGGTATCCTTCGTATATGCTGCATGGGAAGAAATATGTGTTCAGAAGTTTTACTAATGATATATCATTCTTAGAAACCATCTAAAAATGCACTTGCAAACGCTGAATTTGAGAGAATGCTAAACTACAGCATTGTGTTAGCATTAGCATCACATGCAGCTCAGTGTGGTGGGACCATTTTTCACTCAGGCATTGGTTCGTGCCTTGGGTGCACATTCTAATAAGATATATTTGTGTTATGCTCAAGCTGACCAAGAAGTCACAGTCAGCAGTTAAATTCACACATTACAGAAGATGGCGGGTCACATTTTATTTATTGATATTGTTTGATGTATTTATAAGTCCAAGCTCATGTATTATACATGTGGTCTTGGGGTCCGTATAAATCTTTGCACAACAGTGCGAGCAGTGTGATGAAAGAAATGCAGGGGGAAGAATTGTTTGGCGCTCCATGATGAGTGGAATCACATTAAGAAAAAATGACAAAGCAACATATATGTTTACTTTGTTGGTTGTATACAGATAACATACTGTAGTGACATAATCATTTAAACTCTTTAATTGTCTTTCCCAGTGTTAGTAGTGGATTTAATCCTTAAATGTCTGCTGTCTACTTCTTTGTAAAAAAACAAACAAAAGCACTCAGCGATCTGAATTAGCCGCTCATTACCAATTGTTCTCAGAAACACTCTTGCAGTTCCTCTGAATGAGGGATGGTCTTAACTGCTCTATATGGGAAGTGGAGTGGGTGTCTCATGGAGAGGGAAAGATGGCTTTGACACTCAATACTGAATGGCTCGATAACAGATTGTGCCTCACTCTGCCCAGTTGAGCCATAAAGACCACGTCCTGCTGCACGGAGTTGTACACAATTGATCAGATTTATGCTTTTATACATTTCATTATTTAACAACCTATGCCGATAAAAGCCTTTTGCTTTTTAATCTGCTATTACAATGTGATATGGCAGTACATTGTATACATACCATCATAATTAAAAAGTGATATTATAGGATGGTCATTAAGTGTGTTTGATCAAAAAGGACATTTAGGGATTATAATGTGCCCTTTGTTGTCAGGGAACTTTGATCCTCCACCAGGGGTCACTGTTGTGCAGGGAGATTGATCTCAACTAACCCCCTCCTGAGAAGATCAATGAGTCCAAGCTTGATGATAACCCCCCACCACCACCACCACCCTCCCCCCCATTCCCATCTCCCTTCTATGCATCTCAGTGTCTCACTCCTGCGTCCTGCATTTATGTATGTATGAGTGTGAGAGTTTAGGAAAGAGAGGGAAGCAGAGGACGAGAGCTTGTGTGTGTGTGTGTGTGTGTGTGTGTGTGTGTGTGTGTGTGTGTGTGCATGTGTGTGTGTGTTTGTGCTCGTGCATACACACAAGTCATTGCAATTATTGCCATTATCCTCATTGTACAGAATGTCTAGTCACAGGAGACAATGAACACTGAATGTAAAAGTGGTCCAGCTGCAGGTGCTGGGCTAGACCTCTGCACTTGTCTTGAATGTGAAATGCTTTCTGCTCGATTTACATGTGGTTCCCTGGCAGCAAGGTGAGTCAGTAACCCCGCACAAGTCAGAGAGAGTTAGCCATTCCACTGCTCACCTCCTGGTCTGCTCTTTTATACATCTATTTATCTCTTCATCTGTGTTAAAGGGGCTCTTTAGGCTTGGCTTTGCTATGGTCTGCAAAGGCAAATATCTAGCTTTTTGGTTATATATGTTTTAATATGTTTCATAACAACTAGGTGTTTGGTCGAAACCAGGACAATAGTTTTTTGAAAATCACACAATATTCAAATAACCTAAAAAATCAGCTATCTGCCATTTTCCGAAAAGTTTTTCATTTTAATTGAATGAACTTTCAATCAAAAACAAAACGTTAAAAATGTATTTTGTAGTGGTTTGCAGGGCCACACCTCAAGCCCACAGCACATCTTTTAATGTCTTCAAACATCAGTGGAGCCATATGTACTTTGTGTCATTTACCCACACACTCCCTGAATGAGCAAAAGCATTAAGTAACTGACAGAATATTCAGAATCTTCACTTTATGTTTAGGGAGATACACTTTAAATACAAACCGCAGAAAATGCTGAGCTTAGTGTTACAAACACTTAAGAGTGTAGTTTCCTTAAATGGGAAACCATCTGTTCCAGGCAGCCTGAAGCCTCCCCGATCTAATTGTCCCGTCTGTGGTGTTTGATATGCATAATTAGACTTTTAATAATCTTTGCTATGCAGGTGATGTTTGCCGTGGTATCTCAGAGATGTGTGTGTTCCCATTGGTTGTAAAAGGTGTTACGAGTCTCCCATTGCCTGTACCTACTCAATCATCGATGCAGCATATAGACCATTTGCCATAAATTCAAATTAGCCATGACCAATGAGCGTTTTGTGTGCTTTCTTGTTGAATCAAATGATAAAAAACTGTACAGGTGATTAGTCTCTTTGAAAGCCTTGGCAGAAGAACGTTTCATCCAATAAAAACAGTTGATTTAATCTTTAAATGTGCTACTTAAGTGGAAACCATAACTTTTTATAGTATGGAGGTTTGTTAAATGTGCAGGAATCAATATTTTTATATTAGCCATGGTTAAATGTGTAATATGGAAGGGGTTGGTAAGTATATGGGGTTCATGAATACAAGCAACCCCTTAGATATTGCAGATAGTCTTTTGAACTATTGCTTATATAATAATCAATAGCTTTATATTAGCAATGGTGTAATGTCTAATATGAATATTTGTAATATGAAAGGGGTCCCTCCAAGTAATGAACCCCATGAAATTATCACCAAACTCAGCAGTTTCCCAAGTCTCTACGGAGCTTTTTAGCATCTTTTATTCATTTTTGTGTTTTTTATTGCGTTTTTATTGTTTTGAATAACTCTCATCAAGCTCATTTACCGCAGCAGCAGAAGAAAAGCGTGTAAGCCCATCGGACTTTGCTGCCCAGCTATGAATGTTTGATGAAGAAAATAGGCGACAGTCAAGTATTAAACAACTAAATAGTCAATATAAGTCTCGTAAAAGGACAATGTCTTGTAAAACTATACTTCTTTAGTGTGACTTTGTTCAATAAAGATCTTAAATGTATTATTTAGCAGTTATTCAAAAATGATCTATCACAATGTTAAAACATTTATGACCATATTTTATAAAGCATACATACAAAAAGTGCATATTTTGTTTTACTTTACTTTAAGATGATACAAATAGCGTATTTAAAAAGGTGGAACATTTCAAATGTGGAACTTCCTGTATGAAAGATGCAATGTTATGTCCCAGTTACCAATGGATGTGTGCCGTATTTACAAATGCAAGGGTTTCCAGCAATGATTTAGGCATTCATATCAACATCTACTCATTGTAAAATGTTGACAGCTATTGAAAGCTACAGCTTGTCCTTTGGGGCAGCTGTCTATAAAAAGTGCAAGGCAGAGGCTATAAATGCATTACAAGCACCAAACTGCCGAATTTCAAAACTCCTTGTCGGACTAGGCGGTATTCTGCACATGTCCAACATTATTTAAGATGATTTAAGCACAGCGAGGTATTAAAGGAATGCAGTGTGATGGCTTGGCTTCATGTTTCTGTACACTCTCGTTTGAGTTGTATCGGCTGAGAGGCCCGAGCACAATAGTAGTGTTGTGGCATCGCTGCTGCTGATGCCCCCTGAATGCCCACAGTGGCAGCGGAGGTTTAAAGAGTGCACTCAAAGGACCCGCTGATCAAAGGAGCGTTTCATCTGTGAATTCTGCTGCGGCGTCGACTGCCAGAGACGTGTTATAGCCGAGATCTGATGCTCAGAGACTGACAGCAAAGTCTCTGATGACCCCTCTGCACAACGCAAGAGAGAACAAACAGGGAAATAAATCGAAGTAACAAATACAGTACAGAGTACAGTGCATCCATCACAAGGAGAATCAAAATGATACTACAGTGAAAAACGAGGCACGTGTTAAAGTGTGTAGTGATCTATACAGGACCATAAGTGTATTTATTTAGCACATTTCAAATGAAAGGCATGAACGCATGTGCTTAAAATATAACATACAATAGAAAAAGATAGGCATATATCAAACATCATGATGATTAATAGTGGACAACACAATATTTATAAACATTTTTTTTTTTTTTAATATAGTCCTCAACTGAATGGGACATATACGGAAGAGGATTAGGGCCACATGATTTTTTTTTTTTGGGAGGATTTGAAAAAAAAACGTTTATTTTTTTAGAATTTTTAGAATTCTGACTTTATATTTTTTTGTTTTGAGGAAAAAGTCAGAATTCTGAGATTAAAGTCAGAATTCAGACTTTTTTCTCAGAACAAAAAAAATAATCAAATCCTCCCAAAAAAAAAAAGAATGTGGCCCTAATCCTCTTCCGTAGACATAACCTGTTCATCTCAATAGACCTAAAAAAATGTCAACTTGTCTCATCACTTAAGAAAAAGGGTGATAATTGCATTGCTATAATTGAGAAGTGTGAATCAATGGCTTCTTACGAATAGGGAACTATTGAATTAGTTATGAGCAAGACATCACTTTAGAACAGGAAACATATCGTGTGAGGCTTTAATTTAGTTTATTTTGCCACCAATGTTAGTTGTAGATGTGTCCTAAGGGAGAATGTCTTTGCTTGTGTACAAATCCACTGCATCGATAAAATGTAGATTTAAAATAATCCTAAAGCCCAACTACATTCCTGTGGCAGTAAAGAGCAGCAGAGTAACTCTAATCAGGACACATCACCAACAAGTCATCCATCATTGACCCCGAGCTGGAGAGTTAATAGTTCAGCCACAGTTAACCTTATTGGCTTCAATTGTTCCCAGGTGCAATCAACCTCAGTCAGATTCCCCTGAGGGCGACGGCCAACACATTTCGGGGTCACGCTACGCCTACTTCACTTCCTGTCCCTGCGCATTACTGAGACACAAAGTCAATTGCAGAGTTAGAGAAAGGTTAAAATATGTCTCCAGTAGAAGTTGTTCTCATCAGCTATGTAAACACATTTGGGTTGAGAGGGCATTTCACGTCATCAATCAGAATATGTACATACCATTCTGGAGTTGTAACATAGGAAGCTTGGCAAGTTTAACCACCACATTTGGTAAGCTCTAATCGTTTCATTGTAGGCATACAGTTATTTTTAAAAGACAAACTGTCAGATATTTTGAAACAAAGTGCGTTGGAATATATGCCAAAACATAGTCACTTTAATTAAAAGCCAGAGTCAAAGAACATGCAAAAACACAAATTGCAGTTTGATTAATCCGATTTTGAAGTTTGCTTTCAGTTATTTATGGCTCCTGTGTCGATGGAGTTATTTTTGTTATTTCCACGTTCAAACCTATTTCTTATCAAATCACCTCAAATTGCATTTCTCAGCTTTTCAATTCCCCAACCTTTCCATCACTCTAATTTTATCTGTCAGTTTTTGTTACTCCCTCCCCTCATGGCGGCCAGGAATGGATAATGCTATGATGTATAATGAATAAAGTTTGCAAGTTTCCGTGAATGCATCTCAGATGTTGGCAGCTCTCTGACAAACTTCATATATCAGCAGCATTCTGACGTCGTCCTTTCTATAACCTCAACCCTGAAACTATGACGTGTGTGTACGTGGGCAGTGGAGTGTGGCAAGTGACGGTACTGTTTTTTTTGTTGGTTAACTGCCCATGAAACAGCATTGTTAATCTTTGCTGCTTTCATGGGTTTGTTTTTTACTCCAGATCAGTGGACACTGAAAAACAAATTACATTTATTCAGCTCATGTCCAAGCTTATGAACAACAAATGCTCCCTTCTAAATCTGCTCCTACATTGTATTACCAAAACAGAATTTGACAACAAAAAGCCACAAAGTAAAATATTCTGGACATAATGTTCTTTATAAACCCAGCATTTCATTTCTGTCCATTAAAACTGTAGGCAGCAATGTCTTCTTCTGTTTAGGAGGAGCAATGCACTTTTAGATAAGAGATATAATATACCTTTTGGATGTTTCTACCTTTCTCTCTTGTCCACTTCTCCTTCAGCTAGTTATTTCCACCACCACACAAGGGGGAGATCTGCTGTTCCTGTGTAGGTAGAAAGACCTGTAGTGCAGCGAAACAAAAAAAGCCAATGTTTTTCCAGGAGAGAACAGAAGAGAGAGAAAATGGTTCTCCGTCTGTAAATGATAGGGAAAATGATTTTAAAGATGATACTCTGCGTCACATGGTGTTTGCAGGATTTGATATAATAATTTGCACCTCAGACGTCACATCTTGTTATCTGACAAATGCTTATTGTCTATTGATAGGGACATCATGATTGTTGTTTCTGAGCATGGAACACATAAGCAGTTGTCTCTGTGTAAACACAAGTGATCATGCTCATGTCACAAGTGTTCATATGAACGCCGTAAATCGTTTTTATTCCAGCTCACAAACATTTCCGGAATCAATTCTGTTCTGCCAATAAAGTCTCTTGAGAAAAGCGTTCATTTCCCTCCTCTCATCCTATTGCACGGCCTAATTTGGATTTCTTGGAAACACTTTATGAAAGTTTAAAAGTAAAGCTACACCACCGAGGGCTTGCCATAGAACACACATTACTCCCATGCTCCCCAAGCATTGGCTCCCAATTAAATAGATAATCAAATTAAAAAATGATTGTCTTTACCTGCAAAGTATAGGTAGCCTCCTGGAGGGAAATAAATATTAAATACAAATAAATAATTTTTCAGGGGGATTTAAAAACCTGCAAATAACGTATTGTAAAATATGTCCAATTAACTATGAATCAAGATAGATTTTCTATACTTTAGATTAAAATGACACATGATCAAATTAAAAACACGTCTTCCTCGATGACTGACATGTAGAATCATGCATGGCCCCTTATTATTTATGAAAGTAACCAATTACTAAGCAATAACCTGATTAAAGATTCAATCAAATCAAATAGCAGACAAATTGGCTTATACTTAACTCCATGGGCATCAGTGCAGGCGGCAGCACAGACCTGCAGGGCTGGACCGCTGGTGGAAAGAAAATCTGTCACAATGACGGATACCGGCTTAGTCTCCACATTGATGTGATAGATGTGTTTGCAGTGCCAAAATAAGGACCCATTCAGGACTCTACTGCAAACACTAACAGGCCTGGCTCAATGCTGCATCACTTATTGATGACATGTCCACCGACAAGAGCCAGGTCCTCTTGCTGAGCTCTGTTCCATTACTGTAAACTCTACTAACTTGAGGTGACCGAAGTTTCATTTTTCATTTCATATATATGTATCCTTTGCTTGTATACATTTCACTGTGGTTCACACACTAGCAGTGTTACTCTATGGATGGGAATGTAATGCTTGGTCAAGTGAAGACTTTAGTAATATGCCTGTACCGTAACAACAAAGTGTTTACTAATCAATCAATATATCTTATCATCTACTTGATGCATTAGCTCACAATTTAATGGAGTCCTCTGGGGATGATCCCTTCTGATCCCTTTACTTGAGGTCGACAGTGGTACATCAACACAAATAAAACACTTTCTTGTAGCCTTTGTAGTTGGATATCTATTTTTCCTTTAAATGATCATACCAGGCCAGCAGTGCTGAAGTCAATACATGCTGGGAAATGGATGGGATGTTCTATCTATCCAGTTGTCACACAACTCAATTTCCTTGGAATGTGTATGTCTGCAGTGTCTAAAAATGGATCCTCGAACATTCAGTGACTGTCAGTTCAATCCATGATGATTTGTCTCCATATGTAGAGCCCGAGCACTTTGGTCCGCTTATTGGATGATTCATATTCCTCTGGATGACAAGGGTAAACAGAATGAACTTGTCTGTGATGGCAGTTCACAGCCTTAGGACAGTCAGACACGGATAACGGCGCTGACAAAATACCCTTAATCCTCATCCCCTTAGATTAGGGAAACAATGTTTACAACAGGAAAGGGCAAACAATATATATTATGACTGCTGACCTGACAGAGCCAACGGGAACATTGCTTTTAAAGTTAATATATGCATCCACATATATTATTGACCTCAGATTATAGGTCTGCTTTCATTCGTTAAATCCAAATCTGGCAGAAGAAAATGTATTAATTAATGTATACATTTAGTATATTCAGCTGACATTTCTATATTAAGTGCAGTGGATTTCACTCAAGGGCACAGTTGAAAATAACTCGACGTAGAGCAAGGCCATTATGCCATTAAGCTGTGTTTGAAATATTGCTTTTTTTTGCACCAATAATGAGTGTGCATTTCTAAGGCCCGGTACAAAAGGTTTTTCATGAGACAAAAATTAGCAGTTACCGATACCTCCTGATACAGTTAAAGCGGATTTAGTCTTAGTTTAAAGATGTCATGCTTTTCCGGTTATTATCCGTCCCCTTGTGTTATGTAGCTTTTTCTGCATGTAAACGGTCTGCAAAGTCACAAACCCTCAAAGTACACCCTCTAAAACTCTAACACAGAAAATACCTGTCTATGCTGCCCCAGAACGCCTCGTTGGACATTTCTCTTTTTCAATTTTTTTCTTCCAGGTACCAAGTGACGTAACGACGATCCAAATGGACCAATCTGTGGAGCTCCTCACACACACACACACTCACTCACTCAGACGTATCTTTTCTCAGCCGCGATACTCCGCAGAATTTCGCCGGCACACTCAACCTTATCTTTTCTCAGCCACAGCTGCGTGTATCTCCACTCACAGTTCGCCACACACTCATGTGTGTGTGCTCAGGCTGAGTTCAGGCTGAGTTTCGCCGTGTCTCGCTGTCTCGCAGACCCCACGCAGCAACCAGGAAACGACACCAGTAATACAGCTCACACTGTCGGCTCCTCGAGTCTCAAAGGGCGCAGCAGCGAGCCCCGCAACGTCCCGCCAACACGGCACCCAGACCCCACGCAGCATTCTCATCTGTTTGTCATTACTGGGGTCATTTTTTGGTTGCTAACAAACGCCATTGTAACACATAAACACACATCAGAGCACAGTGGGCTCATAGGGGGGGGTGGGCAGGAGCTCCAACAAGGCGTTTAGGACAGAGAGTGAATACACATACTACAGAGATGCTGTATGAGAAAACCAATGTGATTTTGGAACATTGAACAATTTCAATATATTCTAGTAGACCTCAACAATGGAATTATGATCAGTAGAAAATGCCATGACATGAGACCTTTAAAGGGGACCTACCTATTTGTTTTTTGTTTTCCTTTTCTGTAGTGTTTTATCTAGGTTTTTGTGCTCTGCAAAATATTGAACGTGATAGGGGCGGGACACTCTTAGCGGTTGACCAATCACAACAGAGCCGGCCAGCTAACCAATCAGAACAGACTGGGCTCTGGTTTTAAAAAGAGGTGCTGCAGCACAGGCCGTTTGTAAAAAAATAAAGCACTTTTTAAACATTAAATCATGTATAAATGTCACAGTAGAGGCACAGAATACAATTATTTAAACAAAACATTTGCACAAGTTCCTTTCTCCCTGTATAAGAGTGAATATATCCAGCCTACCAGCCTTACCACCTTGTTTTAATCTTTAATAATACTCTTTAATCACATTTAATTAATTACACTAACAATTATTTAACCTCTCTTTATAAATAACATTAATCAGCATGGTTGTAGCCAATATTGGGCTTCTGCATTTTAGTGTATTTTAGGAGCGAGTGCACAACAACAGAATGGTAAACAGCATATTATTGTTGTTTCGGGAAAAAAACAAGCATAGGGCCTCATAGAAAGTAAGGGCACATAAAAGAACATTGGCACCCAAGAAGAGCGTACTTCATTGTAATGCTAAATAGGTAGCAGGAGCAATTCTGCCTGCACTTATCTGTCAGGCAAAAGTTATCACACCCGGTTACTTCAGCTTAGAGCCATTCATAGCGTGCATCTTCAAGTGCCACTGATCTAGCCCCGCACCAAAGGTTACTCAGATCCGCAAAACCTACTTGTAAAAATGCAAATGCTGAATAAGAAATTAAAGACAAGACTGTGGCGGATAGATAAGGCGCCACTCGTCAGATTCTGCACGTTCGACTGAAATTCTGTATTATATCGTTAAGGCTTTTGTGTGAAATGCTGGGGTTGAAAAAAAACTCTTCTTTGAATGCACAAAGCTCCAAACACAATAAGCCATTTGATACAGTTGTTCCAGCGGATTTTACCTACAGGAACAACAACATGCTTGTCTGCTTGGTCAAGGACAAATACCATGTTATTCTTCATAAACAATTCTGAATATGAAAAGTGCAGAACCACAGTTGTCTATATACCATTGAGTTTAGGGAGAACAAGATGAGACCCAGGGATGTGAGGGATTATTGAGGAGAAGATGTAATTGAAAATATGAAGATCATGTTTCCCCATAGATCTATTTCAGGAAAATCTGGACTACATGTATTTAAATAATGCATTTCTAATCTTCCCGACAAAAAATGCTATTTGGTTTATTTCGAGGTCAACAGTTCACCCATATCCATGTGTGTATGTGAAGCTGCATGTGTGAGATTACAGTGTGTTGTGTTTGCTGTCATTTTTTATCTTTTAATCCTAGATCAAATCAGTTCATCTCAATAGATTTCTGGTGAGATCAACACTAATGCCTCTATCCCTTTTATATGTTGTCTAGCAAGACAAATACAAACAAAAATAGCAAAACATCTTAATAATAGATGAGCCTATTTGGGGCAGTGTCCAGTCCAACCACAGTCGTTTGTCTCCTAATATTTCAAACAACCGAGTGCGGCGCTTGCACACGTTGACTGTCACCAATGATGTCATCCTTTAAAACTCACACTCCCTCCTCTGCACAGCAGGTAAACTTCATATTCCTGGAAGGAAAAGTTTCTGAGTGTGCAAACACATTTAATGGAGGCTCAGAATAGAAACAAAGGACTTCCAGGTGTTTATAGACTTGCTTCTTAGAGGTTGATTGAATGCTTAGAAGATAAGCGCTGCGACATTAGATATCCCAGTAGGCAGAGGATGGGAGGTTAATCTCATTCACTACGATGATGTATCCGAAGTGACTCTTTTTTGCCGGTGGTATCGTTTCTGAACACTCCTTGGGTTCCAAGGGCAAGGAAAGTGTCCATCGGAGCTGGTGCATTGATTGCTTCAAGATTTGATTAAACTCTCGGCTATACTCCAAATGTAAGACAATAGCATTGAGATAATCTCACCTTCTCTCCTCAGGTCAGACGTAATGCGGTTTAACGGTGTGGCTGTGCACTCTTCTAACGTAATACCTCACATAGGACATTTCTAGTTTGCTGTAGGCTTAGTTGAACTGTCGAAAATGATGTTTAACACACGGGAGAAAACACCTTAAGAAGGCTTGTGTGTCCCATCTTTGCTTTTAATCACTTCCAAAAGCGTGAAGCCAAAGGTGTTGCTAGTTTAATTAACATCTAAAATAGCCACTTTGATAATTAAGATCTAATATTTAGAAAGGGATGTCATGGTAAACACTCTAACAACGCTGCAGGGTTGGAGGGGTCATCCCTTCCCAAAGGGCAGCTCTTGTGACTCTTAAATAGGACACCAGTCCATCCACTGCAGCCCATGGCTAACATCTTTATTAGGCCTCATTAGCAGCCTTCCTATACAAATTTATTCACTGCAGATTACAAAACCAGGCTCTGGGGTGGGAAACCACAGCCCGGTAAATCATTAATTGATGATCGTGCAATTCCAGTCCTGCTACAGTTTTTCTCCAAGCTGAATGAGAGCAGACTCAAACTAACAATCTCACACGTTTATTTTGCCTGAAACATTCTCCACACCATAAGATATATTCGCTAATATAAGACTGAAGATTAAGAAAGGCACAGTGTTTGCTTGCAAGGTTCTTTCTATGACCTCGTCTCAGGCCATTCCCCCCCTAAAGTGCAACATATTTAGTTTGCTATGTAGTAGAGATGTCCCGATCCCCGGATCGGATCGGCACCCGATACTGAGTTTTAAGGTGGATCGGGATCGGCAGATCCAATTAAATGTCATGGCCGATCCATATTTAATATTTCCCATGATTCCATTGTTACGTTGTTTGTCGTTGTTGTTCTATTGCATCAGCCGCCATTATCGAGTTGGAAAAGTGGAACGGACACATATCGTTAGCTAGTTAAAATGTCTGCAGTTTGGCATCATTTTAAAATAACTAGAAGCGACTGCGACATGCAAAGTCTGTGGTGTGGAAGTCTCACGAGGTGGTGCTAACAGGGTCTCCTACAACACCACAAACCTAATAAAGCATCTTAAAAAGCACCACCCCGACGAACACGCCGCCTACTTAAAGCGACAGCGTCTGCGACTGATGGACTCATCAACAAACACTGCGGGACAGCTTGAAACGAAAGGATTTACTTCCTCGAGACTCCGAGAGATTTCGCAAGATTATATTCACAGCCTCCTCAGCCCTAATGCAGGGTTGTGTGTCTTTGGTTACCGTTAACTGTTGACCTCACTATCAGATCGCTGGATTTATCGCTAATGGCTACAGCAGTCAATGCATGGAAGCTAAGCTAAAGCTAACAGGCTAGCGGTCACTTCTGCCTGTTCTGCAGAAGACACCAGTGGTGGAATAAGTACATTTACTAAAAATGTTCTACTTATATTTTGGGAAATTTGAGGTTTTTGTACTGTACTGTACTATACTACCAGATCACAAGTAAATGTCCTGCATTCAAAATGTTACTCAAGTAAAAGTATTAACATTCAAAATATTATATTTTGAATGTTAATACTTTTGAGTTGTAAAGGGTACTTTATGTTGGATAGTAAAGTTTACCTGCAGAATGCTCTTATTTGTGATAGAATGTGAGAGAATAAAAGCTATTGAGCACAGCTTGGGTGCTTGTCTATTTCTTAATGTATACGAAATTAAATGCTGTTTGCCAACACAAAAAGTGATATCGGAAATCGGTATCGGAAAACCGGTATCGGGAAATATCGGGATCGGATCGGAACCTATATGAAAATATCGGAATCGGATCGGAAGCTAAAAAATGAGATCGGGACATCCCTACTATGTAGTCTCAAAGTAGGAAGTGTCCGCTAAGGAAAGGAGGAATATTGGATAATAGTAAGGGCCTTACATGACTTTGGATTAGACTGTCAGGAACTGTGTTACAGTAAGTAGGGTAGGGGGCCTGAAAGACACTGAACTAATACATCCTCTTCGAATACGAAAGTCATTTCCTTGACATGATGGGTTCTCCAAAAAGGCGTGGGTTTTCTAATTCTGGGGAAAGAGATGATATTCAGACACAGGCAAATCAGAAATCCTGCTGAGGTGAGATGGCTGTTCTCTGCTGAATCTTTTTTTCTTTTTGAGTGTTCAGTCCATTCTGTGTGCTCAGCTCACTCCATTAATTGATCTGATGCTCCACTGAATCCTCCTGTAATGATGACAGTCAACCTGGAATCACACTCATATTAAAGTCTGCAATTGGTGCATATCAGCCAGCTACGAATGCTAATTGACTTGATTGTTATTAATTTTGACATTACGTTCCAATTAAAGATAGCAAAACATTGATTTCATTTTCTTTTCATTTTATGGTTGGAGATTAAGAGGGCATTGATCACACCTGAATGGCTCAGTGTGTGTATAGCTAATTATAGACTGAGATTGCAATTAAGATAATGAGTCCGTCTAAGTTTTCAGATCACACACAGACACTTTTTTACCCATGTCACTCAGGAACATGTGGATTTAACCACTTACAGTAGAATAGTGTGTAATGTACAGTTTTAGGACATACTGTGGGATGAGCGTGATAACAAATTAATAGTGAACTCATTTCCAATGTTACCAAGCCATTTAATGACTGTTTTCAGTTGATTACTCTACCTCTCTAATGCTTCAGAAAATACAAATACCAAGGGGGAGAAGGTGCACAACCAACCATCAAGATAATTTGTTATAAAACAAATATTCCTATCAGTTGTCTAACTTTGCTTACGTAAGCTATGCAATTTACAATAACTCATGGCTGACTTCTTGCTTTCAAAATGGACACAAACAACCCTATTAATAGAGGGTGATCTGAACCCATTTGTAAGTGTAGCAGTTCCAATTCAACCTATATCTATAACGCTTATAACCCCAGCGTGTAATGGTCTTAAATGCACTATGAAAGCAGCATCATGCTTCTTAAAGCTGCAGGCTGGTTGACGTACAGTATATGATTGTTTCTGTAAAGATGGACATTTTATTTCAGTGGAGATCTTATTAAAACAAGGCAGTATTTTCTGACAAACGTTAACAATCAGCAAATGGTTATATGTCTCCTAAAGATCAATAAAGAGTACATTTACTGTGAATCCTGGAAAAGCCGGTCGTATTTTCTTTGAAGTGGTTTAAATTCCGAAGGATTAACTCTGAGTACGCAAAACTAATTGTTAAGGTGACACCTACTATTCACACTGATACACCTGAAATGTAAGCCTTGGTAATTTCCAGTGAACATGTTATTTGTTGAGAACATTGTTACAATTGAGAACAGTACCTGAAGGTCATGCAGGTATTTTTTTTTACTTTTATTTTTTTATTATATCATAACTTAGTTACTATGTTACAATTGTAACATTAAGCTGTCTGGGGCTCTTTCCTGCTGTAACGATGCAAATGTCCCCCTCTGTGGGACTACTAAAGGTATTCCGATTCTGATTCTGAAACTGTGCTACAGTATAACTAGGTTGTATATGTCCAAAGCCAATGTGCTTTCTACACATTGTTACTACAGTGTGTTTAAAGATAGGAAAATATGATGGTGAATAAACTGATCAGAGTATGACCATGGTTAGGTGACTAAACCCATTTATAAACAAACATATATTTTACGTATGTAATGAGACTTGAACTCTGGTAACCTGCGTTTAAGTTGGACCCGATGCATATCCATTGACTTCCCCTGACCTTCACACTGCTGCTTTAAGCCTATAGCTACAGTTCTACTGTATCATGATTATCTTAGATTACACAGATCGAATCAGCTTGTGTCTTCTTGCTCCCTGGCTGCCTAATTTACAGACTTGTAATGGCAACTTGCCAAGACTAAGTCCGATAAACACGGTATCTGTGACTGTGTCCCTTTTGTGCAGTCACCGGGTTGCTTGTAATTAGGCAATGTGAACTTTTATCAACCGAAAACTGATGCAGCAAAGGAAGTGTGTTTGTTCTCATGAAAGAGAGAAGCATTGGTGTGATTGCACCATTACAGCCTGGTCAGATAGAATACGTCGATATGTTTTGATGCACTGCGAACAGTGTTACTTTAGACTCCAGAGATCCGTATGGAGTGTTTTTTTTACATTTCCTATGTCGACACAACAGCAATTTACTGAGTTATAAAAGAGGGCCGTTGAACACCTCCTGCAATCATTAAGGATAACACTGTAAGCTAGATAAATATAGACTTTAAAGTTGCAAAGTTGTTAAAAAATAAAGACATATCTAACATGTCTAGCACTCAGCTAGAATTATCATGATTTCAACCAATGAAATAGTTCCTTGTGCATTCACTACAACAATATCAAAGGATACAGGGACACCCCAACTGTTCTTTTTCCATTTATTGTACACACTGTACTTGTCAAAGTCTGCATCTGCTCTGAGGATATAATTGTTCTAAGACTTCTTGTCTTGAAATAGCTCATTAAAAACAATATTCCTATGCATGTGTGCAATTACATATTTTGCTACGGATTTCCTCCAGATGCAAAGGCTGACCTGATTTTCTTAATGACTAAAACCTCAAGTCCATGCTGGTCCCAGAGCCGTTTCTGCACAGTAACGTCACGGCGGAGTTGAAAGGGATCTGGCCTAATTAAATGAAATATCCCGATGCAATGGGGCATCCTGAGGAGAGTGCGGTGGGGTGCTCGTTTGATTAGAGTGGCAGTCTATTTATTAGTGGATAGAGCAAGGTCTACCTTTGTAAGTGTCACCACTGATGCACTGTTTCCCTACCTAATGCAGTTATTATAACTCAATATCCATTATTCATACATTTTCCTTTTTCATTTCCTTACATTAACAGGAAGTGTACTTATATTAAAGATCCCGGCTAGAGGATGTTTCCGTAAGTTTCCTTCATCTGTTTTACTGAAATTGAGTTAGCCTAGTTGTTGTCCACTTATAGTTCCATAAGATAGTTTATAGCAAAAAGGATTAGTAGCATCACTAAATAGAGGAGACGTAGATCTGTAATGTTGTTTACTATATACTGAATAATGCCATTAGGGAAGATGCATGCCTCACTGATACAGCATAGCACATAACTGTGACCAACATATGCTGTAAATATGGGTTTGTTGCATACTTAGCCTTATTCCTAAAGACATTAGATTTGTTTTAATACATATTGAGCAAAGAAATCCTGTTTTCTACCCCATGGCTTATATTCATGAAGATGCACCTGCTAAGTGTTATTTATAACCCATTCAACAACATCACAGTGATTACTAAAATAAGTCTGAAAACGAAATCTCATTTGGATTAATGTGGGTGGCTAAGAAACAGAGGAATGGCAGTAAAAAATGTATCTGCCGTTAGATTTTGGTTAATAATTGATTTGTCTCTCATTTTCATATATTAACAGGGAGAAATGAGCACATTTCACAATTGGTGTCCTGTGGCCATATAACGAACTTAGAAGAAGTTGTTGCATTTTTATAGTCTGTACTTGACTCATTCGAAAAAAGTAGCATTTTCCATCATCGCCTTCGGATAAATCTAATTGATCAGCCACTGTCAGGTGTAAGAGTAATTAGGGTGATTTCATGGTGGGAAGACTGGTTGCAAACTGATTACACTTTTACTATTACTGGATTTATTAAAAATACATTATCCCACTCATCATTAACAATGTCTGCTGTCCAAAATTATGTTCTCACACTTGTGGTTTTATGTGGATTTGAGCTCCACAAGAGAAGAGAGCCTCTTTGGAAGACATAAAAGTCGGAAATAAAAAGAATACAGTATGTGCTCTTAATTGTATGAATACAATAATTCCCCATAGGCACACATCATTACATTTCCTTATATCTGGTAAGAAAGGCCCCCATGGTATTTCCTTCTTTTTCTCTTCTTCTTATTTTATACTTTTCCTTTTTTCAGAAGCTTACAAAATGCCTCATCAAAAAACAGTGAAAATAATTATCACAACTCTAAAAAAAGAAGAGGTAATTAGCACCACTGAATACATCAGAGATAGGAAAATTGCAATTATACTTGTTCTTATTAAGTTACATTATTTTCTGGACCACCGTGAAATAATTTCTCTTGTATTGCAATCCCTGGTAAGACTCATTAATAACAATGGTGTATTATTATACGTTGTAAAGAGGTACGGATACAATAAAAGTTAATCCATTCGCCACGTGGCTAACACAAAACCCTTTGCTTCCCAAGGAATAACTTATGGGAGCTTCAATGAGCAGTTTCCAGAAAGGAAACTGGACAATCCAGGTCCATTCACCAATTCAGTTCATTTTAAAAGTTATAGCTTGAAGTTTGCTGAAAAGAGATTTTAATCAGTACATTTAGCCAGATACAATAACCAAATGAATGTTCCTAAATGTGTGCAAACTATTTAGGCAGATGCTATTTCAACCCAGTCTCACGGCATTTCGTGTTATCGTCACGACATGTAATCTATTGATTCTTGTTCACCAACACGATTTTCCCCTTTGTTTCATGTCACACAGCACGATTTAAAAGCAATGAATTTCTATTGGTGGTGTGTTTCGTGCCTGCACCACGTCTTTTTGTCCGGTCGAGTCTTGGAAGACCAGAAGCTGTGTGGTTCATAAAAACATGTTCTTCCTCAATATCAAGCCATGAGTATTGTTTTTATTTTAAATCGTATAATGTCCGACTTTTTTTGCCGTCTGTGAGGAAAATAAATGGGGCTCTGAGCCTCAGAATACTGAAATCTGTATTTTTTAAATCTTTTCCTTCTAATTTGTTTTTCTTTTCTAAATAACACACTGTTATTTACTCACCAATAACACACAATTATCCTTGTTTTTATTTATTTGTTTAATTCTATAATCTTGGGCTTTTTTGGCGTCCGTCAGGAACTGAATTTCAAAATAAAATAACCGGAAACAGACGTAGGCCTATATGGGACATTTCGAGCATCATTGCGATACACACCCACTGAACTGATTACCCAAGATCCTCAGCTATGGTTTAAGCTCGGTGATTGGATGTTTTAGCCGCAATGCACGTGGGGATATGGTGTTAATGCGATATGAAATCCGAAAAACATTTTGGAGTTTAGGATGGCCAAAGACACTACACTACCCATAATCCTCAGCTATCGTTTGGGACTACAGTCCCTTTGCTTGACAAACCCTGTGATTAATCTTCAAGCTCTGGGATTGGATGTTGGAGTGGCAGTGCGTCAAGGTTACGCAGAGCGCCAAACAGCACTTTGAAATGGAACGAAACCACGGCAGTCTACTGGGAACGTTTTTTCGTTTTTCCCACAATAAGAAGTTGTGTTTATTTTCCTCACAGACGGCAAATTAAGTCAGACATTATACGATTTAAAATAAAAACATTAATCGTGGCTTGATATTGAGTAAGAACATGTTTTTATGACCACACAGCTTCCGGTCTTCCAAGACCCGACCGGACAAAAAGACATGTTGCAGGCACGAAACATACTACCAATAGAAATAAATTGCTTTTAAAATCGTTCTGTGAGACAGGAAAAAAAGGGGAAAATCGTGATGGTGAACACGAATCAATATATTAAATGTCGTGGCTATAACACGAAATGTTACAATACAAAAAATATAAATAAATGCCGTGAGATTTTGGTTATGGCTGGTTTGGCTATTTACACCCTGTGTCCGTAGCTAACAATGCTATTTACACCCGGGTGTCCGTAGCTAACAATGCTATTTACACCTGGGTGTCCGACGTCCGTAGCTAACAATGCTATTTACACCCGGGTGTCCGTAGCTAACAATGTTATTTACACTCGGGTGTCTGTAGCTAACAATGCTATTTACACCCAGGTGTCCGTAGCTAACAATGCTATTTGCACCCGGGCTACACATTAGATAATGTTTTGGATGTATAGGTATTTATGGAAATGTTTCTTTGATAATGTCAAATTGTAGTTCCCCTATGGTTGATGTACAGTATAAAGGCACATCTTATCTTAAGCAATGTGGCTATGTACAACCAGGTGTTGTACTGTATGCATCTCTTCTTGCTCTAGCTGTCATGTGTCTATTTTCACCCGGGTATAAATGCACACTCCGAATAAGTTACCATTTACCAGTTAAGTATTATGCACCGTTTTTTCAGTGGTCAAAAATTACATTATTCATATTTTTATAAAAAATATGTTAGGAAAACGTTGAAATAAATTGAACTCACCACAATATATGTGTGTGTGTTTAGTTTAACCTCATTTATTTGTCTGCACTGTATGCATTGAGTTGTACGTCTAGTTGCATCGCTTCCTTTGCACATGCCTCCAACTGCCAGCCCTGCCAATGGATATGGATGGTCCTTATTCAACTAATTACTCAAAAGCAAATTAGTTTTTTATTGCTTTAGTAGTAATACAAGTTGTACCTTAAAACAAATTCCCTATTAATGATTTGTTCCAGTTAATGTCATCTTGTATGAACCATGTACAACAAAAATAGATGTACAAATCTGTCCTTAAGTGAGGTCAGAAGGATAATGATTTAATAGTGTGCAGCCACTCAAACCTCTCTCTGAAAATTGATTTAGCCAGCTCCTCAGAAGCTATTTGAGCAATTTGGGAGAGCTGGTCATGTTGTGTAGATTAATTTAGTGTTCTCAAGCTGTGCGGACCACATGCCAGGTCATTGCCCATGTCTCCTTCTGAAAGCTGCACTTACCATTACAGTCCAGGGATAAAACTTCAGTTAGAAGGACTTGATGTTAGATAAAGTGAATTCTGATTAATATGAAGTGTTTCAGCACAAAAGACCACATGTCCATTTTTGATAATTAACATTAGAGTACATGAAAAAGGGTCCATTGCACAGTGTTTCATGCAAATGACCCAAGCCGTAAAAGGCAGCGTATAGTTATGTTCTCAAAATGGTGTTATCAAAGATGTTTTAGATTGAATACGTTTTACTTCTGTGGAGTTTTTGGGCTCAGATATATATAGAATATCAAAAAAGAGTGTTACATTATGCAGTAGGGGTTGGGATATAATTAAATAATCTGATAGCAATCAGTCTTAGATATTTACTTTACCATTGACCATTTGTATACTATATTAATAAAATAAAAACTGTTACTCCTGCAAGTAAGCATGCAGTGATAAGGGGCTATATTTTCATTGTTTTGTCATTTGTATGTAAAAACATTAGTAACAGTCATTCATGCAATACTGCTGTAGTGAAATGTCAGTTGTACATGTATGCTAATATAAAAGTTTGTTTTACTTTATCACATTGAGCTTGTCTGTGTATCCCATCGCTAACACACATACTGCATACTGTATGTACACAGACAGCCAATTACACTTACATTCATCCCTGTAAACACACTTTAGAGTCCCTACAAGGAGATGCCAACTCAACACAGAAAGACATCAGTAAATAGCCATTTTCTTTTGCCGTGTCACATTTAACTGTGCCATGTTTTTCCCCATTGAATTCCTCCAATTAATAAGTCAAAAGTAGCCACTTCGACAAACTGCGGCACATTTCCAAGTGTCACAACCGCACCATTAAACATAAACATAAAAGCCCATTTATGTTCAAATCAAAACCCTTTTAACACATCCTAGTACAAAAACACTATAACATTCTATTATCCATGTCTTTTTTCTCTGACATGTGTAAACACAACCTATAATCACCTTTGTTGAGCATATGAACGTTGTTTCTTGTGAAGTCCTTAAATATATGCAGATTTAGTTTGAAGCTATACTACTGTATATATCCGTACATTTGAGGGTGACTTTGATCTATAATGCGGTGTCATTTCTTGCAGGGACTGCTGATGAGATCTTCCACTTCATTTGGCTGAGGTCTGGAAATTATTTTTCGTCTAAAGGGAAAAGGCACATAGCTAATAAACCCTGGGACTAAGTCATCAGTGAAAGTCTCCGCTGAGCATGATAATGCAATGTAGCCACTAAAGTGTCACTGGGAAATGTTGCTGTGAGTGGAACAGTGCATTGCACTGCAGGGATATGGGACATCCAAAAGTATGATTATATTACTGCTACAGGGCCATTAAGAATTGCATGTGGATATTCCTCTAGTTATTTGGTTACAGCAGTATAGACCGTAACAAAGTAACATTTGGTAGTGTTTTATTATTTCAGAAACAGCAATGACAATTCATCTTGTCAATGTGCTGCTTGAGACGGTTATTGTGAATTCAAGACATGGTCTACTGTATGTCATCTTAATGTCAACCTTTTAAGAGAGTTTGGACTCCTCAGATATGTCTATATTCCTATCCTAAGATGAGATGTTCTCATGAATGGTATCAGGAAAAGTGTTTCTGTAATATCCATCCATCCATCTTCTCCCGCTTATCCGTGGTCGGGTCGTGGAGGTAGCAGTTCCAGCAGAGAGCCCCAAACTTTCCTTTCCCTGGCCACATCAACCAGCACTGACTGTGGGATCCCAAGGCGCTCCCAGGCCAGCGAAGAGATATAATCCCTCCACCTGGTCCTAGGTCTACCCCTTGGTCTCTTCCCAGCTGGACGTGCCTGGAACACCTCCCTAGGGAGGCGCCCAGGTGGCATCCTAACTAGGTGCCCGAACCACCTCAACTGGCTCCTTTCGACGCGAAGGAGGAGCGGTTCAACTCCGAGTCCCTCCCGGATGACTGAACTTCTCACCTTATCCCTAAGGGAGACGCCAGCCACCCTGCGGAGAAAACCCATCTCGGCCGCTTGTATCCGCGATCTCGTTCGTTCGGTCATGACCCATCCTTCATGACCATAGGTGAGGGTAGGAACGAAAATGGCCCGGTAGACAGAGAGCTTTGCCTTCTGGCTCAGCTCTCTTTTCGTCACAACGATGCGGTAAAGCGACTGCAGTACCGCTCCCGCTGCTCCGATTCTCCGGCCCATCTCACGCTCCATTGTTCCCCCACTCGAGAACAAGACCCCGAGATACTTGAACTCCTTCACTTGGGGTAAGGACTCATTCCCTACTTGGAGTGGACAGTCCATCGGTTTCCTGCTGAGAACCATGGCCTCAGATTTGGAGGTGCTGATCCTCATCCCAGCCGCTTCACACTCGGTTGCGAACCGATCCAGTGAGTGCTGAAGGTCGCAGACCGATGAAGCCATCAGAACTACATCATCTGCAAAAAGCAGTGGTGCAATCCTTAGTCCACCGAACTGCAGACCCCCTCCCCCCCGACTACGCCTCGAAATCCGATCCATGTATATTACAAACAGGATTGGTGACAAAGCGCAGCCCTGGCGGAGGCCAACCCTCACCGGAAATAGGTCCGACTTACTGCAGAGGATCCGGACACAGCTCTCGCTTTGGGAGTACAGAGATTGGATGGCCCTGAGTAAGGACCCCCTCACCCCATACTCCTGCAGCACCTCCCACAGTAACTCCCTGGGAACCCGGTCATACGCCTTCTCCAAGTCTACAAAACACTGTAATATCAAAAGTCCTAATTATCATAACATGGGATAAGATTGTTTTTCTAATGAGGCAAGTGCCCATTAGCCATTTATGAAAAATATTTGTATTATGTTTTTTCTTGACCGAGATGTCTCATTTGGCAAATATATGTTATTATTCTGCATCTACACATTGTGCATAAAGGGGAGGATGAAATTAGCGAGGACAAAATACACCCAAGCAAAACAAAGATGCACAATGTGTGTGTTGAGAGGAACTGAATGAGAGGTCCACATGTTGTCCATTATGGACACCTGAAAACCTTCTATAACACAGTGGCAGCTAAAGTTGTGGCAGCTGTGGCTGTCACTCTATCGATGGATTAATGTCTAGTAATCATACTTAATTATTATCCCCACCTGCTTGTGGACCGTATGAGACTGTGGGACCTTGTAAAACGCAGAGCTGAGAGCCAAGCAAGCCTCTCTGGGGAACTGGTTGAATGTCACCAGGCGAGTCTGCCCAGCCAAGGAACATTCAAGGCTGTCAGGTTGGCCCACGGCTTTTGGAGACCATAGAAAAACCTAAAGGTCACCGGTTCAATGCCAGCAGCTGCCAATATGTTCACTGGCAGCTCCCAAGTGTCCTTCAGTGTGTTACTTTTCAAGAAGATTGTTGTTGTATTTCTCGAGAAGGAACATCTGCTCAGTGGAAAGGAATAGATTTAGAAAGTTGCAAAAATCAGCAAAACTCAAATATTGTTTGGGTTGTGCAAGACAAGTCTTCTTGCAGTATGTGTGATTGTTGTTCTTACTCCTACTGTTTGTCATTATCTACATATGTTAGTTTACATAAACACAATCTAAAGCTATCTCTAAGAATATAAAAGCCCACATGGTTTGCTCTTGGAATAAGTATATGTGAGTGTTTTGTGTAGAATGGGGAAAATGACTCTAATTATATGTTATACTAGGAAACCATTTACAGATACATAATTTAATATAACTCAATATAATTGTACTTAATGTAAACGACAGGGCAAACCATTTTAATAGGGCTTTGATTGCTATTAAACACATGTCAAAAGCTCTTTCTTTGTAATAGATGTGACCACGCTGGTCTGTTATTCAAGAGCAATTTAAGTCCGGCTTTCTGACTGAGGACAATAGCAAAAAGTTAGGGGCTTAGCCACCAACTGTTGGACTAATGACCAATCCACTCTTGTGCTTTAGTCACTCCATTATGCTCTATCTGCTCTTACTGGGGAGCATGTTACCAACTGTGAACACAACACTATTCAATCAGTCATGTTCTAATCACATTTGCTCTTTACAAAAATAGTTTTATACTTTGAGAAATCGGAGGGAATCATTGTAGGTTTTACGGCCCCTACACACGGCGGCGTGCGTTGCCGCTTCAACGCTTCTGCCCATTCACTTTGAATGGGGTGACGTCACGATTAGCCGAACTGCCTTCTGGGAGCAAAGCGTAGCTTCTCTCGCGGTGCTCGCTGCAAAAGTAGAGCAATGTTCTACTTTTGACGCCTCGACGGAGGCGTCAGCCAATCGAATCATATGCCAGTACAAGCTCTAGCCAATCAAACCGCGTGCTTGTGTGTCTGGGGCGGGAGATTCATGTGATTGGTTATTGGTCGAGTTTCAGCCCAGCCCTCCGGCAAGCGATTACGCCCGCGGCCGTGTGTAGGGGCCGTTACCGTAAATAAGTCACGTAAGATCTGAATGCAGGACTTTCACTTGTAACTACAATAAAAGTACATATAATAAAATAAATCATGATTTGAAATGTAGACTATTCTGACCTAGTATGGTCATGCTCCATTTCAAACGTATATTTATACTGTATATATTCAGGATGAGTCAGAAGTAGTAATCCAATTACTGCAGTTACTGTGCAGAGATAATTAGCTTCGCAGCACGGCGAATCACTCCAGACTTGGGATTTGCAGATGCAATTGTGCATCCGTTTCCAGTGATCAAAGGTATATGCGTTTTTCGTCTGCTTTCCTATGAATTTACGCCGTATCTCATCATAAGTTGTTTTGTTTATCTGTTACAGTAACTTAATTGCTGCCTGTGGAAACAGATGTCTCCACACCTTTCATTATGAGGGGGCAGGCTGCGAGATCCAACAATCCGGCTCCACAGGCTATCGCAACAGCACGGGCATTTCAATACACAGAAGACAGGGAACACGGTTTCATTAGATTAGTAACAAAAAAGAGGGAAATAAAGAGAAAGATAAATAGAATCCGTATTTAGTTGTACAGCTTGGTCAACATTTGAACATGTTTCGACTGGGGAGCTTTGAAAGAATAGTTTTTTTAGTGTGCACCTTTTAATAAATGAAAGGAACATGATAAGTCTCTGGGAAGATTCCATCTAAAAAGGAGTTTTCTTATTATATGTAAAAGGCTTCAAAATAAGTGTCTGGTTCAATGCTGGACAAGGCTGTTTGGTGTTGCACCGAGTTCATGTATGTGGACAGAATATGTTCTTCAGTGAAGCAGGAGGACTTTTTCTAACAGCATTCAGAGCGTGGTAATGAAGCGTGTCCAAGGTTATGTCTTTGCACATAACTTCAGTACTTTGTAGCAAGCTACAGCACCTATTGCTGCATGATATCAAAATAAACACAACCGTTTCTTTGGAAGGAAATTAAATAATGAAAAAAAAACCTTTCCTCCTTGTTTACTTCCAGTGTGATTTAGGTTTTAATGAAGATCCGCTTTACTCGGGGAGAGCCTAATGCAAAAGGGATCACAGCAATTCAGCATTTCCCACTTCGCCATCAAATTGCCTTTAGTTGAAAGACTACAGTCGTAAATGACTCGCAAACTTTACTTGGAGCATAATTTAATCCATCACTAAGGCTGATAATGAACTAAGCCAGCACTTTATGCTGTTTCTCTATTAATGTCACGTAATTACTGTTTGATCCAAGCTGTCAATTCATTAAAACAATGTTACAAATAGGTCCAAAAACGGCCCAAAACATAAATGGTGTCATATTGTGTTTGTAGCTGCACACAAACAAAGTCGCATCATCTTATGGTCGGTCAGAACACAGCGACAAACTAACTAAAGTGTGAAAGCGCATTAACACGGGCGGCTGGCTGTCTAATTTACCTCAAGTCATTAAGGAAGTTTCATCTTATTCCATTCCCACTGGACAGCCCACTGCTAAGCCCTGTGTTACCCATTTAACTGCTGCTGTTTATCCTTCAGCGTGACACTCTGTCTCTCTGGCTTCTTAATTCCGGGGAAGAGCCATCAGCTTACCTTTTGTAATGGGAAAGATTTGCAACTTATTAACATTTACAACTGCTCATTGGATGGATTAATACCCTTTTATCTATGACTTAGTCTTTCTGTACTTAGAATTACAGATTTGATGACTGAGTAACCCGTGATTTTATATCAATTGGTTACCAACTGCAAAATTGTCAAAAAATGAAATTTAAATAATATGCATAAGCCAACAACTTTTGTTTGTACACTACTGGCAACCCAAATGTTGTTCCTTTTTGGCTTTTAAAGATGACATGTTGGTGACCCCTTTACAGATTATAATCACTCAGTTATTAAAGACGCACTTTTATGCACATTTTCATGATTCATAATTGCATGTTGTGTGATTAAATGATTAAACAGTGCTTTCTCATACTGCCTGTGCTGCAGCACCTCTTTTCACCCTCTGTCTGAAACCAGAGCCCTGTCTGCTCTGATTGGTTAGCTGGTCGGCTCTGTTGTGATTGGTCAACCGCTTAGAGATATCACTCCCCTAAGCCTACCACTTACAATGTTCTGGAGCACTAGCTAATATAAACATGAGTGTTAAAAAGCATAATGGGGGCCTTTTAAGAACATATGAAGCATTTGACTATAGTGGTACCGAACACTTGAAAAACTGTACCTGTCACCAGTGTCGGTAGATGATATATACAACTTTTGCTCACATGCAGTAAAGTATGAGTGCTCATAGCTGTGTGTCCCGCTCTGTATCTATTATTTACACACAACAGACAGGCAGATCTTTATTGTGAAGGGACACATTTTGATGCTGCAGGCTTTTCAACTCGGTACACTGTAAATAAAGGAATGCCTATAGCGGTGGTTATTCATATCCCCTGGTGAATGAACTTTTCCTGCACTTATTTCAAAAACTATATACATTTTGTAAAACCTTTGTCATTCTTTCTGCACTGTAATACCCTGACTTTTACAGTACTTATATTGCATATTACACTTTTTGGATCATCGTTGTCGATTCCTGATTAGGTACGTTTCCCTCTTTTGCATAATGCTGTGAGCACACTTCCCCCCTCCTTTACTGGTTTACTGTCAAAACAAGTCATCTGGGTTACCCCTTTATCAGCTCCCCACTCAGCACTGCTACAGATAAATCCGTCTTACTCTTTCACCATGTGCTTATCACTAACTGTGCCATGATGTGGTCACAGCACATACAGCAAAAAGAAGATGAATCTGCTTGTCTGCGGAAGTCACTGCAGCAGATATGCCTGCATTTTAAATGTACCTCTGAAGTAAGCTTATTTAAGCCCGCTAGCAATTAAAGTTTCCAAAGTGGATAGTTGCCATTTTCCCTCTTAACAGATTTTTGAGTTTACATCTTAATGATATGAGGCATCAAAGAAAAAAAATGACTGCTTTTTCTGGAAGTTTCCAATCTCTTTTCGCTAGGAATTTTCTTCCATTTTGAAAAGTGAAATACATATTTAAAGAGCTCATCGTGTATGCTTCAATGTTTTATTAGCATGCATGCAAACCCATTCGTCTTGCATGTACTCTTTTTCACAGCTAAGCAATGTTGTGATCCTTGGGCCTTTGTAATGTTTGTATTAGCTCTTACAGACAAAATAACAAGATGTAAATGCACTTCATGAGCAATAATGGTAATTTGTTGAAGCAAATGCTCGTCATGTCAAAGCTAAACATCAGTTTGTGACCATATAGCTGCATTTCCATCAGTTTCAGATGTACTATGCTTGTGTTGCTGATAAGGAAATATCACCGGCTTGTATGAAGTGTGGACGTATTTAGCTGAGAAGCATTACATGTAAACAAGGCAAGCACTATGACATGTGTACATGCTTTAATGCAGCTGCTTCTCAAACTTTTTTCAGTAATGTACCCCCTTTGAAACATTTTCTCAGCCGAGTACCCCCTGACCGACCCCGAACATTTTTGATAGAAAAAGCCTATATACATAATTACAATATAGTGATGTTCCCTCAGTGTGTAATTTATTAACTCCTTCATGCATGAATTACAACAAACTAAGGATTTTTTCATCTTTGTGCATGAAAAAAAGAACATATACATAACGATTTTTTCAAGGAGTTTTTCAATTGAAGTAATATATATGTTTAACAAACCAATGAACAAAATAATATTATGAAAAACTATAAAATACAATACACAAATGTGACATGTTTAGATGAGGACCCCCTTGGTGGTTCTAGAAATATTTTATATACAATTGTGTTTTCTATTTCACTTATTGTACTAAGATTATTTTTGTAATCATGCGGGGTAATTCTTTTAACCTTTTTTTTTTTTATCTCACGTACCCCCTGCAGTACCCCTAGGGGTCCGCGTACCCCCATTTGAGTATCACTGCGTTCCAAAAAGCTCTTTATTTTTCTCATACTGCCTGTGCTGCAGCACCTCTTTTCACCCTCTGTCTGAAACCAGAGCTCTGGTTGGTTAGCTGGCTGACTCTGTTGTGATTGGTGAACCACTTAGAGATGTCCTGCTTATCACGTGTGAGTTGAAGCGCTAGCCAATGGATCGAGGCGAACTTTGTAATTTTAGCCTTTGCAGACCATTGACATGCACAAAAACGTATTTAACACACTACAGAACATAGGAAAGCCGAAAATGCACAATAGGGCTACTTTAAAGTCATCTACCAAGTTACACAAGTCTTACCTTGAGTCCATTTTATAATAAATGTATTTCCTTGTACAATGTAATGTTTTACACAATATAGCTATATAAGATAGATTGGTAATGTTTAAACATGCTCTGACCTCCTCAGATGGAGCAGGATCTGGAAACATTAGTCTTGACCTACTTACCATCTAACCTTCCCAGAGAAACTTCCTTCTTACATATATTTATATCTGGGAGACATTTGGATTGAAATTGCCCCTTTTGCTCTGAATGCGTGAAAACTGCATCTCACATGCTTCAGAGACTTTATTTGTCATTTGTGTGAGCTATCTAGCCTTGTGACAATCACGTTGCCACCCATGTGTATAATAGCTGTTTGGACATCATTTCAGAAAATGGATGTTAACGTACCCAAACATCATACCCTATCTGTATTCCTGAGGTGAGACTGTATATCAGTGTGTGACATATCGGTAGGGGAGAGAACATGGAATAATCATTCAGTTTAACAACCCTATATGCAGTATAGTTTTATAAAACATTGTACCAAACATCCTTATTAAATCTGGCAAACATAACAGATAAAACCCCTTTAACAGTTGTTCTACTTCTATATTATTATTGACTATTTATATAGCGCGAAGCCAGACAGTATAGCTTATAAAGAAAATAGCCCTCCCATGAGTCCCCAAACTGTAATATTGTTGGTCAAAGACCTCGAAAATAATGGCATAGTTACTAAAAACTTTAGTTTCAGAATGTATAGGGATACAAATAATAACAAAGACACATTCAATGTTCATGGTCAGAGAAGGAATTTTAAAAAGTCAATTACTGTACAGTGCCGACATGTTTTTATTAATACAATACCAGAAAATGAAAATAATAAATAGATTTTAAAGATTACATATACAGATCACAATATAATTTACTATAACATAATTTCTTAAAAACATTTTTAAAAATAAAGCAAAGTGATTAACATTAGGTATGTGTCTGTTAATATTTTCCTAAACTTCTTTTTGATTTGCTGATGTGAAATAACGCTTGGCTTCACTGCTCTGCGGACAGTGCCCAATAACCTGCATTGAGGTGTGCGTCCTTAACAGAGCGCTACAATATGTTTGGATGATTTGAGGGCATGAGGCATAAACGTGTGTTATAAATGTAGCCAGTGTCTTGGCCTTCCTTCTCCTCCTCCTCGTCCCCCCGGCAACCAAGGCCAGGTCCCTTGCTGATGGAGAGAGGGGGGTCAACTCTGGCAGCAGGAACAAAGTGGACTTGACAAGTGTGAAAGATTTAGTGCTGGGCATTTAGAGTGATCATCTTTTCCCCTTTGTCAGCAGGTAGAGAAATTCATCCGCCCTTACTGTGTCCTTGGTTCAGGTCTGATGGCACAGGGGGAAATCCTGTCTCATACCCTCTGCTGTGATGCGGAGGCCGGTCGGGTACATTGCCCTGTTAATGACTGTTATTGCTCAAAGTGGGATGATTATGATTACCTCAAAGCCTGAGTTCTGACTTCCTGTCTGCCTGAACTGCTTTTTACTGATTTATATATTATCCCGGGTCCACAGGGATGGTTCGACTTTAATCTGCGGATGGTTATCAATCTAAAAACTATTTCTACCCTCTTGAAGGGAATTACCATGCTTTTGTTGTCAATTTATCTCTCAACCCTTTTCTTCTTTTCGTTCATTTCCTCAACTCCCCTCTGTATTATATGGCTTAATTTTCCTGAAGAGCAGCAAATGTTACAGTTCAGTAGGATTTTGAGGCCTCTTAAATCCTAGAGACTGCGCTTGATAGATTTCGGTAAACTATGAAATTAAATGTGGAACCTCCTGTGTGAATTGGATTTAAATATCCCTATTACTCTCGCAAATGAATAAAAAAAAAAAGTAAGATTAACTTTTAAATGATGGTGAGAATCCTCCAGTGCTACTGCTTCATAATTAGGTCATTAGTGCAAGTATGATGCTTCATAATCCTTCCCAGTGGAAAGCATGATACCACAGATAGATATCACCCTCTTATCAACACTCCAGAGATGTTGCTTTTCTTCTGGATCTCTCCTGGACATTTGGAACAAACAATAATAAGCCATGAAGCCGCTTCAGTTACGTGCCAAGTGCCTTGATGTGATGGATTTCGATGAGGCAAGTTCAGGTGAGTGTTGTCTTCATTGTGGAGGTGCTTGGCTGATCCCCAGAGCCCCGAGGCTTTATTGTTCACCCAATTACCACTTTAAATCCCCCTCATCTTCTTGAAACTACTTTTTCTAATTCCCATTTTGATTCTGGAAAGTGTATACATTTAAAATACCAACGCATTATTTATTTTGTGTGCAAAGTATTTCCCTTTTCTCTAATATTAATATTACCCCACTTATTGAAAGAAGAAAAAACAGTGATGTTTATCAATACCTTCCCTCTTCTTCTGACTAGTTTCAAGGGTCTGGTAGACATATGCTTCATCGTAATCATCTGCCAAGTATATTTTTTTAAATGCCTTTCTCCAAACAGTCTTCACTGATGTATTCTCAGACGGTTTTCTTCCTTAAAAAAGTGGTTTGAATTGAAACTGCTTATGGTAGACTCAATCTGTTAGTATACAAAAAAAGGTTGTATGGCGTATCTGCTGTGCCGAGGTTGAAACGCGTTACGGTACACTAGTTGGCGTTCGGGGATTATAAAGTTGGCCAACTGTCACTGTTTGCAGAGGTAGTCTGTTTCCTAATTATAAATGTTTTGTCAGTATATTTGAAATGTCTATACAATGGATCGCTATCTTACAGCAGATATGCAATACTATCGTAAGGAATCATGCAATCACATTGTTAAAATAAGCCTTTTAGACTTACATGTTAAACAACATCAACACCCGGGTGTGCATCACTTTTTAGTTTCACTGTTTCCGTTGGGTTTTGAGCTTCTTGAAGGGCTTCTTGAAGGGCTTCTTGAAGGGCTTCTTGCAGCGCTTTAATATGCTTTATTTAAATGCTGCATTGTTTCTTAAAGTTGCTTAGGCTTTTTCTTCATTTGCACATGTTTTGGCACATTTGTCATTTCAGTGCGTTTCTCCGACTGGAAATGTTATGGGCGGTTGTAATGCGTTTGCACCTGTGGGCTACCGTACCAACAGTATCTGATCCTGAGCTTGATACCATATCTTTAACGTATAATTCAAATTAGTGGAGGGAATAATACTCCATCGAGAAAAACAATGGAGGGAGAATAATATGTAAACGATATGTTTCCTCACAAATTGAAATCCCCTCCGGCGTCAATAAAGAGCAATAGTTAAATGGTAGCAAAGATTTAATTTGCTATTTCCATTTTATGAGCCATATCACAAGAAAGGCTACATCTACGAACATTTCATATCTTGACATCAATTGATAACAATGATTATTTGTTATAGCGAAGTTGATTAAGTGGTACGCCTTGCACACTTAACACAAAGGCACCAATCAAGTCTGACATTTTACCCGCATTACTCCATTTCTGGAATGTCACAGCTATAAAATATAAGACATATATATTTGTTGTTGTGATTGCACTGCTGAATGTTCTTCCTGGCTTCAGTTGCTGTGCTGGTACAAAGGTTAATAGTCAACCTGTGTTGGAGGTCCCTTGGGAAAACTGCTGTGTAACAAAACGTCTCCAATTAAGCTGCTCTGTGGCGACTGGTTGTGCTGGTTATGAGAGTATAACTGCAAGAAGATAATGGAAATACTTTTTACCTTATACTATGTCAGATTGTGGAAATGTAAAGGTAAAAATCTATAATATAAGCAAAAGAATACATCTTCTTTAACTCTATAATTTCCCCAATTACGTATAGTACTTGAAACAGAAATATGGATATTTTAATACTCAAAATTCTTTGGAGACGTAGTGGAAAATTGTATTTGCTTAGATAGCTGAAGATGAGAGAGCTTCTCTAATGACCCTTTCCAGCTCTTGGGTTTAATGAAGAGAGTATTACAGACGAGTTTTGGTTCATAGTTGTTAAAATAAACATCTCCGCTTCAAGGGAAATATTTGGAAGTCAATAAAAGAAGTAAACCTCTCGAAAACTTAAGTACAATAAATTGTTGTGCATGTAGGCTCATTGTTAGTACTCAGAAAACATTAGTTGAGATATATTCTGTCTACATTTGATTTGACAAGTCCAAATTGAAGATGCTATAGTATGAATAGAGCCATGGAATGCTGTATTTCCACAGACAACCACTACTTCAAACTGCATTTGAAATATGGGTTTAAAACAGGGGGAAAGAAATATCATTATAAATATGGGGAAACGCTATAAACCATCCTCAAAAGGAATTTTTATGAGCCTGGGATTTCTAATAAAAATCTATTTCAGATTCAAAAATAAGGGTGCTCTTTGTGAGCTGGTGGGGAGCTATTCAGCAGTCCACTTTGAATTCCTATACTGGAGCATTGTCTTTGAAAACGTGCTTCATGTTTCAAACAGACGGGCCATGAAATGAAAGAGTAAGCATCGGATAAAAGAGTCTCAGTGTTGATGATGGTTAGAAAGCCAAGACAGCAGGAAGCAGCCAGCTATGTCTCATTTGGGTCTCGTTCAAACCAAATAGACAATGGGCCATTAAATGGTGGCATGTTTACAGCTTCATGTCGCGTATGACTGATGTACAGTATAATGTTTCAAGGCACATGACAACTGCAGCACTGTAATATGGCAAGAACACGCAGATTCAGCAGGACACAACAACTATGACAAGTGGATAAGGACTTTGGCAAATGGCTCCATAAGTCTCTCATGTCACTTACATGTATGCTCTCCCATGTGATCCGTCATGGCAATGACTGGAATCGGTATGAAGCCCAGGTCAGCCCGGCAGCTGGCCCCTTTAAGGGAGAGCAGGGAGAGGAAGACTTGGCATGGCTGGCCTGTTTAAAGGTGATGTAAACAGGCCCTGATGGATGAAGGACTCACGTCTATCCATCATCCTTCCATCCTGAAGGGCCTTAATCTTCTGCAAACACAATCCTGCCACCGCACCGCGCCCCTCATCTCTCCCGCCTTGTCTCTCAAGCCCATGATATCCCTTCGTTTGGGGACCTTGTGACGCTCACTGGACAGGACGAAATGACACTGTCTAGACGTTAAAAGCCCCAGAAAACGTGCAAGAAAACCCTCCAGAGCTAAGCATCACTCACTGCATGCACTAATTGTTGACATGTCATTAATTGTTAGCAGACCATACTGTTATTCTGTACTAGGCAGTTTTCCCCGATCATCCAGCCTGATGTTTTGTATGCAAAGATGTTCTTGCTTCAGATAACTACAGTCTGAGTAGGAATTGGACCAAAGATAAATCGGACAGTGAAGAACATAGGAACTGACTTGCCAGTGATTTAAAAATAGTACGTTTTTTATGGTAGTGTATATCCCTTTGACTTTCAATTGATTTGAGGCATGTTTGGCTTTCTGTCAGTTGTCCTTGTCCTTTCTGTCGACGCTGGTTAAGCCAAGCTGCTGTCTCAGCTAAATGATGTAAGACTGTAGGGCCTGATGGGAAGTTTTATAAATCGTTGCCAGGCTGGCCACTTGACAACATCACATTTTGGTTGCCAGATTGATAGAATGGTGGCCTTTTTTTTGATAATTTATGATACGGCTGGTAATGGTTCTGTGTGGTTACAAAACAAAGTGACTATCCTTCATTGTTTGAGCAACTTCCTTTATTTCCAATTCAGGGGAATCTCTTCTCTTCATCAGAATAATGTAAAGTATATAAATGACCCCAATGTTTGTAAAGTTTGTATTTGTTTGTTGTAAATAGTGTGAAAAGTTTGTTTCATATGTATATGATATCGAGTCATATATAAGGTGTTTTTTGTATTTGTATTATGGACACAAGATATAGGGTTTCCAAGTCCATTTACCTTTATGCTCAACGTGTTTGAACACTGACATAGGATAGAACATTTGAACATCACATTCACATATTCAAAACACACAATCACAGTCAGTATTCACAGTTTAAACCATGTGTGTTGTACAGGGTTGCCAGTCGGTGATGCACCTGAAACTTGGTGGCCAGTCTCTTGAGTGTACAATTATATATTTTTTGGAGTTGCATTCAGCCATCACTCAGCGTGTGTATCCCTGCCATGGACCCCAGGCTGTAACCATCAATTGAGTGGGAAGTTTAGTGCAGAAGCAACCCATTATTGTGAGAATAACACACATCAAATTAAATGGATGCCTCAAATACTTCTGAGCATATTTGTGTGTTTGGTAGGTCAATAACAGAGTAATCGCCTTCTTCACAGTCTTCATGTTGCACGCTGGCATTATGCTGACATTTCTGAGAAGGAAACAAAAGGCAGATACAACGCTGGTTCGGTTAAATAACATTTTGAACACAGCTTTTAAGACTCTAAAGCCCCTTTTATACATGCATTGAAACCCTGAAATTATCTAGACATGCAAGGAGGAACTGCTTGTAAAATGGCAAATGTATCAGTTGAACCGGACAATAATATATCCTGCCGAAGTAATCTGTGTAATTTACGATTCATGAGTGACCTCGCTTGTCTCTGATTTAAAATAAACTGGTGAATATATGTTTTGTCAATTAAGCTGCCAAGAATTATTGGTACAATTTAAATCCCTAATCTACTTTAATTTAAATTGTGATTATTGTCTATACTACATCAATGTGCATACGCATTCACCATGACTTGACTTTGCTTCAGCCCAAATGCTACACTATGTTGGCCAATATGTTCTGTGTTGGCATATCCAGCATAAGATACTCATTTGAAGAAGAGACTCCACTAGCCGTGGAGCCACAGTGTGAGAGCTTTATTTGGCAGAAGATATGTTCAGTGAGAAGGAGATTGTTAGCCCTTTCCAGAAATATTTATTGCCTGTGAAGAGACGTCCACATTTGAGGGCTGAGATTCAGTGGATATGCTTAGAAACTGTGATTCACATTGACTGATTGACGCTTTTTTTACTGCTCTGCTTGACTTCAGTGTGTGGGAGATAAAAGAAACCGCATACAATCTGTCATTCTGTAGTAGGGATATTAACTGTGGAAATGCGAGAGAAAATGAAATATGATAAGTATGGAGAGAAAACAATCAATAAGAAGAGAGTTTTTCTTCATTTTGTCTGGAAACCCTTGTACTGGTGAGGGTTATCGATGGAAGAGTTCTCTTATGTCTTAACCACAGTGGGAAACTTTACTGTGTGTTTCTTGAGAAGCTACACAAGCCAAAACGTCAACGGGCAAACTTCCAGCTTTGCTGCAGGCAACAACAATGTACAAATGCAGGAGCACAATACAAACGGCAGCAGCCATGTGAAGTTAACATGTGGAGAATTATTCCAACTCTTCTTCATCAAAGGGTGAGTGTCCTCTCAGACTAATCAGAACAAATCTTCAGCTGCTGCACACTGCGGCCAGAAAGAGAGGGCTGTTCGGGGCCTCAGTGCCTGAGAGCCACCTGGTCCTCTCCATCCTTTAACCCATCCTACATGCCCCAGCAAACAGTCAGATCCCTCACTGTGGACATCCATTAATCATCCATTAATCTTCATTTCTATTTAGTCCCACATGATTTACTGATATCCGGGCTAAAACACATTCTGTGCTTTTTTTCTGTTCTCCTCATGTGGTCTCTTGCCAGCGCGATTTATATCGTAATTATCGAGGCGATCCCTCATGGGTTTGTTGTCCTTTGAGGGAGAAATGATAGGTACGAAACAGTCTCGCAGCCCTTTGATAGATGTGTTGTTTTATCTTGCTGTTAGCTGTACAGCCAAGTGAAGTGTAAAATCACAGAAAATGTTGCTGCGCAGAGGCTTCCCCGAGGCTCCGAGTCAGCAACAGGTCCCGGGTATCCATGCAAAGCAAATACTAATAATAAACACAGAGATCGGTGTGGCACACAGCTTGTGTTTTACTTGTCAGTAAAATATGTTTTTTTTTAGCCTTTAGAACATTTAATGACACCGTAAAGTGTTAGTGAAGTGTCTTCAATGTGTGACACAAATATACCCCCACACACAGATGGAGAAGATCATCACAAACAAGACAGCTCAAACGTCTTGAATAAAAACTGTTAGTCTAAGCAGTCTTAAACAGAGGGCGAATAATTACTTGCTTGAGTAAAGTTATACTGCAGTGTATACATACTCTGGTACAAACAACAATCCTGTATTAATTCCTACTTAGGTAAAAGTGCAAAAGTATTTGCATAAAAATAAACTCAAAGTACTGTGGAGGAAACTTCTGTGTAGCAATGCAGTGGGAGTCACCGACTCATGAAGGAGACACGAGGAGAGCTGGAGTTCTGATGTCAAACACTGAGATTTAATACAAGTATCGGCTGGAGAAATTCACATAACAAGTCACAGCAGCCAGAGGTTCTGACTGCACGGGTGGGTTGCCAGGTCAATTCTGATCAACCTGTGTCTTGGTAGACCATTTAACTAGTTTACAGAGAGTCATAATCAACATATTGGGGATGGGCCTTGATACCTGGAGCCTGTCTCTGACCCCCGTGCTGTGCTTTGAAGCCAGCGTTCTCAGAGTTTTATAACTCCTACTTCCACCAGATCAAGTCATAAAACGTATTGTATCAACATGTAGCTGCCTTATCACGTTCCTTACGGGAGATAACGATCAGGGCTGATCGTAAATGTCAACACGCAGGAAAGGGTCAAATTCCTGGAGTCAAGACAGAATTATTCCCTCACAAGTACCACAATTAAAAGTCTTATTAAACGTAATGGTTCATAACATCCTTTTAGTTTTTCAGCTGGTAAAGGTGGAGCCCACTTAACTTACTTTCTATCCTTCCTGGTATCAATGAATTAATCAAATTATATTTACACAGCCCAATAGTACACATGGAAATACTGAAATAATATACAAGTAATACACATTTACACTTAAGTACAATACTTGAGTAGCTGTATATCCAACACTGATCTTAAAAGAAATCCTCCTATGTTCCCTTACTCAGTGGACTTTTTTGGAGTCTTGACTTTTCATAGTCTGAGCAGAGAGCAGGATTTAACTCTCTCTGTTGGTGCGGCTGACATCTCCACAACGGAGGTCATCATAATTCACTCACAAAGTCAACACTGCTGCGTTGTCAAAACAGGAGCCATCTTGACTAGCATTCACCTGTCCTGTAGAGACTCTCACTTCTCCACTTGGACTGGGCAGTGGCAATCCTTCTGTCCCAGCACTCGGCCTCTCCAGATGGCAGCAACATTACCTGGGAAGGTCAGATGCCCATCACTCTCTCGATGATAGAATTACTCTCATGTAATCCAAGAATATGCCTGTGCAAATGTGTCACATGTCTCTCCCTGTGCAGTAAAAGAGATGATCTTGCTCACATAGCTCTATTTGTTAAACAAATATGCACTTAATGCGTAGGGCTTTAATGTGTCATGTTTATTTTTACAGCTTGACATTCAGCCTGTTACATCTAATGTATTTGATGTACGTAGGTAATTCGGATAGATGTCATGTAATTTAGTTTTTATATCAGCATAGGTGTGACAATCTGACTGTCATTGCCAAATAAAGAGAGGAAGTGGGCGTTTAAGTGCTTGAAAGGGGCCTTTTGAGGTAAAACCATGTCGAATAATAAAGCATTCAAAACTACGCAGAGAATCATTTATGAAAATACCATAGAAACAATCAACAATAGACCCCTAAAAATAGTTCCCCGGACATTTTTCCTTAACAAGTGCCTTCTTGCAGTTGTGTAAATAATGACTGTAATATGTCAGTCGCAAAGGCAGGGGTAGCATGACATATTTACACTGCTCCGAAATGTCTAAAGGAGAAAGGCATAGTGGATTGTTGGCTGTCCACATCATGTGACATGAGTATCTCAGAAAACACGAGTTGTTTTTAGATGTGCCAAATGGGTTGTTTTGAAAGGCACTAAGAAGCTAGACTTGTTTGACATTGTAGGCATGAAGTTTTCTTGCAAACTTATGGCAACATAATCAGAATGAAGCCAGAAATATAAAGCCACAACTCTTACTCTGATAACTATTTGGCACAACTGGCAACTTTTGATAAAGTACTAGCAGAAATTATAAGGAACTACTTACAGTAAACTCTAAAACGCTTTCAATTCAGAGACTACATACAAAGTTCAAATAAACAACATTTTTCCCTCTTCCATGATGAATTGAAAATCCAACTCAATGCTAAAGCGTTGTAAAAGAGTTGTAGGTGCCATCTTTTTCATTTCCCTCACCTTCCCCTCCTGAGTGGATATTTCAGATTTATTCCTCACTCGCCTGAGGGATAGCAGAGGAACTCGGCAAAAGCTGCACCTACTCGTGGCACAGCTGTAGCCAAGAGTTAATAAATAACAGGCACACGTAATGTGGAATTGTAATGGAATATGAAATAGCAATAATGACATGGCACTGCACTTTGAAATACCCAGAAGTTTCCCCCAAAACATATTTGGACTTTTCACTGGTATTGAACATCTTATTGCATGGCTCACCTCAGCTGGAATGTACATACAGTGAAGTATAGAATAAGCTTGAAATGCACAAGGAGCCAGAAGCTACTTAAACACCAATATTAACATACCAAAGGGATACAAATGCCATGATGAAACACTCACAGACTCACTAGGTGAAAACAAAACCAGCGTGGATGTCATGCCAATAAGCTTTCACATTGTCTTCAATCTTTATTATATGTAATGTCTAACTTTCCCCTTTCAGCCCTAGTTATATGTCACTTACACATATAAATATAAACAGTTATATCCACAGTGATTTGATTTAAGCAGGAACGACATTTCTGCCTCCAGAGCAGTTTTACCAAGACGTCTGTAGAAGTGAAAATCCTATCTACTCGGCTTTAAGCCTCCCTGAAATCAGTCCCACCTTCACACTGCTACAGTAGTGGAGCCTGTGGGTTCACAGTGTTGCTCGAGGACACTTTTACACCAAATGACACATTGGATGTTGCAACCCCATGACCCTGCAGTCACAGCCTTCTCTTTCTGTGTAGCCCCTGCTATTCAATGTCCCCGGCACAAGGCTACACAAATCATAATGCAGTATTTCCTGATGGGATGAAAGTAGTTATTGACACAGGAAGTTAGAGAATAAAGGAGTATTCTCGAGAGTATGCAGGGGTGTGAAGAATGACTCACAGTGTGCTTGTTCTACTCTGTTGGCAACAACAATCTGTCAGACAGCTCACTGCGATTCACTCAGTGTCTTATTTGAATATACACCAGGCCGAGGAAGAACACCTTATCAAGGAGATGAGAGCAGCTGTGATAAATGTGCTGTATCCAGCTGCATTGAGCTGATAAGCACCCAAATTATATTCTCTCTACATGCCTGCTCTAATTAAAAAAAAGTCTTGCAGGTTCGGCAAGTCAAAATGTGCTGTGTTTAATCTTTGTTTATAATGATGCAAAAAGTGCACACAGTTTTGCGATCAGAGTGATAAATAAATACGTAGAATATTGCATGCCCTCCTTTTTCCTGACCACCTGCTGCTTCAACACAGTCTCTGACATCATCAGTATTCAGCCCGCCTCTTCCCCTCCTGTCGCTTCTCACAAAGGAGCCCTCGGGGCATTAGTGGTGAACCCCTACCCACATGGGACCTGTTGGTCCCCCTGACACCTGTCTCCCTCAGGTTGACCCCAGTCACGCTATGGATCACGCTACAATGCCTCCAGGTCTGAATCCGCCGCCATAGTCAGACATTGACAGGCAGCTACCACGGGCCAACATGCAGTGGGCTTTTGAAAACAAAGGAAAGAGAATGAATTAAAAGTATCACCAGTAAGATCATATTTATTCCAACAAGTCTGGTCACTTTCACGGTCTGGTTAAGTATTGATTGTCGAGCCCTTCAGCTGAGAGATACACTTAATGGAATTAAAAAGTTTCCCGGGATTGACTTGGAAAAGGCCAGGGTTGTAACCATGGAAAAGAGTAATACAAGACTGCGAGGAGAAATCAATAGCTATCACCACCAATAGTATATGCTGTGAAATCTTATTGAGTGGAAGCATGTTATGTCGTTTTCTGTAATATTCCACTATCGAGACCTTAAAGAAGGTCACCAGAAAAACTCAAGAATGCATTCCCTATCTATGTTTTCAGTAAGACAATATACTGAACCATGGCAAAACTCAATAGATTACAGACATTTGACTACATAAATCCATCTGCAAAAGAGACGGAATATTGGCTCAGTGGTGCCTGTTTGTTGAATGTGGGATTCGTGTTTCTGGGATCATGTTGGATGGAACACAATAGCCGTATCGTATGGATCCAGTTCGCTCAATACTGATAACGTTCCTACTCATTACTCATTCATGTTGGCTCCTGTCAACACTGTTTACATATTGCTTACATTATTTTATTAAAAAAATTATTCTTTTTTTGGATCTTATACTTCCACTCTGTGCTGAATCCACATACATAATTGAAGAGTTTTTAGTTATAAAAGAAAGTTGGATTTGGTTATGTCAATCGACTTTAATTAACATTTGTATCATAAGGCTTTTATCTTTCACCATCCTTTACCTTAAGTTACCTGCAGCATACTGCGCTGTCGACAGCCACACACACTGACTCTGCAAAGTTACTCCAGCTGGAACTTTCCTGCTGATGAAGCAAACCGTTCACTTGTTCCACGATAGTGAGCCATGAAAGTGACTCTGTGTTTTACATCCTAACTGCACACAGTCATTTACCCTGCAGCAGCTGTGCAGACCACACAACAACTGAGAGTTACAAGCCTTCTCTCATTTTGACGGCAACATTATAAGAATTCAGGTAATAGTTATTGAAGTTTCACCTTAGTGGATAAGTCACTTGGCACTGGTGAAAAAATAAATCTCTTATAAGAGCAAAATGGCATAAAACTTGAACGATTAATCAAGATAATTGACATGATTATGGACGCTATAGTTGACCTTATTAGCTAAAGGATTGTATGGATTTGAACGGCAGTTGATTAAATAGCATTAGGTTACAGGAAGTCAAGGTTAATTTACCCCCAATTTGTAATCTGATCCAGGGCCTTGTTGTTCCAGATGTGTGGATCAGAATCACCTCTTTATATTCATCCATCGAGATTATCTATATCTCCTGAGCGGCGCCTCATGCTATAACAAATCTGCAATGGATAATAAAGCAATGTTACAATCGACTTAATGTGTTGGCGACAAGAATAGGTTTTCATTCTGCACCTTAGATAAATTATACTTTCAACAGCAGCAATTCAAGGCTAATCATTGGTGTACCTTGTCGAGATATTTATGAACGATATTGACGTGAATACAAAGGTGGGAAGTAGTGGAGTACAAATACATTGTTACTGTACTTACCGTACTTTCCGGACTATAAGCCGCTACTTTTTTCCCACGCTTTGAACATGGCGGCTTACACTACAGCTTCAAAAAAAGCTTGGAGCTGGGCGTGTCTGAAGCTTGCGCATTTTATTCGAGCCCCGCAACCAACAACCAATCACATGAATGTCCCGCCCCGTTTACGTAGTGTTAACATAGCTAGCAAGCTATGCTTGGATATACTGGATATAAAATCCCCAAACAGGCGAAAGCCTACCAGTTTCACCCACTGTCTCTGCCACCTCCCCCCATGCCTGGTTCCTCCGGTTGTATCCCGGTAAGTTAATAGGGACTGGTCATACAAAACCGGGTGATTTGCTACGGCGATAATTAGTTTATCCTCCATCTGTTTTTGAAATATAGAAATGAACGGCGGGATATCTCTCCCAGCTTAGACGCGGTTTGATTGGCTAGGACTTGAGCTGTCAGATTTTCAGAAACGGGATTTGATTGGCTGGCGCTGGCTTCTCCGGCGAGCCGGAGACGCCGGAGAAGCTCAGCCACGCTACCCACAATTGGTGACCGACCAGTGGGTGCGGCTTATATTCAGGTGCGCTTAATAGTCCGGAATTTACGGTAAGTACATTTTTCTGACGACTTTGTACTTTTACTTTTTACATTTTTAACACAAATACCTGTACTTTCTACTTCTTACATTTTCAAAACAGGCTGGTTCCTTTAGTTTGAATCTGTGTTTGGTGGCGTGATCATTATTATTTAGAGTCATTGCGTTACATGATCCGAGTATCCATCATTTCCTGGTCTTCTCTAAAGAAGAGGGACCAATTAAAACGTTGTCATGTTGCCGTTGTTCAGCATGGAAACATTCATTAGCTAACAATGACATTATTGTTCTATTAATATGAAGGGAGGTCAGGTACTCTTTAAAACAGCTGCTAGTTATGGGTACTTTTTACTGAAGTACATTCCGAAGCCCATACTCCTTTACTTTTACTTAAGTAAATAAATTGTGTCGGTACTTCTACTTTTACCAGATTATTTTTAAACATGAGTATCTGTACTTCTACTTGAGTAAAGGATGTGTGCCATCCCTGTGTGGATGTGGCGCTTTAGCCTGAGCACAGTTCCAGTAATTAGCAGGAAATTAAGTTCTGTTTTGACTTCACCGTCTCCCTATCTGCTGCAATGTCACCAAGTTCCAGATAATGATGTCCTCTGCATTTTTGCAAAGGGAAACATTACCCCGGCCATTTATCAACGTCCTCTCCTATGTGTTCTGTCTGTCATGTCGCGCTTGGCTCGTGAAGCGCGCCAGGACTCTGGTGTAAGGCCAGAGCGCCGCTTGTCTCGTGACGCTGAGTCTCCCGGTGAGAAATGACACTCTATTTGTTTCCCATCATGCTACCTGGGGCAGTCATGTATGATTAACGTACCCCCGTGAAGTGACCCGTGACGTGTTTTTCTCCCATTTAGACTAGGCCTGCTTGGGCAGTCACATCACAGGTGGCCCCCTGACTCATTGAGTGTATGGTAAACTCTGAGCGTTTAACCTCACACTTTCTTCTCCTGCTGCCCTCACATCTGTGTGGGTGTGTAGGTCTTTCAACATGTGACATCATTTGGAAAACTCCTCCAAAACTGTTGGCAAAGCTTATAAGTGTACACGATTTGCTTTATTTGCAATTCAGCCCACTGGAGAAAACCTTTCTGACACCATTACTCGGTGAACACCCTGATGTACTTTCATACTTGCAAGTGCAGCAGCTGAGAAATACATCGTCATGACGAAACGAGCCAGGTGACTTCTTTACACCGACTGGAGGAGTGATAAGGAGGAAAGGAAATTTAAACCCCCGCGTGTTGTAAAGGAAAATGGAACGACACTTCATTTACTGTGGCTGCATGCATACACAGTACGGCGGCTTTTGATAGATAAAAAACATGAAAGGGAGATGTTAAAGATGGCCAGTGTAAATTAAGAGTATGGACGCCGAGGCAGGGGATAAATGAGCTGGGTCTCTCTCAGATGTGTGAAATGTGTTCTTGTTGGCCTTTAGGGAGGAAATTGGAAAGACTAGACGACAGTTTGGGGAGGCTCAGCAGGAAAGAGGAGATCTGTCTTCCACAGAGACCTTGTCTGTGAAAAGAAGATATGGAAGGGACATGCTTATAGATCCATGGACTAAACATTGCACGCGTACGAACACACACAAGCACGCACACCCAAACCCAAACTTCCCAAAATACAACTCTCCTCACTTGAAAGAAGACTCAAAAACTTCAGAGCTGAAAGAGGCTGAGAAGAAATCTTGATAGAGTGAACAGCATGAAGTTTCAAATGTGTGCTTGGGGAGAAGAGAAAATAACTGTCTGTCACATGCTAAACTAAACACCTTTTGTATATGTGCAGTGCTAAAATAAAATCCATCAAAAAGGTTTGTCAAGTGAACTTTTTAGAAGTTTTCTCTTTGAAATGGTGGGAGTCGGAACTTGTGATGCCTTGTTTTGACATTATAACTGTTATCTTTGTGCTAACAATCATCCACTTCACCAATACACAGCTCTGGGGTGCCTTGATATTCCAACACTGTTAATTTTGTGTTTTGGTGATAACATGTTTTGTCCTTTCTGCTTTTATTGGAAAACAAATTGTTGAAGTGATGCATTGAAAAGAAGGGCTCATTTCAGAATATATTTTAGACTGGAGCGCAGAATTAGTCTGTTTCATTTGTGTAAGTGTTGTATCAGTGTATTTGAAATGACTGGTTAGCAACGTCAGCAAGCTAGCTTACAGCAAAACTGCAATAATATTGTAAGGAATCATTTAATCACATTGTAAAAATATGCCAATACAACTTATATTTTAGTTTTCAGGTGACAGTGATTGCTGGTCAAATGTATAATCCCTAAATGTAATTTGTAGTAGGGCTGCTCGATTATGGCAAAAATCATAATCACGATTGTTTTGGTCAATAATTTATGTCACGATTATTAAATACGATTATTCATTGACTTTGAAAACATCCATTTATTGAACTTTAAAATAAATACAAATAATAATTTAAACTGTATAATTTTAACTGTTGACTACCCTGAACGTATAATTCAACTGAAAAACCAATACAAAAATAAATAAACATCTAGATTTAAATAAATAATATCAAAATAATAAATACCAATAAACAAGATTAACAAATATTTTGGAGCGCACTTCCACAAGCTACTAAACATATATACATAAAAATTCATTAGACTTAAATAAATAAAATATGTTGCAGTGCACTGTCACAACCTGGCAAAGCAAAATAATAGTGTATTTTGATTATGTTTTTTTCGTAATTGTGGCAGACCAACATTGTAATTGCGATTAAAATATGATTAATTGCACAGCCCTAATTTGTAGGTGTGTTGGCAATGTTTTTTTTTTTATCTGCATTGTTTTGTTTTTTTAAATGCAGCACATGTCTCCTAATGAAAGTGGTATAGTGCATTTGCCCCTGTCAGCCACCATAAGGCAAGCCCTGAAAACAAACCTGTGTGCATGACCTCTATCAGCAGTGTGTGAGTAACTGCTGGGCAAAGGAAAAAACAAGAAGAAAAGTTAGCGAAGCTCAAAGGGTTCAAAGGGCTTAGATTAGAGTTATGCAAGAAGATTAGAAAGAGAAAACAAACAGTAGGTAGCGGCGGAGTACATTTTCTGAACTAGAAACTGTACCTCCTTGAAGAGAGAGGGAGGAATATACTGTGCGAGAAATGAGAGACTAAGCTGAACCTAATTTAAATTGTGCTTTATTTTAGAGGTACAATGGAAAAAGACCACAGAGGATTCACTCATCAAACAACCCAGGAAACGTCTCAATGGGCAGGGGGAGAAAAAAGGAATAATAATTGTGTATACTCTGAAGGTCTAAGATTTGTCATTATCGAATGGGAGAACAGAGGGAGAAATAATAAGCAAGGGATTTTTTTAACGTTATTTAAAGAAGTTCTAATCATTAGTCGCTGCGCAGCGCGGTCAGAAAAGCCACCAAGGCCTCCTACTGCGGAGAGAACATGATCAAAGAGGATGAAGGTTAAATAAGTTTACCGGGGAGTGAGACAAGGAAGCTTACAGCTCAATTTATATCAAAAAGAAGAAATGTTATTTGTAAAAAGGCATACAGTAATACACTTTATTAAATAACATGGATTTTGAGGCTGCACACAAAACAAACATGGTTCGATTTAATTTCACAGAAGCAATATGGCCCGAAACAGCTAAACTGCTGAAAATCTATCCAGATCTCACCATGTGGCGTGAGGTGAAAATCAACTGTCGGTCAGCTGCTACACTCCAGATGTCCTTGTGTTTGCCAAGAAGCATCTCACCTCCTTTTTCTCACACAGTCTGTGCCCCTTTTGCACCACATCTCTTGTGATTTATTGCGGTTAATGAACACTTACTTCAAAACCAATTTCAACACATCCTTAAATACTCATATTGCACAAAATGTCCTGTAAACAAAGAACGCTACTTTTAAAAGCCTGGTTGTTATTGCAGTCTGTATTTTCACCCACTCAGTATTGAAATTAAAGTCTGAATAACGTGCTTTCTCTCCTTACTTACATTTATGGTGTTCCCATTTGGAATAAGCATAACACTGCCTGATTGTCATTGTGAGTATAAATGATCGTATAAGCCATGGGTGATATAACTTTATCTGCCAGCTCCTGGCTGTTAATATAAAACAATACTAGACACAACATTTGTATGAGCACTTTAAATATGATATTGATTCTGCAATATATCCAAGTGCTTCCTTTTTATTGGTTCTCGTGCGGTAGGTTTTGAAAAATGCCACAGACCTCTTATCACACAGATTAGAATGGATTGCTTTTAATATTACCACCAATAACGAGTTTCTGTTCCAAATGGCCATTTCCCTTCATTGCATGAAAAGTCAACTTCAATTTGACAAGGCATTTAATATGGCTTATGTGGCACACGCTGGGCATAAAGTTTCAAATTGAACTTCGGGGGGACATCTAAAGATATTTGTGGGTGTCTTCTCCGAAATGGGAATTTCTGGATCATTACATGCACTTTTTTTTCTCTTCCTGTACATCAATAGGCAGCATGTTACATTTCCCTCTCTGCCATTAGTCAAAGTGGTCTAATTTAAAGTAGCGACACTATTGGGTTTTGTATGACAAACGATCCATGTTAGAGCGACCCACAGTGGGTAATGGAGGGAAAGGGTTTAGTTACAAGCAGTTAGAATACAAATATCCTGTTTTTAGTTCGGGGTTGACACTGGATATGAGAACTAACACTCTTTTGTCAATTATTTGCAAATACCGTAATATGCAAATCTAAACACTTTTTACAGCAGTCATTTCATCTTTGTGTTTCATCTTTTTCTCAGTATACATAACTATAAATATATGTATATTATTAAGGAAACATGTGGGTCATACAAAGAACAACACCAACATTTATAGTTGCTAGGAAAGGGGATGCAAAGTCACATGCTTTGTTGACCTAACCAACACATATGGCCTACATTCTGAGAGGCTTTGTGGTGCTAATAATGTGATGAATATTAGTTGTATTCCAACAATGCTTCTGCAAATTAATCATCATTGTCCACATGGGCACAAAAGCTATTGTTTAAACATACCAAATGTTGTTAAGCTAAGTCCATTCCAAACCTAATGTAAAAACCAATTGTTGGGGATTGAGCATGTTGGGTTTGAGGTGAATCTAATAACTAAAGATGAATACAATTTGCGGTGAAGAACTACACGAATGCCCTGTATTCAATAATTCCCAGTCCAGTAATTGTCACCTGATGACGGCCATCAGAACCATTTCCAAACACCTGCTCTGTAAATACCAATTCAATATAATAACACCTACCAGCCAAATTATGATGTGCTTGGCTCGTGTTAATCTTCCGTTGCCAACACTTTGGTGGTTTATGGATCCCGGTCCAAGACGAGTATGTTTTTTGCCCAGATATCAACATTCCTACTGAGTTAAACTCTCAGTCTGCTTCGTAAGTTGTTTTCTTTCACCGATGTGTTTCTCAAAGAGAGTATTTTTGTAGCCAAGTCTCCTTCTGAGCCTAATCTGTACGGTGGTAAAGGTGAGTCACCACAGTGGGGGTTGGCTGCTACACCGAGGTAAATTAACTCCAGGGAGTTTTATGTTGGCCTCGGAAACACAAACAATATTTGTGTCATGATCTCCCATGATCCCCTGGAAGGAAACTCAAATAAAACAACAGCGCCGCATTTATTAAGCTATTTTCCTCCAGCACACTGCCAAACCACTCAGTTGTTGCAAAATAATAATTAAACCGAAGTTACAAAGCGCCTTTATGGTATCCTTGGTGTTAAGGTAAAGTTCGGATTGGTGCCCTCTTGCACGACATATTTTCATTACATCCAAAGCAAAATGCTGGGAAGGCTGGTTTTCTTTCAAGCACAGAATGAATACATGTCATAACAGCTGTTGCGAAACATCAATAAACTGTCAAGCAATAAAGAAAAGGCAGGCTTAAACTGAGAATGAAAGGAATTGGCACAGACCAATAGAAGCAACAAAAATGTCATCTGTCTGGGAAGATTTGGAGAGCTCCCATGAAGTGGCTCGCAATTATATTGCACATGTCACCACAGAAGAGTAGATAAACAACACTCTTTCAATTTGTAATGAATTAGCCACAGACATAGATTGGAACGAGTGTTTCATAAATGTAATTGCCTCTTTGATTCTGATCATTGATCTGGATCTGAACGATTGTCTATGAAATGTAAAAAAAAATCAAATGGAAGTACCAGTGTCTGAAAATGTATTTCATTACGCTTGATTTCCATATCAGTGTAAAATATCACAGCGCTGATTGATTTTGATAGTTCAACGCATTCAAAGGAGAGGAAGTTATACCTGCAGGGAGGTTTTGTATTGGAACAAGCAAAGCACACTGATTTATTTTTCGGTTAATTTACACAATGGAATGGAATGAAACTGTAATTTCATAGCTTTCAATGTGACTTAAAAAGTCATTAGAGAAAGAGAATGAGGGTGGGGAGGGCTAGTCGACCTCTGTGACATGCCCTACATTTCCTATACTCTGTCTGGAGGCAGCCAGTCGACAAATACATCACCAAGCATTCTGAGAAGACATTAGCTCACAATGATATTTGTAATGTGAACTTTTGGAAGACGTATTTCTCATTAAGTGAGCGAGGAAGGACGGATATGATAAACAGTGGCTCCTGAGGATAATTTGACCCCAGAAAAGCAATGCCATTTATTTTTCCTCGGCTTAATGATATAAATACGGTTGTATTTCATGAAGAAGTTCTGCCGTTCAGTGGGGCATCTGTGTGGATACTATTCTGAAGCAGAATTAGGGGGCACATGGGGAAAGAATCCATAGCCAAACAACTTCAAATGTTAGCTTTACATCGAGAGGCAGGACTTCCAATCTAAACTTCTGAGCAAGATAAATACAAGCTGTCATTTATTGAGCTGCTTTTGGCAGAAAGTAGGAGCACAATAGACGCCATTGCAAGGCTTATAATGGATGTCATTTTCATTTAAATCAGTATTAAATCCACGTCAACATCAATTGATGTTTTGGAGTATGGAACATTTCAAAGATATCCAGCAATATTAATTCACAGAGGAGCGATGTATAAATCACAGTCTATGGTATAAATACATTACACACATGTTTTGATGCGTTTCTTATTTCTATGCCATTAGAAGGTCAAATATTGACAACTTTGGATTTAGAGGAAGCTTAGCACTTTGTGTGATCAGCTCATTTATGTTAGCTCCCACAACCCATGATAGTATATCCACCCCTTTGGTTCAATTCCAAGCCCTGTCTTTACCCTGTTTAAATGTATGTAATGTAATTTAAAAATGAATTTCACCTATACATTACCTCTAAGCTTCTTGAGCCTCCTAAGTACAATCCAAATCATGCATGGAAATCTCATTTCCTCTTAAGTTTTCTGTTGGATTGACAGCAATGGCATCACAGGTTTTTGATAGCTAAACTTTATTCAAAAGCCAGGATGGGGTCCAGTTGGAATTTAAACTTAAGCATGCCATCACTGCAGGTAAACACACTGGTGAAGGATGGTGATTATTATGATAATTGACAGTTCACTGAACTCATAATGGATTCTTTAGAAAGCTCATCACGATGTTCTTTGAAGAACAGCACAGCCTGAGGGGCTTTCTCTGCAGTAGGAAGACCTCATAAAGGATTTGTTGTTTCTTTGTTACATGTGAGAGTGCACCTTTACACTGACTCAGCTGTTTCCGAAAAGCCCAATTACTCAAGATGCACCAGATTCACTTTGGAGTTCTATCAAACCCGATTTTGACACAAGCCATCTTTGTCGACAAAAGCAAAGCGACTTAGCGCATGTATCTCCCATGTGACAACCACTTGGATATGTGCCCAAAAAGCAAATCATTCCGCACACACAACATCTTCAAATAAAGAGGAAAAGCCTTTCATTTGTGTCCCGTCCAGAGACTCTTATTAATCAAGCACAATGTGAATTTGATTCTTTGTATATGTGTTTGTATAATCCTAACGAGTTATGCAAATAAAATAAAGTTTGAATTCATTTTAATGAGTGCGTAACAAAAGGGCCACAGCTAATTAGCTAAATTCCTTCTCTTTGAAAAATGGGTAACACTGACCCCCCGTTGAATATAAAACAAAGCCGAGTACATTAGAATATTCATTATAAAAAATATTTATGTAACACTGTGAGGTTTGTGTGACCATTTGTCCCGTGGGAAGAGGAGGCAGATTTGAAGGTGGAAATATAAAGTTTAAGCTTCAAAGCACAATAAGGTATATTGTATTAATTCATGCGGCTGCCTCCAGGGACCAGAGGAAGCGTAGAGGTAGTTGCTCCACCGCTGCCTCTCTTTCTGTCCCCAGTCATTTCAATTTTGAAGTGTATTTGCTGCTGTAAAAACGTTCCCTCTGCAACACACACAAATAGACGAACATAAAGGAATACATTTAGTTAGGCCAGGAATTGGTATCACTATGAAAGTGCCCTGTTTTTTTAGCACAATTAAACTGCAGAATGTAGACACCTTAAGAAGATGTATGGCACTACCGGAGTTTCAAACCATTAAGGAATACAACAGGAAAGTGCTTCTAATAATGAATGCAAGGACACGAACAAGAGGAAACCATTAACACTGTGACGAAGAATCTTATAAGAAAGGTGAGACCAGTGTCATGTTGTTAATAGCCACAATTATCCATCAACGAGCAAATGAGCCATCAACATTTACTGCTCGCTCTCAATCTCACAAATCAGCCCTGATTGCTGAGCGGCTGTGGAGCGAGCTCCCTGTCACGTCTACATCGCCTCTAATGCCAGGTACCATTTATTTAATGCCCCCTGTCTGCCATTTGCACATTGACCATCACGGTTGCATCACATCTCAACTAGCCTATAACCTCGGGGCACTTTCAGTGTTCATTGTAGAAATGGCTTTGGCACAATTAATGTCAACACATACAGCAACCAGACGAAGAAGAATTGAGAAAATAAGATTGTTTTGGTGTGGACTCCATATTGGTTAATGTAAGTGTTACAACAGAGAATTGAAAAAGCAATGTACACATAGAGTGGGATACAATTACAATAAATACATTGTTGGTTGGTAATTACCAGCTATTGTAACATTCAACTCACGTTAGGTTACAATACCAACCACCTAACAAGCTTACACAACCAATATATGACATTAAATAAACTCTAAATGTAAACTGTTTATTCGAAATATATATATATATATATATATGTATTTCAGCTCATGTATTAACTTGAACTCCTTTCTGGAGTGGTTAATACTCCAAAAAAGCAAATGTTGGATTATCCAGCCCTATTTTCTTTCAAACATCAGCACTATCAACAAAGCTGTGTCAACATTGTACATTTAAAAAAATAATTTGACATAAAGTGATGCAAAAGGTTACATTTCAGTGAGACAAATACAAAAATATTATTCGACTGTTAAATTGAGTTATACATTATGATATGATGTGGCTAATGTGCGGCCAGTTCAAAAAAGAAAGCTCTAAAGATGGACAAAATGGTGTCCACTTATTGCCACAATTATTAAATTAATATAGTTGTCAGTGTAATATAATACATCCATTGTTGGTTTTACTTTAGAGCTAGAAAATCACTTAATAGCCCTCACAGCCGAAGCGCCTTGGACCTCAAATATGGCGAACACGGAGGGAATTAAATAACCTGAAGCCCTCATACAGTCTCTGTGTTCCAGACTCATTTTGGCATGTTGGTCCTCTGGCATACCCCCAAGCCAACCAGCTTACATGTGTACGGTTTATAAAAAAAAGTTACTGGAAAATCCCTTATTATTACCTAACATTGCATCTCAATAAAGTTGGCTACTGCTAATGAATCAAAGAAAAACAACAAATGCCCGATATGTTCTCTTCAATTAAGACCTTCCGATCTCATTACCCCTCACCCCTCATGTGCTTGATATGGAGATCGTTCTCACCTTATTAGTATGCACAGACATTTGCTACCTGCTGTGTTGTTGAATATATTCCCGAACCGTCCAACAGATTATATAAAAAAAACCTGTATTAATGTATAAGATTATACATTCATGACACAGAGTTGATTCTCTTACATACGATTAGAACTCATCCAACAGGGATTTTTCTCTGTAAAATGTTAATAGAAATATCATACATTAAAAATCTGAAAGATTCTGCAGCATACTGTAGATGTTAATGCATTCAACATGCAATCACTAATGGGCTTTACAAGAGACAGATGATTGGCTTTTGACATGTAGTATTTGGTGAGCTTTGTTTACCATTCCAATACGCCGAGGAGCTTTCTGATCCCAATACTTCCCACGCCATCTGTCTATCCTCTGATTCTTTGGAAAAGCAGCGATGTTCTCCACAGTGGAGCAATGGAGCAGTTCAAGTCCCTGTAGTCGGAGATTTCCATTTGCATTTCATATCAAAGTATGATCCCTCACTTGTTTTTGAGCTAGTGTTTTACATCAAAACAACAGCAGGGTCTTCTGGGTATACTGTATTGAATGTACACCTTTTAAATTCATAATGATGATTAGAGAAACCGTACATGCTTTGCTATACTATTTAACTGATAGAATCGCCAGAGTAATTGCATACTGGGCAGATTCCAGGTTTTTTGTTTTATTAAAGTTGTGCCTAATTAATGGAATACATTTATTGTATTACAACTGATCTAAGGAGAAAAACAAATGTATATTGTTTTTGCTCACCATATTTATATTCTGTAGTAAATTACATTTCTATACTGTATGACATTTTAACAATTATTATTGTCTTTTTCAATGACAAAGCGTGTGACAAACAAGGTCCACACATAGTCATTTTCCGACCATAAAATCAATAATGTGTCTTATAATTAATTCAACATTAACATTATTTACACATTGGAAGTTTGAAACATCAGTTAACGTGATGATAATTGGAATGTTATATAATAAAGTAATACTATATGATGAGATAACATAATGTCAAATTAAATAGACCTTTATTGATCCCTGTGTGAAGTGTAGGACAAACTAAATACAGTCCATACAAGGTTGTTTTATAAAAATAAATAAAAATAGGTATGCCGTTTATAATGACAACATTTAATGTTGTAGCCTTTTCGGAATCCGTACCCTATTTAATGTAACATTTGGAAACCAATCTATACTTGTATCTTAACCATGTCTACCCATTACGTCTAAATATGTCTTTACATAATGTTTCACTCCCCTTAATCAAAGGGCTTTTGTTACCTAACCACATAATTAGGATGTGACTTTTGGTCTAATGTCTTATCAAAAGATATGTGCAGGTGTGGGCTACAAAAACCAGGTACCTCATTGGCTGGACATGATGTCGCCTATGAACACAATACAGGCTGAAATTACATTTATAATGAAGACACAACTGGGAAAAACAATGATTATAAAAATGTAATTGGAGTCAGGGTTGCTATGGTACTTCCACTTACTTGATAAACATGTTTTGCACCATTACATATTTTCCATCCCCTTTTCATTTTCTATAGAGAAGTGCCATACATCTGTGTTATACAACTGATGAATAGAGCACATTAAAGTCTTGTCTCTAGCTCTCAGACAGACAGGCAAAATGGCTGCATTACATATCACTTTCACAATGGCTCAAATTGCGTTGTGTATTGTTGTGTAAAAGTAAAAAGCTTTTCAACAGGATGACGGTAAGACATAGTGTGCATAATGCTCTTGGCCTATCTTGTGGATTTGACTCTCTGTGCAATCACATAATTGCTCAATGTCCCAAAGCCTGTCTGTACATCCCCATAATACTCCATATTGTGTTTCAGACCATTTGTACACACGTTACCTTAAAATCTCTTCACAAAACCTGCTCTGAAGACTTTCAGTAAAATGTAGCTGTTATGTTTCTAAGTAACGATTTTACTTTAGTGTGCACCACAATCACTCCATTGCACAGACCTTCACTGGCTTCCAGCGTTTCACAGACTCACCTTAAAGGCACCGCATGCCTCCACTCCTGACTAAATCTCAGAACTCATCTCTCACAGCTGCCCCTCTCGCTCTCTATTTCTGAGACATTCCCGGAGCACGGCTTTTTGCCTCCACGCTTCCTCCCACAGTCAGAGCCACAAGCAATATTGATAGTCTTTGGTTTTTGAAGTCTTGCATTTTTGCAGAAGGAATTCTGATTGAATTGTTTACGTGCCGATGTATTGCATTTTCAGCAGTATTTGTTATGTGTTATTGATGAAGTGCTACTGTATAGAGAAGCCCTATAGAGCTTTGAAGTATTGAGAACATGCTAAATAATTGCATTGCAATATATATAGATGCATGTTTGAGCACTGAAATGCCCATATGTCTGAAATTAGTTATTCCATATTCAGCTACAAATGATACACTTCTGAACCTGGTCAGTGGTAGCTAAGACTGTATGTTCCTAGTGAAGTTGTAAATATGTTTTATAAATAAATTAAAAACACAAAAGTCACAAATATAGATAAGATTATAGATAAGATAATTTAATTTGACAATTTTGACAAAAGAATATCACAAATATCTATCATTTGAGTTGAAGTATGTTATATTTACTGTCATATTTTAAATATTGGCGCATGTCAATTTGTTGCTTAAGGCCTTCTGTTATAATCATGATTTGCTTGATTTAAATGATCACCTCAATGTCCGTACGACCACGTTGAAACAGCGTTTGCTAATTATTGTTGTGGTCTGATCTATTGCAGTACTGTAAGACTACAAGCCTGTGGTGAAGTTGCACCAATATTCCTTGAATTTTGTAAAGAGAAAAGATAAGGAAGCTCAATGCTGTCCTCACTCTGTCATATCTGATGGATCTGTGGCTGTGTGGAAAGTTTTGCCCTAGTTTTGAAGTGAGGAGGTCCGGGGGTGAGGAGGAAAGGTTTGCCTCAGGCGCCTGCAGCTGTGTGATGGGCTGTTACTGGGAGTTTTCCCCAACCCACTGGGACACAAACAACTCTCTGGTCAGTCTCATCTCTGACCTAACTGAATGGGAAAAGCTGCTCACAACCTTTTTTTTTATTTGTGTGCCGTGTATACACCAGATATATATCTGAAATATCTCATTCCAGGAACCAGTCATGCTCAATAGCTTTGTTCCTTGTTTTTATGTCCAGCAGACTTACAATTAATATTTGTTGCTCTCCAGCATGACTCACGAATGATATTTATTGGAAGATCGATGATTGTTTTTCTTCAGTATTGTTCCAATTTCCTTTTGAGTCACGGAGGTACTCAAACTGATACAGGCAGGCATTCAACCTGTTACCCTGGTCCATTATTTAAAAAATAAAACAGCAGACCTTGTGTTTTGAATGAGTACTTTTTCCAAAGCTCTGTTAAATGATAACACCTATTCATGGCGGGGGGAGTACCTTGACACATACTGTATTTGGTAAGGGTGTTGTGCCAGATGGATTTTTATTCACAATTAGTCTTAGAAAGTTTGGATTTCTCGAGCAGTTTCCTTTTCTTTCTTTGTACGCGGTAATAAAAAGGAATCTTCAACATTTGCTTTCTGTGAAACCATTCCTCGGAACGATAATCGTATTTGCTTGACTTTTATTTATGTTTCCTAATCACAACAGAGAGTATAGGTTAGCCCAGCCATGAAACTTTTTGGAGGGTTTTAGGAGCATTTCCTGTTTTGAATCACCACATTGTCGTAAACACTTGTTAAGGAGAAATGTACCAATCACACATCTCCATTATTGATGCAAATACAATGTTGTGCATTTCTAAGTGTTCCCATGTGGACAATTTATTATTTGAAACTGAACATCCACTTAACCCGGAGTATCCAGTGTTTAAGGCTACATGTAAGTGCTCTACTTGAGAACTCTCTGAAGCAGGTAGTAGGTGTTTCATTTAAATGCAAAACAACAACGGTTAATATGTATAACCTTAAATAACTTACCAGTACATATCCAGTATTCCTCTACTATTCAATGTTATTTTTTCCTCCATAAAATCGACCAGAGACACATTTCTTGGGCACCCATTAATAATGCATTATCACTCAGCAGACTAGGGGGAAATGTAATGTACCTTGACCATTTTTAAAGCCCATTTAATTGTTAAATATTTAAGATGCATGTCCTGCTAACATAAGGTTGTGTCACTGTACTGCCATTCATCTCGTTTAAAGCTTATTGCCCTTGTGAGGCACTGCTGGTTGGACAGTGCTGTTGCAGTGACTCTAGCATCTGCCAGCGTATTTGATGGCACATCAGAGGACGCCGTAAACATTGACAGAAACATCTATCTTCCCGGCAACCTGCTTGTATGGATGTATCCCAGTTTAGATGCTAGCTGTCATACATATCACAGTGCAGTGACCATTGTGTCAGGTGAGCATACAGAAGAAGAACTGTGGTACATTTTCTATTCTGATTGTCCACTCCAGGAAAATAGGGCCCATTAGTTGAAATTAACTCCCACTCTGATTATGATGACAACGCAGCAATAGATTATCAATATAAATACTTGAAACACAATTAGCAGAAGCTTTTTCAATTGTTACTCAATAAGTTGACCTCTATGTCAACTGTGCAGTAATTATAACTGATTCATCTAACCTTTAGACGGTCCTGCAGTGATATCCATCTACTCTAACTTAGTCTGAGCAGCTCTGTCATTTTAATTCAACTTAAACTAAAGAATGATAGCACAGTTTGAAAAATAATTATACATTTATACAATTAGCTGCTAAACATATACTGACTGGGGCCCCATTATACTTTTTGGGGTTAATATCTATAGGTTTTAGTGCATGTAAATGGTCTGCAGAAGCTAAAATCCCAAAGTTCCCTAATGAATGTATCTCTGACACCCCCCCCCCCTGCCTGAAACGCCTTGGCTTTTTTTAACACATTGTACGTGAGAACCTTTCAGAGTTATTGCATAAATACATGTCTTACATTAATGTTGAGATAACAAGCCATTCAGCTTTGATGTAGTCTTTATATTCTTACTTTGTGATAACATTGTCCTCATATATTTTTCTGTGGCCTACTCAGCCATCCTTTGTAAAGTGCTTTTTATAACATGCACCAGTTATGTCACTTCACTCTTTGCTTGAACTGAAGCTACATTTCAAATGATTGTGCAATCCTACTGCTTTCAGCCTTGTATCATTTCCCTATCTTCCCTTCTTTTGATGGATGGCGTGGATTCATGGCACATGTGGAACTACAGGCCCGAATCTCAAAAAGCCAAAGATCAAGGATATGGAGCATTTTTTTGATATGCATTAGGAGATTAAATCCACTCAGTCTAAAGGTCTTAAAACTCCCATGTCATGCTTTTCTGGTTATTACCCATCCCCTTGTGTGTCATGTAGCTTTGTATGCATGCAAACAGTCTGCAGAGTCACAAACCCTCAAAGTACACCCTGTAGCGAGTAAAACTCTAACCCAGAACGCCTCGTTGGAGAGCTCCAACAAGCCGTTTAGGACAGAGAGTGAATACACATACTATACATAGATGCTGTATGAGAAACCAATGTGAGTTTGGAAAATTGCACAATATACATTTATATTAGTGTACCTCAACAATGGAATTATGATCAGTAGAAATGGCCATGACACGGTACCTTTAAAGTCAAACTGAGAGCCCACCCACATGCTGGTGCACAGTATGTGTCAGTGTGCACACACAAGGTTTAAACACCCTAATGGACCAGACACCCCGAAGGCTGTATGTGGGTGTGCATATGTGTAGTCCGTTTGTGTGTGAATTTACAGTATGTGTGTGTGTGTGTGTCAGTTAGCAGGAACTAAATGGATTTTGCCTCCATTGGCCCACATCAGTGGCTTTAACAAAGCTAGTTGTCTTTTCCTAAGGGGTATTACATACCACAATGACATCAGGGATAGACACCAGAGAGTGCTCAGTGTTTATTGAGTGAACTGACTTGGTTACCAATATCAGGCCGAGGTGAATTTTCAATGAAATATACAGTGTCTTGGTTGGCAATGATAACTCTTCCTAAAAAAAACTGCACTTACAAGTCAGAATTGTCTTGAAAGAATAAACAATAGTATCTCTGCCACTCTTAAAAACACATTGTTTCAATCAGCAACACTTTCCCTCGGAGGCATGCAGTCGCATTTAGGATAAATTCCTCACACACACACACATACACACACACACACACACACACACACACACACACACACACACACACA
>CALSBZ010042869.1:713202-727314 GCA_943591055.1 Gobionotothen gibberifrons | reverse complement strand
CACACACACACACACACACACACACACACACACACACACACACACACTCACATATTGATAAAATAAACATGCACACACACATAAGTGCATAAACACACAGAATACTCCATGTAAGGGGTTTCTGCCTCAGTTGATTCAGGGCAAAGGGTTATCTGGCACTTCTGGGAAACTGCATTATTTTACATTCTAATATTGTCATAACTGTGTTCAAAGTCTACTGACTGGAAAAACAGAAGACTCTATGATTGAAGATACACTCACACCCCTTTAGCAATACTAACCCTAAGGTTATTTCAGTGAACACATGAGTACATATGTCTTACATACAGTAAGAATGGTAAATATTGTTTAATCCATCACTGCAAATGGTTGTCTTCTCTAATTGTTGTCCATCTCTGACGTCTTTCTGCATCTTTGTCAGTCAGATGCTTAGTCATTCAGTTCATATAACTGAAAGTTCACAAGACTAGGCCAAATAAAATAAGCACACACTGAAACTTAGGTGGACAATTGTTTACAATCAGCCATCAATGAGACCAAATGGAACACTTAAAGTGAGATGTGGTGTCTGGTGTATTGTTTTCTCTGTGTACTGATAAGGTCTTCACATTCCTTATGTATCGTTCTCCTAAAGTATTTCTTCAGGGTTTTGCTCAGCTGTCACATTGTATTAAGTCCAGTCTCTGTTTGCTCATGTTATTAAAGCAAGCAACCCTTGTTAATACAAACCAATTATTACTTTGATTTAAGTATTTGTCTGTGATGCTGCTTTTTCGCTTATATTCTTTTTTTATTAATAGCATAACATTTAACATATGTATTCTTTGTTTTAAGCAAAAGTGGACAACATGGACCCTCTAAGTGAAATCCAATGAACAACCAAATTCCCTTAAATTAATGCTATACAGACAGTTTATTCATATAATCCTGCTTTCTGATTTCACAATTGCACTTTTGAGTTTAATAAATCATATTTAACTGAAAACAAAATGATTTGCTCAGCTCAACTGCTTTTGCATTATTATTATCAGATAACAGACAAAAGAGGAGAGGAACGTTGAACAATTTAGTTTGTATTCAATTGATTAATAATAACACTTGCAGCCCAATTTGTATTACAACCAAAAAAGGCATTCGGAGAGCACAGAGACTCACCAAGGTTGTATGAATAACTCAAAAGTGAGGTGCAGATAAGCTCCAAAGTGTAATTGGTTCCTCCTTGGCCCATGCTTCAACCTTTGACCGAGTATTATGAACATTTGGCCGGGTATATTTTGGAAGCCTTCCCCGACAAGCAGACCAACAAATCAACAACCCTAACCAACAATATAACCTCCTTGAACATATCAACCTTGCCTGAAAAGTTCATTTATACAAGCAGACTCAATATTGTCGTCTCCTTTTCAGAGGTAAACAGTGATACGTTTTAAAAAATGTGAAGGTAAAAAGGTAACTCATGTTCATTTGCAAGCTGCCATGTGACGCAACTGTCATTAGTTGTGTAGTCTTGCTTCTAAGAACCCAGTATGTTTACCTGGAAAGCAGGAAAAAGAAAGCACTCCATATAAAATAGACCCTATTTATCCAATTATATATGTTAGTAGTAGCATTATGCTTTTAGGTAACATGTGTGAACTAATTCATAATGGTGTACAATTATCAGAAAAGCCTTGATCCTGAAAAGCACTGCCTTTCCTTTCTCTGTCCCAATGTCTCTATTTGTGCTGTGATTATTCCCCTTCTACCATCTTCATAATGTAATCTAGGGCAAACAATGGGAGGAGGCAGACGTACGACATTGCAACCTTGATCTCTTACCCCGGATCGCACCTCCGACACCCGATTGTATAACATGTGTGAGTTATAAAAAACGATGAGTCCTATTTAGCCCTTCTGGTGGATTTGGCTCTTGAAACGGGGGGGGCTTTGAGCGGGGAAGGAGATGGAGCAGAGCACACCAGAGGGTTGGACTGTCAGAACACCAACCCCATCCATGAATCAGACAGGGTGGTGGGGAATGGGGAGAATGAGAGAAAAGAGAAGTGGGAGGTAATTGATGGTGTAAAACCGAACGATGGGGTGAACATAAAACGGGGCTGCTGTGGATCACAGGTGGAGGAAATGAAGTCGTAACACTGCCAGATACACCCATTTCCACGTCTAATGCGCTACATTGCTGTTGTCCACCAAAAACCTTGTCAAACTTTATATTAAAATTTCAGCAAATGTCATGCTTCTCTTGGGAATGAGATCAAAAGTATTCAGTACCATACACCCATTCAAAATCCATTGGATGAACTCAAAAACCTATGATTGTCAGGCTGATATCAAGGCAAATGTTTCTTAGATATTGTTCAGTGCCTAACAGCAACATGCAATACGTTTTGAGCCAATTCTGTGCACTCTAGACTCACCATTGTCTCTTAGGATGTTATGATTCTGGCAGGAAGTTCTAATTTATTTGTTCTAAAACAATATTACTTTGGCAATTTTCAATAACGATGACTGACAAAAACATTATTGTTGCTGAGATGAATGTAAGCAACAAGCACAAGGGCAAAAATGACCCTCCTGTGGTTACCTCGGTGTTGTGTGTTTCTATCAGACTCTACACAATCCGATCTAAGAGGGAGTCACATGCAATGATGCCACTGTATTGATTTTAATTATCCCATTACTGAGCCTGGAGGTCTTATAACAACAGATAAGCTAAAGACCTCCAACTAATTACATACGGAGCGGCATCATGCATTTATTTTGCCGTTGATTGAACTTGCTTCGATTTATGTTAAATAACAGTGTGATTCAAATGCAAAATATATTGGCTTTGACTGAGAGGGGGAGTGAGAGGGTAAGGGAGGGAGCTTCAGAGAGTGAGGAAGACATGGGTACGTATACATTGAGGCAGATTAATTTGACAATTTGTGTACCTTTTGAAAGTCGCACAGTATAGTTTAAAAAAATGTGACTCTGTGACCATTCTATTTAATGTGTTATAACAGAAAGACTTGGTCAAATGTCCTCCGTCATGAAAACTGTGGTCACTAAAGGTGCCGTTTAATCAAAAAACACAAATATTTGTTGCAATAAGCGGCTGGATATTTGTGTTTTGGCCCTCTGTCCAGATCGAAAATAGCCCTGTGTCGATTGGGGCATGTTGCTAACACTGAATATCATTCAGGAAGAACCATATGTCATTTCAATTATCTATAAAACCATCACAGAGGAACTCAGCTGTCATTAACCTGTATTCACTTTTTTTATTTTTGTGACAGGCTTTCTGTGCGAACACAACATCTAAATGTCATTTTTTTTTTTACCCAATAACAGCATTTATCAGTTATGGCCAGCTCAGTGTGGACGTAGCCTCAGAAGAGATGCAGGGATGATTGTAGAAAAAAGAAAATATAGAGGAAGAAAGGCTGTTTGAGAGAGGGGAAGAAATAGGAAGTAGCAGAGTGGAAAGGTGAAGGGCGTAAAGCTTGAATGCTTCAGCACCATTGCCACCACAAACAGTGCTGACCCGGAAAGCCTCTGTGTGGTGGAAATCAGCTTTAAGAAACCCTTTTAGAGACCTCCTCAGGGGATTAATACTGTTTTGGTGTTTGGGGTCTCTCTCTCACTCTCTCGCTCTGTTTGTGTGTATGTGTGTGTGTGTGTCCTTAGTATGTGTTGAGAAGCCAATGTGAAAGCGATAAGGAGCATACAGTGGATTGGTGTGTATGTGTGTGGGAGAGAGGGGAACAGAAAGGGTGTCAGGGAGCGAGAGGAAAGGCTGATTGGCATTTGAGTATTATGTAGAGGCAGAGATGCAAGGGAGGCGGAAATCATTTCATTGGTTGAATTAATCCTCAATGGGCAGGGTGCGTGATCCACAGTGTGTCCAAGTTAACTAAAAATCAACAGCAAAAAGGGAGCTCTAGTCTAAACATAAATAAGAAATGTCACGGCAGAAACATGTTTTTCATTCCCTTTGTGATCCCCCCCCCCCCTCTGTGCTGGATCATTGGAGCAGTCAGAGGTTATAATTGCAATCTACCAGTTGAGAATTTCCAATGTATGACTTTGAGTTGAATGCAGCCTTAGCCAGAAAAACGGTTCTGTTTGGCTGGGAGAAATATTGATTTGATGGATAATTAGTTCTCGTTTGTTATAGCTTGGATCTTTTTTTTTTTACACGATTTGTTTCAGTTTTGATAACATTGTACTCACTAAAGTAATTGCTGGGAGCAGTGAAGATGCTATAGCGAGCAATCAGACCATTACACAGCTCAACAATAGTAAGACAACTTATTGGGAGGAGAAAATAGACGTTAACAGCTAAATCATTACCCAAACTGTCCACTCAGAACATCCCTTGCAATTTCCTTACTTCCTGTTTCCAATTTGAACTATGTTTTCTCTAAAATAAGGCATTTTGCAAACATGTCACTCTGCAAACTACTGTTTTGACATCCAAATAATTAAGAAATGAGCTAAACTTGATTGTCTGAATAATCTGGTTGCTTTCCCCTTTGGACTTTGTATAGCATTGTGTTCCCAAACCTCAGTAATTAATTTTGATGCGGGGGATGTTATCATATCTGATGAGAAACGTTGGCCAAAGCTATGAAAATAAGATCCAAGTTGTAATAAACCATCATTAATTATTGTTCTAATAAAATCTGTGAGCGAAGGAGACAGCGAGATAAAGGGAGAAAACTCCTTTGGCTTTCTTTCACAGTTCTTCTTATCAGCACTTTCCATAATCACGGGACACGAAATGGACATGGTCTAGTGAAGAGCTAATTATCACTGACAACACAAACGTCACATCAAACAGGTATTGTGGGAGATGCAAGAAGGCCTGCCACACTCGGCGGATCTAAACCAACTCTTTTCACCACTCTGGAAGCTAGATTACTTTTGACAGAAAACATACAAATAAAACATTACCAGGGCTTACAGGGAGAGCTTGCAGAGATACCCACCGAGTAAATTATTCATACATTGACTTACTGATGGAATGAAAGCGTCTGTCTTCCCTCTAATCCCAGGAAAAGCTTTCGGTAATAGTGCAGCGCACAAGAGTTTCCTCTCACAGGGCTCTATTCATCAAACTTTCCAATGTATGAAATCAGTGTTTGACAGGCTTCTGAAATCCTGTGGCTCCTGCGTTATTATAGCGTTTAGCCTCAAACAGGCTCTCAATCTAATGACTTCACTGCGATGGTGATTGCTTTGATTTTAATGGGGATGTTCTAGGGGCGCTGCTGCTTCTAATCCAGCTGTCTCCCACCAGTTAGACAAGGGTTGCTCACGGTGAGCTTTTATTCCCGCTCTGGAACCCATCACAGGGTAGCATGGTCGCCCTGTTGAGTTTAGTAATGGGGGAGAGGAGGAAGGAGGGGTGCCTTATGTCACAGAGGGGTGCCTTGTATTTCTCTGTGAAGTCATGGGTAATTGAGAGATGAAATATAGAACCCATCGATGTGGGGAAAGTCTCCATTGGACAATGTCCTTGGTCTCTGGAGACCAGGTTATGGTACAGTAAAGTACCATTTAGCTTGTCCATCCTTGAAAGACTAAGCCATGACCCCTCTGGGGGAAAAATAAAGACCTGGAAGGACTTACCTGGTGCATATCCGTCTCTGCACACAACTGAAGGATGATATCTGTGGTCAGGTCCACTCTTAAACAATAACTAGACTTCCCAATTATTCTCAACAGTTTCATATCATTGTTCTTCTGTAGTTGACCCGTTGTTGGGACCTTACTCTTTCCACCTGTCCACTTTTTATTATATTTTTCTTTCGAAGTGACTTAAACTCGGAAAATAATGACATTCTGTTAACCATATTGTTGTTCCAAACAGAGACAATTGAAAAAGCTGCATGTATTGCAAATCAGAGACTAGATCCTTCGCACAATGCAGCCAACAAAAGGTGTCCTTCAAAATGTAGAATGAACCTCCATTGACTTTTTTGTCATTGTCTCTTTACAGGAACTTTGAATGATGAGATCTGAATAAATTATACTAAACAAAGAACGGTTATAACTCAAAAATTAGAACTTCTGCAGATTGTATTCTTCAATTTAAATTATATTTTGTGACTGAAGGGAGGCAGCTGTGCATGTATATACCTGAACAGTAACTGTGGGAGTTTTAATTTGTACTTGGTAAGGACATGAAGCTTGAATTAACTGTAATTTGCCAAAATCCAAGTAAGGGTAAAAAAATACCTAATGCATGACTCATTTGAGACATAGTTATATGACTTTGTCAGTGCGTACACTAAAAATGGATTCAGGGTGCCGTTGAGTCTGCCCCTGAAATTAGCTCTAGCTGCAGGTAACAGCTGCCACTGTGACTCATTCTCTGCTCAGTGTGACTTACCACACTAAAGACTACTGATGGATGATAGAAATGATGGATACTCAGAGACCCATATGAATGATGGTGGTCTCTGTCAATTGATGTCTACCATTTTTGTCTCATGACCCCCCAAAAAGCAAAAAGGCACGGCTAACCAACACATCTGTTTCATGTTTGACACTAAATGGTGATTTGTATTTTCCCTTTATAGACATGACTTCACTTGACTAATTATTAAAATAAATCCCTAGAGGCTGCAGGTATTCATTATACTATAAGAGCAGGACATTCATCACAAAGATTTTAAAGTTGATAAGAAATTCATGTTGGAATTGTATTTTTAAGATGCTATCAGTCATCATGTCACACTCCGCAGAAATTATTTATTCATTGTTTTACATTCCCCTGCTAGAATCAACATGTTTTTTGACTTTCCGTAAGTTAAATCAGTATGTATTAATGGAGTAAACTTTCAAATACATTTATATACAGCTAGATAGATGGATTTATGTATAGAAATGCAAGATAAAAAGATAAAAGTAGCCAAAGCGAAGACAAGTATTCAAGACATCATTTTTTTCATCTTTACTCCGATAAAACTCAGGATACCGATGGCTATCAATTCAATGAAAAGCGTGCACACACTCACAAACACACTTTTTGATGATATGTTCCCTCGTGCACTTTTGTGTTGAATCACTCCTGATTTCTGAATCGCCTTTTTCCTTTTTCATATCACCTTTTGTGTGCTGTAGGCTTTGTGAATATTTCTCCTCTGAACCTCTCAGTACATTTTTGACGGGGGCCTTTTTCTATCTGAACCGATTCCAAAAGAGGGAAATGTAAAGCAACGCATCCATTATTGAGCAACATCACAACCTGTGAAGCCTCCACGAGCCTGTGTCAGTCTCTTTAGTGAGCAGACAACCCCAAAGCATGTTGATTCTGGAGGATGCAATTGACTAGTGCTTGCGGCGTGCATTGTTATGCTAAACAAATGATGCTAACATGTGCATTTAGACTCACTTATTTAAAGAATTAAGTGGGGGGAAATCTGATTTTAACAGGCCTTCTTAAACTCCCCTACAGCTTTGCCTGAGGTTACACGTCATGTATAGCTGAGGTTCAGGCAGGTCATGAAAAATGCTATTTGATGCGAACTCTACACGGTTTCTGACGTTGCAAATGCCAGTCCACAGTGCTCGGTTGCTCCCTCTGCATCAATCTTCTATGATAGGGGATGGTTTAATGATAAATGACATGGACACACATGGCTTGGAAGAAGGTGTGTTATAATTTCCATCATTTTAATAAGTGCTTCAGTAGCTTGTGAAACTGCCACATTGTCTTTTACTGTGTTATGGGCCTGCAGTGATCTAAGCGGTCAGCAACCTATTAGGGTGCTTAGTGAAAGAACCGAGTAGCCCATTGTTGCCGAAGAAATATTCTGTGACAGCAACACTGTGTTTGCATCCCGTTTTAATGTGTGCGTCTCCTTCCTTAGAAGATTAATTGAAAATAGAATCACCACAATGCTTTCAAGGTTAATACAACACATGTTCAATTAAGTGTGAGGAAATACACAGCTGTACTGTATTTCACAAAGCGTTCGCTGGCAGAAGCCATACTATTTTCCATGCTTCCTAATGATAAGCTTTCTCTCCCCCAGTTATTTGTAATTAAGTTTCTTCTCCGCATTCAGTTAGAAAGATGTCATAGAGGAGAACAGGGGAGGGGGGAGGGTGAGCTGGGGGCTGAAGCTGGCCTATTCCTGAATAAATGTAGAGGGTGAACAGGCTTAGTGAATTTCAAAGTCACCCAGGCGACTTAATAGCTTTCCTAAATGACTCAGCACATTATTTCCAGTTGTAGAGTAGTCCATTACACGGTGCGTTACCACACCCATACAGGGATCGGACTCCCCTCCTTCATGTCCTTCTGGCTCGGGCCTGGCATGTGTTCAACAAACCACTTGAGCCTGAATGCAAAATGAAGACCCTTGGCTATAACTTTAAGGACAGTTCAGTCTTTTTAGTGCTTACCCAGGAGCCTGGAGCCTGTCAGTGACACCCGTGAACCTTCGCACCGCGAGCTCTGATGGCAAAGGTGATAGCTAAAAGTGTATTGCATTGGCCACGGGCATGCATGTGGATGGAATGAGACAGAAAGAGGGAGATAAATAGAGGAGGAGGGAGCAAGAGAGAGCAATTAGTGGTGCTCTACAGCATAATCCCTGGGAGACAAGGCCCATCAATCATGTTACTAATCCTTTGTTTCTCAATAAAGATAACCATGCTGCAGGGAGTTAACATTTTCTTAATAAGTCATCCCACTATAGTACACCTGAAATGCCAGATTGGCCCAGAATTATCCTTATCCTTTATGTATGACATTGAGTTGATAAGAGGGCGCTGAGACCTATCGAAGGAGTTTGGTTTTCTAGTTATTTTGTATTAGTAGAGCTAGCAGAGGTGGCTTATAGGTTAGACACAGAGGAAGGTGATTGCCGAATGTGAGGTGGGCTCTGACATAAAAGTTAAATGTTTAATAGTATGAGGGTTTCCTGATCTTGCACCTTAATCAGGAAGACAATTTGTGCCTTAAAAAAGGTTAAAATTGGTTATTGGTTATGTTTAGTTTATCAATTGTACTTGGCTTTGGGAAAGACTGTAGTTTTTCAGTTAAAGTAAGACTAAGAACAAGACTGTAAAGCTGCATTCACATGATACATGATTTGTTCTTTGTACGTTGAAAACATCCAGTAGGTTATGTGTTTATGGTAACTTCCCCTGCTAGCTTGCGCCGCTTAGCTGTCATCTGATCGGTTGCGAAAGGTCAGCAGTGAATAAGGTCAAGGTTAAAAAATTAAACTTAAAGGAGGGGTAGGTAAGTTTGAGAAACCGGCTCGAGATACACTTTTTGTTATATTCCATGGAATGCTCTTAATATCCTGATAGCAATGCATATTCTAAGTGCTTTGAAAAAAAATCCATAAAAAAACGTCATCTGTGGAAGCCGTAATACTGTAAAAACTACGACCAATTATTTTAGCCGGGCCGGCTAAAATAACTGGTTGGCCGACCTGTCTGTCAGCCTTCAATCTCGTGCACACACATACACACGCACTCGTGCAGTCATTGTGCGCGTGTTTCCCGTGAGCTCCTCGGTCAGTCCTCCTGCAGCGGCTCAGTCCTCCTGCAGCGGGGCTGAGCTCACTCTGCTGCAGGAGGACACGTTCACCATGGCAGAGTTTTCTTCAACATTGTCTACCGGTCGCAAAAGAAAAACTGTAATGGAGCAAATTATGAAGAAAAAGAAAGTGGAAACTAGGAGAAGTCAAACCAGAGTCAATATCGGAGTTGCTTTTCAACTATTTACGGAGCACACCGAGCTGATATGTAACGTTACCGGCGCAGCCTGGTCAGCTAGACGTAACATTTGTAATACATTTTCACAAAACAAACATGCTAGCTTCAAAAATATAAGCACTGACAATAACTGTGTTATACATTTGTTTTACATTCATTATCATGATCTTGTGCGCGTTCATGTGTGTTGGAGGAGGTGCTCTGTAGGAAGTCTGAAGGAAGGGGCGGATTATTTTGGGTTGTGTACTTTGGAATTTTTGTGCAGTCGAGGCGGTTTCTCAAACTTACCTACTGCTCCTTTAAAGGTCCCATGTCATGCTTTTCCGGTTATTACCCGTCCCCTTGTGTGTTATGAAGGTTGTTCTGCACGTAAACGGTCGGCAGAGTCACAAACCCTCAAAGTACACCCTGTAGCGAGTAAAACTCTAACACAGAAAATACCTGTCTATGCTGCCCCAGAACGCCTCGTTGGAGATTTCTCTTTTTCTTCCTGGTACTGTAACGACGACCCAAATGGACCCATTGGTCCAAATGGACCAATCCGCAGAGCCGTTACGTTACGTCCGCGTAGCCGTTACGTTACACACACACACACTCAATCTTTTCTCAGCTGCAGCTCCGGGGATTTCTCAGCCTGAGACGGTGGGACGCGGCGAGGCTGTGGGTGTGTGTGTGCTCGGGCTGGTTTCAGGCTGGGTTTCAGCATTCTCATCTGTTTGTCAATACTGGGGCCATTTTCTGGTTGCTAACAAACGTCATTGTAACACATAATCACTGATGTTCCGCTGTAACGGTGGTGGACTCATCAGAACAGAGTGGGCGAGCTGACCAATCAGAGCACACTGGGCTCACAGGGAAAGAGGGGGGGGGGCAGGAGCTCCAACAAGCCGTGTAGGACAGAGAGTGAATACACACACTATACAGAGACGCTGTATGAGAAACCAATGTGAGTTTGGAACATTGCACAATATAAATCTTTTTTAGTAGACCTCAACAATAGAATATGATCAGTAGAAATGGCCATGTCATTGGACCTTGAAGGCGCAGTGCTACGCGACTTAAATATACTTATGACTTATGATAAGGGAAATATTATAATCGTACATAAAGGTCCCGGAAGTTGAAAAAAGACGGTGGCCGATAGTGTTCTGTGTCACAGTCAGTCTGAGCATAACATTAAGACTCTACAACAAGATGGTAATGGTGTTTTTTTGCCAGGGAAACAGTTGTATGAATAGTGGATTGTGGAATGACTGGTCTGAACTCAGCAATCATCTCCTATAAGGCATCAAAATGCACTGCAAACGCCCTGGGTGAAGGTAAACCATTATTATCTGTTTTCAAATAGATCATCAACAAAGTTTAGGTTAGATTGAAGATCTAATTGCAAGGTGTAAGCTTTAAGGCATATACTCTGGTATTATACAGTAAAGAAGAGTTTGCTCAAATATTCATTATGACAGCCTGCGGGCATTGCTTCGAGAATAACCCATCTTTCTGAGCAGTATAAAGAGAATGCCAGGAGGCAAATAACATATCTTGTGGTTCCTGGACTCACTGCTAATGTTGAATGTTTTCTTTTGGAATAACATTTAATTGAGAAGTCCATGAAGGTGACCTTTGTAAAATCAAGTCAGCTCCAAATTGAATAAATTCACCGGTGACCTTGAAGGCATCTCTTTGTCTGGTTAACTGTGCTTTCCTCTGTATGATAGCTCTTGCGCAAGATAGCCCTATCCATCATGTTCTCTTGTTCACCTTTGTCTCGGAGACAACATTTCGCACCTTGTTTTTCTACTCCCCATTTCTGTTTCACGTCTCTCTATCATCCCTCCTCTCTATCATTTCAGCGGTCTCCCGGAGAAGTCAGCCGCGGTTATGTCTGTGTGGATGTGGCTCTGTGCTGTCATGGATGCTTCAAGGTCAAGAGTGCTTAGCTGGATATTAAAGAGACAGATGGGTGTAGAGACCGAGTGGGATGGCAACGCAATGCAATTATAACCCGTGCCCACTGTCCGCCGCACACACAGCGCGACGGAGAGAGTGAAAACAGCAGAGAAAGTGGGTGAGAAATAGATAGAACAGAGATCACTGCTATCTCTGAAAACTCCATGGAGACAATCTAATATCAGCATGAGCGTAAGTCCACAACAGTTAGAGCATACACGCACTAGTGTACAAACAAACGCTCGTGCACACACATGGCACAGAGATTGTCTGATAGGAATTGTAATGGCTCATTAAAGCACCAAAGTGATCCTGTGGATGGTTCCAGGAGGAGGAAAGCAGAGTGAATGATTGATACAGTGATACAGACTGTGCTCCCTCCACCAGCCCATTAGGGGTGATTTAGAGGGACTGTGGAGTGCAACTGGAATAGAAAAGAGGCTCCTGTCTTTACATGTTTGATTCCAACCCTACTCTGTGACTGATTGAGAGAGCACAACAAAATGACTATGTTGTTCACCATCATAAGATGATGTTCATAATGGAATTTAGGAGAGCGTGATTGCGCAGGTAACAGCCGGGGACATAATAGGTGGTGCAATTTGGGGGACGTGCAGCTCGCGGTGTGTCTGCTTAATTGTATTTAAGTTTGAGTTATGAGTTGTGCGGGGTCATCATCAGTGTTGGTGACAAACCGGGATGGAGTGAAATAGTAAAATGGCCTGGAAGAAAGAGTTGTCTGAAGGAACAGTGCGTGATCAAGGCCGGGTGTAATTCGCCCAGATTGGATGTTATTCAGACCCACTGATGGTCATGCAGTGCGCCTGCTTTCATTATATTCACATGAGATGTTTCAGTTACAATAGGCATCCGCTACTTCTTTTACATGCGGTACTAATATGATTTCAGCCCTCAAAAGCAAATTAGCCCTAATATACTTGTGGAGAGTTAATAACGTTGGTCAGTTTAATAAGTAAAGGATTACTCTGCCAGGTGTCTGGTACTTTAAGACCATCACAATCCACTCGCTATTTCGACTTGGATTTCAGGTGCTCAACATTAGATTACAGTGCTATTTCTACTACAGCCCCATAAATCCCTTGTGTCCTTGCCAAAAATACAAATGACAGAAAAAATGTATTATGACGGTATTTTTAGGGCCTTTGTTTAGTTTGATACCTTTTATCTACTTTAAAAAAGTAATAATGCTAAAAAAAAATGCTAAAAAATAGAACTGCTACTAATATAATAAAATAGTTAAATTGCAAGAAAGTGCAAGAAAGTGAGTGATTGTGACATAATAAATAATTAGCTGTTATAAATTCAATTTGTAATCCATTTTTTATTCAAATATTAATTATGAAAGCCCAAAAGCTGTCATAATAAAGTCTGATTCTTAAAAGATGTGTGTGCCCCCATAAGTATTTGTCACCATGACATGTAGCATAAGGTTTTCCAGGATTGTCGAATTGCCAATTATGTGTTAACCTGTATCAGAGGTTCTTTAATGTTGGTTTGATTCATTTGTCACCAGCATTTATAGCAAGTAAAAAACAACAGAGGAATCCTCAAAGCAGCTGGTGCCTTCAGGTCGTGTGTGATGATAGATGTTAGAGGGTGGCTTTGAAGTGGAAACGTTCCTTGTAATGCGGCGATTTCTTACTGATGTCATCCCCGATTTGGTCAGTGATGGCTGATTTTAAATGTCTACAGGCACATGAAAGAGAGAAATGTTCTTAATGCTGTAATACCTGTGTATTACGCCCATGTGCACATCAATGTATTGGTACTCTGACACACACGTATACACAGAAATATGCAGATATCCAAGCATGAATAGATGCACAATGATGCTTAAATGCATTCCGCTCATTACCCTGAGATATCGTTCATATGTAGCTCAATGACGCAGAATACAAAGTAATGCACTGCTGACAGTATTATTTGTACTTTATTGTTAATTAAATGTTCACTTGAATTGCCTCTTAACATACTTTTAATTCACGGTTGGCCAATTGAATCTTCAGTCTTCATGGAGGCTTGATTGTAACAGTGTTACTCATTAAAACGGGAGTCAATCCCATTAGAGATCACAAGGCTGGGATCAGGAATTGTAACGCATGATCACACAATGACCTCTTTGTCATTATTTACTCATGATGATAGAGACGTCCGCGGCATGGACTCCCACATGAGTCCACATGATTGTGGAAAAGAGAAGAAACAGCAGTGCTGTGAAATGGAGCCAAGCACATGCTGCGGCAATTGAGACAGGAAATGGGGGTCGGCGTGGGGTCATGGCATCCAAACTCAGCAATCTGAGGATTTTGTATTTTTCACAATCCCTTACTCACCCGCTCCTGCTGTCACACACACACACACACACACACACATGCACACACACACACACACACACACACACACACACACACACACACACAC
>CALSBZ010042869.1:702449-713192 GCA_943591055.1 Gobionotothen gibberifrons | reverse complement strand
ACACACACACACACACACACACACACACACACACACACACACACACATGCACACACATGCACACACATCCAAACCCACCATGCCTCCTGGTCCTTTATCCCCTGGAGGTGAGAGTGTGATATCAACCAATCTGTTCCAACCACCCCCGTAACCCCAGCAGTCTCACCAACACCACCCCCGATCCTCGCAGCTCCTTCCTGTTCCTACCCAGCGTGCCGCGGTGGAGCGACAGTCACACCCACACGCTGCATTGAGCTGGACCAGCACTCTCAGAGAGGGTCACGGAGAAGGGTTAAGTGATCCGAGGAGAGCGGAGCAGCCGACTTGAAGTCCTGCTAGGACTCCAGTTTGGCCGATATGTGTATCTGAAAGAACTTAGATGCCATTAATTATCAGTGAGTACATTTAAAGCAGCGGTAGGTGACTTTTATGTATTTGCTTGGAGGTAATAAAAATGGCAGGGGCCGCAGATGAGCAGGATGATATGTCAGAAACAGCGGTGGGCCATTTCTCTGCTCTTCTCATTTTAAAGGGAAATGTGTAGAAAGTCATCTGACCAATGAAGCGACATTTTGAGGAGAAACTGTGAATACTTAGCCAGCAGGAGGCCAGCAGGGTTGAGAGGCATGTCAGTCCTCGTGTAGCTTTGAGTTGCCAGAGATTGCTTCTCTTCCGTCACCGACTTGCAGCAGTTTTTCTGAACATTTGAGTTTTTTTCGCAAAAAAATATAAAAAATAGGGAGTGTTTTTCTGCTAAATATATAGTTGTTAAAAGACTTTCTAAGACTAAACTTTTCAATGAAGTAAATTCCAATATTTCCTTTTTTTTTTATTAGCATTAAAACAAAAAATATTAGCTAAACAGATTTGATGCAATTCAATGTATAAATAACATATATTAGTTGAAAAAATAAGTTAGTGTTCCATAGTTTTTTTCCATGTTGCTATAATTATATTATATTATTATTTAGCAACAGGCTAGATAATGTCCTATTTCTTACAGCCCGATGTGCCATATGTATGAGGAAGCCAATGTATTAGTTTAACAGCAGTTTGAACATCTCCTCTGTGAGAAGCGATGAGAGGAGGAACGCAGAGGGGAGGCAGCTATGAAGGCGATGAAGCAAAGCTCAATTTGGACATCAAACACAGGGGGAGCGATGTGAAGGCGGTGGCACGTGGGCCGAGATGTCAGGAAGGAGCGGTGTCCTGACTCCATTTCCAGCCCTCCCATGGGAATCCCACGCATGTTGCAACAATGTGGCAACAGACATCATCCCATTACCCCCGAGGCTCTATACCCTCAATCTGCTCTCGTCTCCCAAACTGACAACTTGACTGTATTGAACTTGTTCAAAGGGTCTCAGGGTTCCTGGAAAGTCTGGACGCATTAGAAATTAATCATTTCTGTGTCTTTGTGACCCATCTAGAAGTGTATGGGCACCATTTTCTCCAAACTGTATTGAGTTATTCAACACACTGTGGAATATAGCAATAGAATGATACAAATTATTTTTCTTAGCCAGTGATAAGATACCTTAAAAAGTCTAAAATGAATATCTGTAAAGAGGTGTAACAGACATCTTTAGTTGAAAGTGTTACATCATTCGTTGACCTGTTAATTACCCAGACTATGAATAAGTATTGTTCACATGTTAGTAGCAGGAGCTAAATATGTGGTGTTATGTTTCTGTCTCTTTTGATAATTGTTCTTATATTCCCATCCCTCCTATTCAATAACTAACAGAAAACAAAGGGAGCAATTAGCACCATCATGAAAGGTGATAATTGTTCGTTGCACTTTTGTAATTGTAATGACTTTGTTCTGAATGGAGCATAGTGCGAGTAGCGTGTAAACGGAGTAGCCATTATCACTAGCTGCATGTTGAATGGAGATGGCTCAGGATACCAAGCTTTTTAATGATTGGTAAGTCATGGTTTCCGGATTGGAATGAATATGGAAAAGATCTTTATCCGCCTCAAGGTCACCACTGATCTCCTGTCCCCGGGGTGCTTACCAGGACGTTTTTTACAAGGTGCAAATGATACCTGCTGCCATGCTCTATTTTGCCCAGCAAGCATGATGGACTGTGACACAATCCAAATTGTTTATTATCATTTTTTTCAAGGTGTAATTAGGACTGTATTAATCAAAGGACTCCTACATTCAACATATATACCTATGCACTTACAGAATGTACTGATATTTTAAAGTACATTCTGAAAATGAAATTATATGTATGAGGTTTATGTTGGACTACAGCTACATAAAACAATAATTAAATGTGATAATAAAAGGCTGTACTGAAGAGTTTCTCAACCTTGTTTACAACCGTGACATTCTTATGTGGCTGCCAGAGATTTAAACACATATTTTAGTAAAAATATATAACAGAACAAACATAAATCATAGACATAATGCTTTATTCATTTGTTTAGCATAGGGACGACGCAAATTAATTTGCATCAATATAATGTAAATGGGTCAGATTTAGCCACAGGCACATTTGTATCTTCAGTCCCTTGGCAGCTTGATGTTAGCACAACAAATAGCAACATTTAAAGCAAATAAAACATTAAAGTAGACAAAAGAAAAGATAAAAAATAACATGGATTCAAATACATTTGGAGAACATAAAAAATCTGACGGAAGAGGGAATAACAATTATAGCAATAATAACTCAATTATAAATACAAATAAAAGGAACATTTCAGTCAATGCTTTTCAGCTCCTACAAAACTCTTGGAATACTAAAGTGTGCCATGATCATGACAGATTGAGGTCATGAGAATTATAAGACCTGAAAATGGGGTCACAGGCCAGCAAAGGTTGAGAAATGCTGCGCAAATGTGTGCCAGGTGGTGTATTATCCTCAAAAATGAAATGTTGGTGGGGCATCCCAATATGCTCTAAAAGCTTTTCAGTTGATAGCAAGAGAGAATCCCTTTTTGTTTGGTGGTACAGTACAGGTGTATCATTTCAAATAACGATTGAATATTGACACTTAAAAATACAAGCAGTATGACCTCACTTTCACTATCAGGTTTCAACTGCCTGAATCAGTTGAATCTAGTGGCGATATGAATATGCAGACGCTCCCTGGAAACACACATTCATTTGTCAAATGAGCCAAACTGTCAGTGATTGATTTGAGCAGGAGGCACTCCAGTAATGAGATCTGTGTTTGATGCCACTGACCAGTCTTTCCGGTGACTGGTACAGTGATTGAGTGATGTCACCTGCACCTTGATGAACATGTCACCGCGGCAACTGACAGGCACTGCCGCCACCTCATGCTGTCGCCGTCCGCGAGTCACTCACCTGATTTACCGCCGTGATCGCTCCGCTTGTCCTCATCATTTTTTAAAAGCTCCTGAAGTGTCATTTCCTGTGCTATGCTTGACTTGAATGTGAGGAAATGAAGCCTGAGAGAGGTGAATTATTACTCACGGTGACTTTTAGACTAATTGAGACCATTACGACATGCAGCACAGCAAAGAGAGATGGTGGTGGTGAACACAGAGGCCCTGTGCACACACACACACAACCCCCCCAAAAAATGCTGCCCTAATTTGTCAGTTAACCTTAAATGTCAAGGTGAGCCTGCTGGTGAAATGCAAAGGTTGAATGTAAATTAGTCGCATAAAAAAACATGCTTTCCTGACCCCAATCTGTGTAGGTCATGGTCCATGTTTGGATTTGCTTCTCCAATGGGTTATCTTTAATTATCGCTGACCCTAAGGCTGAATTGCTTGGATAGTTCACTCTGTTAACAGTCCTCTGTGCAAGGATAGTCGACTTGTTATAGTTCAGTTGCAGCGGGTTGACCTGCATCATTCTAGTTTACTGTAGGAGGGGCGTGAACGTGAAGCAACACATAACTATGATATATGGCGGCAAAAACCCTCGCCGAATCGGGAGCCGTGTAGAGCTGCCAACGGATAATACATGCAAGGCTGTAAAAGAAGATTTCATCCCTTTAAGTGTGAGTGAAAAAGAGAGAGGCAGAGAGCAAAATGGAACCTAAAATCCCTTGAGAATAATATGGAGATATGCCTAACATAAGATCCTTGTGGTAATGCAATTTAAGTTGGAAGGAAAAAATGTCAGGGTAATCTCATCAGTCCATCAGAGAGAGGGATGTCAGACGTAGCCTGTGGCGAGCCTCCAGCAGGGCGGCTTCTATCCTCCACTCTACACTGCTCTGTCTCCCCTCTCCCCTGCCTTTCTTCCTTTCTCTCCAGCTCAGAGCCGTGCCATCGCTCCATTGTGCCACCATCCTCTGTCAATGCTTGTATCCATGCAAAGCCTCGTAACATAACCCTAAGGATCAAAACCTAGGATGAAAATGGAATGACAGAAACAAAAGGGCATGTAAACAAGAATTTGCATAAGGAAAATAGCCCTGCCGTGTCAACAACTGACAGATTATGCCTCGGGTACCATATGCAAAATTCCATGGGGTCAGTACAGTATGGATAATATGAAGGGTGAAATGACATGCAAGGAAAACATCTTGTCTGTCAGATGTTCCTTAAGGGTCCGGCCATATGGAGGTCTGTAAGTCATTGGCCCCTGTAGGCCCCAGGGTAATAGAGGAAAGGACAAAGACGTCCCTAAAGTGGGCTTGAGGTAGTGGGTGGGTGTAGGGCGCCTTCACACAGGAGGAGGCGTCTTTTTCATCTGGGAGCCTTGGGCAGCACTCGCTCCGAGGTCACCATCCTGTTGAGGAAGCAGCACAACAGGGACACAAACACAGCAGGAGCGACAACATGATGTGGGAATCATTCTTACTTAAACAAATGGTGGATAGAGACCGAACACAGCGAGAGATGGCTGCCAAAAGTGTGCAGCTTGTGATATTTGGGACAAAATAATAGGCTCGGCTGCTTGTTGTTTTCTCCCAAAAAGTTATTCTACCAAATACAAAATCTTTGACTGTTATTCTGTTACACTGGCTTATTGGAAAAAGGTGGCAATCCATAATTGCTGTCAGAGTTCTGAGATGCGATGCCGGAGGACATTGGAGGGTGTGGAAAAGTGGCTGTGCAGCATATCAGAGAAGGAGATAAGGCTAGATTGTGGTGTATTGATTATAGATAGACATCTACTCTCCAACACAAGCTGCTGGTCTGCTCTCAAGCGCTGGAAAAGCCCTGATAGGTTTGGATGTGCATGTCCCCGGTTGATCAGATCTGTTATTAGAATGTCTCGTTGGAGCAGTTATAGTAGTTTCATACAGAGACACAGATTAAGTTAAGGTTTACACAGGCCATGCTCAGTGTGCCACCTAAATGATCATCAGAATGCCGTGCTGTTTACACACTGTGTACAATGATTGGAGAGTGTGCCTAATAGAGCCGTCTAAAAATAAAAATCAGTTGTCAACGATCATGGTTTTAAGTGTGTAAAGCACATTACCAATATGGTATACAGGCAAACCTATGTTAACACCAAGATCCATATCACATCCCACGAGTTGTTTTAAAAAGTGTCAGAAAGACATATACAAATGCCTGTTATCGATGTCAAGATGCATCATCGTCACAACATTAATTAGTAAAGAGCTTAGGTGCCACCTTCTGATGACAAGTCCTATGAATAAAGCATGAAACTTGTTTACAAAGTAGGACAAGACACACAAAGTTTGCTTTGAATGTGTGTGCTGAGATGGAACTATATAAATAGAAGAAAAGTTAGTTTGTGTCAAAACAATGAAAAAGTAGTCATGGACACTGAACCATTGGCAACGGCTTTGAATTAAACTGCACTTTTCTAACATAGCCTCTTTGTTGCAGTAGCCATATGTGTGTGTTTGGCCTGTCAGTGTGTGCACTGATATGCTCTATGATAAAATAACAAATTGACTTGCAGATTTTCTCGTATAGCTACCCATTAGCAACATTTACACTCTGCAGTCTTCTCTGAAACCCTGCCAAAGCTTGTAGTTAAAAGTGTAAGGGAGTAATATTCACATAAAAAAATGTATTCAGTTTTTGGCTGCTATCTAAATGATAATAATGACCTTGTCCTTCAATGGGTTCATTCTGTGCTATCAGGGTCACTTAATTTACAATGAGAGCAGTGTTTCATAAAAACACATTGGTGTTTGCATGGCTCAGTTATGGATTTTGGTTTCACGTGGTTTGTAACCTTGTGATACTTTCTACAAAACAAATTTGACTCTTTTACAGAGCCACACAGTCTGTTTGGGAAGGGGTTCATGGGGACGTAGGGTTACATCGACAGTAACAATACTTGGTATGCTTGTTAAATTGACAAAAAATCTACTATAATGAACTGAAGAAGGGCTTTCAATGAATCTAATATAATATTCATGTTCCTAGTACACAAGGACAGACATTAAGGAAAGAGAAACAACAGACGTATAATAGTACAAGTGTATTTCTTTATATTCTTTACTTCACAGTATATGCCCTTTCAAACAGACATGTGTGTATTACATTGCACTGTGAACACAGGCTGCATCTGTAACATCAACTCAACAACATCCTCTGCTTTTCCACTTACACCCGAACAACTACAACATGTACTGTATGTACCGACAAGCATCACATACACAATACTACATATTGAAACGAGAACAGAGTGGCTATTTTTCTCTCTGTATGGGTGAGAAATGGAGAGGACACTGTGGTTTTGTTGTTCTGTTGCCCTGTTTTCTTCTCCTCATTTATTCAAAGCTGTAAGGCAGCAGCCTGGTGCCATCAATCTCAATCGGCCTGCACTTCCTGCACTGCTCTGATTGGATGTAATGATCTCCGGATGTCACTCCACACACTGATATGTTTCTCTCTGTGACCCATCTGCTTCCCTATTCTGCCATGAGCAGCCGGGTGTTTACCACGGGCAGACAGGCGGGATCCACCCACGCTCCATTCACTTCTCACTGCCTTACAATCCTGCGTTATCACAAGCCCTCCTCTCCACCTCTTTCCTGTTTAGCTTATCGCTTTGCAACATATGGACATCACTCGCGCATGGGAAAAAAACATATCAGCAAACTTTAATTGGCAGTTTTGTTTGTGAGATGTAGCACCTTTCCTTTCTGTCGACTACTGATGATACTTACAAAGAAAATGCCAGCCCATGTTGATTCCTGCTTTGTGTCTGAAAAGCACACACAGTTTGCCATGTGAAAACATAATATAGATGTCTCTGGCAATTATTTTACAATTTTCTGAGATTTCAATGAAGATATTGGACGAGCCAACCCTTTGTTATTCATGTTCCCATTAGTTCAGATACTGCAAAACTTTTTAATTAAGGCCCCTTTTCTCTGACTACTGCCGAGCACTCAAAAACTCAAATTTCATTTCCAAGTTGACTGCAAAAAAAGCCCAGCCGTCTGTTGTCTTCCAGCCACGGCAGACCCTGTGTAATCTATCTAAGTGGCTTTTGGTGCGGATCAGATAGCAGTCATGTTTCTGAGATTAGAAGAGGAGAAATGGCAAAGTGACGAGGCCAAATCTGTGTAAAACCGAACCCCCCAAGTACACACATTAGCACTGCGAAAACAGCACAGACGAGACCTAGCACGGAGAGGCATTAGTGGAACAACAGCATGAGGATCACGATAAGGATGCCACCAAGTCAGATGATACCAATCTGTTTGGTCTGACTTTCTACTTGACATGGAGGAGTGGACAGTGGGCTGTCTCGCTGACAAAGGGAGACCCTCAGTCAGACACCTGGGGCAGTGATCAGATAGCGTGCTTTTATTGTCCAGCTTAAAATGCAGCTGTAAGCATCACCGGTGCCAGGAACATTTCGGGCTCAGATTTATCAAGCGTCTCAGATTCTCTTTCTAGAAATCGTTAAGGTGGCTGAAAACACTCCAGACTGGAGAAGGACCTGAGAGGATGACGTTGCCTACGATTATTTTCAGAAAGGAGACTCCGGGGAGGGTGTGACGTCGCTGTTTTTTCCACACTTATGGGTCGAGCTATATATGTGTAAGCAAATGGCCTAGATACCTAATTTCCTATATGCAGTTTATAATGTTAAATGGAAATGCTTAAATCATACAGTGGCATGTAAATGTATGCCATTAACATAGTCGCCAAAAAGCCCCCAACCAGGCTTAAAAAAATAAATGGACATACAAGATTCATGAGATTATCCTTCTCAGCCGTATCCAATCACATCAATTTACAATGCCTGTAAAAACAAGCATCGCTTTTACATGACCTTAGGAAATAAATCTGCATGATTTTTTAAATGTTGTCGGTTTAAACTTTAAATCACCGCTGTCGAAGCGCTACATGTTGCCTTTAATTTTCTGCAGAAACTCAAGGTCAGTTACAAAAATGATTCGATTGCTGTCAACATTTGATTTATTTAATAAGCTGACTTTTTTTATCCGAGCGTTCCCAAAACATTTCTTGTTTTAGCAGAATGCGCCAACATTTGTCAGCCTGACGGCGCTCTCCTGGCAACTCCTAACAGGTCTGCACAACTCCAGAGATCTCTCAAATATTGGCAGAGAGATGACTCATTTCATGTGTTATAAGAGTTTATAAGTGTGTACTGGTAGCCTAAAAAATACGACATGTCTTGAGAATTTATGGACTGTTATTTTTTTCTATTCTGAGATGCTTGATGAAAACAGAACAGTTAAGGTCACAACGTGCCTAACATCACTTAGGAAACAATAAACTCTGACAAGACGTTATACGCAAGTATAATTAGCTCAGAGAACACAGGAAATAAGATAGAAAGTTAGTGAAAGTTTTTTCCTGCTTGCTTCTGCAGAAAAGTCTGAGAAAGCCCTTTTTTGAATGTAGTGTGGTGCTCCATGATGTCCTGCTAGGGGGAAAAGAAAGATTTCATCATCTAGTTCTAGTCCATAGCATGTGTCTATAGTGCTTATTTCAAAGGTTATTTTCTATCGCTGAGGCACGGTGAGGCTAGCAACAGCTTCATTACCAACATTAGCCACATGATGTAGTGTGCAGTTATGTCCAGAACATTAATAAAACATGGGGAAGGGGGTTGCTGCTGTGTTAAAAGAGAAGCTTCCTATGTTTCCCTGGCCTTAAGTTGAGTTTCTCAAGGTGTAATAGTGGAAGAAAACAAAAATATGCTTTTGAGCTAGCTACTACAATAGCGCATAGACCCGGTGTGTTTAGGAGTGTGTGCTTCTGATGATCAAAGTGTTGGGAAGTCGGTGCTCAGCAGGTAGAGAATGTATGTTGTGAGCTTGAAGGAAGTGTGATCCACTTTATATACAAACCCTGAAAATGTAGAATATCATTCCACCATATGGACATCACTGCGAGGGAATTATTAACGAAAGAAGAAAAGCAGAGAAGCATGAAAAACACACACAAACCAAAGCAAACAACCCAGAGGCTTCTATCTGAACCACATTCCTTTTATGGTCTTATTCATATGAACAAACCTTGTCCTGTGTGTGTGTATGAATACAAAATATTGTTCCAGGGTATGTATTCAAAGCCGTTGGTCCCTGGACACTCCTCCCTTGTGATGTCGTGGCTTGACAGTGGACATGGGCAAACACAATGGATGACATAGAGAGAATACGTTACACGGGATGACATGACCGCCATGTGTCATGGAGCTGACACGCAACTGTTTCATAATTCATCAAATCTCACCCGCGAAATAAAACAGAAGTCCCTGTCAAGAGTATTTAATCCAGGCTCCGCCATGAGTGAAGATGTCAACAATCTGTCAGCTCTATTTGACGCCCCAGCTTGTCATGGCTTCTGCCAAACACCTACACAGTTAAGTGACAGAGAACAAAAGGAGGGGGGTGGGAGGCGGGGCCAGGAGATAAAAGATCCGACGTGACAGCAGTGTCAAAAACGATACACACATTGTGTTTTTTTCAACTTTTACGGTTACAGCTTCACATGGTTGGATTCACACCGTTTTCTCCAAATTAAATTCAGCTATCGGGTTTAGTCCGGTGAAATATGAACTGCCTCCGAAAGAGCACTGAACACTCTGTCCACAGAAAGATGGACTCAGCAGTGTTAGGTAGTTTTCCTCTCCGGTCAGTTTGCTCCTCTGCTCCCTTTGCTATCCTTTGGCATAAAGGGATCACAGACCGGCTGGGTTGGTAAACATTTGCCTTCTGTCTGCAGTTTACTGACATCGTGTCACATGATTTGCTGGCATTAAACCCCCCTTTTTTTTTTCAATGTTTACCCCATTTGCTCTAAAGTCGCCCTGTGCACCTCTCTCGTGCTCTGTAATTATTTTAATGAGGAATGAAAATAGCTGCGTTTCTCATTCGTTATTATGTCAGCTCCTCAAACACCTTAATGTTGAACTTATTTGTGATCACTACAAAACAAATTGAGTTGTACAAATGTAATCATCAATCATCACCGTTGTTGGCAAAGAGAAAGCAACAAAAAAACAATTAGGGTGGCCTTTTATAGCAGGATTTACTGATTTCTCAATTTGGACTGCAGTGGTAGCAACCTTGAGCTTACAAAATGGACTGAGAAAGAGTCTGCTGTTGCTAAGGATCAAATCTACACTCTCACCATCTGCATATCTCTCCAATTTCATCAATCTATCAATGCTTAAATAGAACATCTTTTCGGACAGGATAATGTGTATTTCTGACTTGGAGTAAACTGATTAATTACACGACCTTAGTGATTCTTCGTCAACCATGTACACTTGTCTATAGATAGTGGAGCGTTTTTGACATGTCAAATCAGGGGTCGGGAACCTTATGTCTT
>CALSBZ010042869.1:685553-697449 GCA_943591055.1 Gobionotothen gibberifrons | reverse complement strand
TCATTTATCTGCCACACATTTCTGCTGAGCATACCACTATCTGCTCATGGATGTTTATGAATACATCCACAAAATGATATGAAAGCAATAACACTTCACAAGATCTGGGATATTTCACAGAAAAATCGATCAAACATGCGTCTTGAAATTGCATTTCTCTCACTACTGAGTTGTTTAATATAGTGTACATTTCACAAGAGTGCAGCGATGTGTAAAGGAAGAAAGACAGCTGAGTTTTGCATATGGCTGCCAGTGACCTTTCTCTGGTCCACTGCGCTGCTTAGTGCAGTATTTTTGGCAGACTTAGCTGTTGTTGCTGAAAAGATAAGCGCTCATCCTGAAACTGTCCCAGTGAGGTCTGGCTTCTCAGTACCATGCTTGCATTTTAAAAGGTTACTTTAGGATGCCAACTTGAGCCTCCACATTGCCCAAGGCTACATCACCATCACTCCAGCCCCTCCTCATTGCCCTCCTCATCTGGCATCTACCAATGTGGATCAGGAGAATGTGGGGGTAGGAGGTGGGCACAAAGTCGATGAGTTTTACCCCGACTGCCAAGTTTAACCAGAGGATAGAAAAAACTGTAAAAGGGGCCTACACTCACTGGCCCAAACGTAAAACATATTTTCCATTTACTGTAAGTGTCAAAACTATGTCTTGTGATTTTTATATGTGCTGTTGAGCCTTTGAGTTCATTCATGTCATGCACAAGTGCCTCCTCAAGGTTGAGAGACATACTTAACAGCAAGGGCGTTCTGAAGAAGTCGATTTAGTCCTTGAATGTAAGGTGAAGAATGTTTCATTTCACTTTGCAGTTTGGCGTAGCACCCAATACTGATTTTTTTATCTTAATGTCGCTATATCTTGGGCCAAACTTTGATAAACCAATGAACATAAGTGTCAGAAACAATAGTAGAAGAGACATTGATTTAAGTCCAACACCATAAAACAGTAGGAAACGTCACGTTGATGTGAACACCACCCACAAGGCAAGGTGCTTTTACTCTTACATTGTTTTTGAGCTTGGACTCAGTGAAGGAGTGAAGCCACTGTAGTGGATTCAACACAACACATCAATATTTTGCAGTACATAAGGGCAGGTGCACATCTTATCTATCGGTATGTAGCATCACATGACACAATTATAATGTAAGTAAAAGGGGGACAAAATCCACATAGTCTTCCGTCTGCCCTTTGGAGCTCACATGAAGTTAATATAAGGCATCAGCAGTCTCAGTTAGTTACATCGAGTGGGTATTTTACAACCTTTTTTTTTGCTTCCACGGACAGTGTTTGCTTGCTGAGCCATGGCAGAAGAACAAGCTTAAGCTAAACTTTGGGATTTTTTTCAGCAAAAGACAAGGATTGTGGAAATAGTTCCTCATCACTTACATTGAAACCGATTTAGGAAGGGATTTATTCGCAGCCGGTAGACAAGAAGAACATTGTGAGCTACCAAATACCCTTCTTTGTACGTAAGGACAAGAGAGTGTGGAATACAGATCGAGGTAAGGTGAACCTAGCATTTTTCCTTATTTTAAGATGTTTTCTGTGACTCAAGGCTGTCAAGGAGATCACCCCATCATCATGCGTTATTTTCATGAATGCATTCTTTACAAACTGAGGTCATGAACATAAACATATATTGCTTTGTGGGAAATGTTGAAGCCAGCATTCATTTTGTATTTAAAATCAGCATAACTCTGCACTCGCTGCTTTTCAACAGTTATTTGTCTTGTATGGGAGTGCAGTACTAAATGATTTGTATGATTTGTTCATCCCTTAAATGGTTATGGATTTTGGTTGAACTTGAATGGTTTATAATCAGTGGTAATTGAGTTTTGCCCACAAAGTAAAAATGTACACAGAAATGCGATCCCTGTCACACATGTGTATACACACACATGCGCACCTTCCCCACAGAGCCATGACTAAGCCTGCTAGATTACCCCAGCCCTGTTGACTGTCGGGGGAATCCAGCTCTGCCCTGTGTGGTTGGCTGGCCAGTGTGCTGCCTGTGTCCTGGGGGGGGCTCAAGTCACTGGGTTTAGCTGCTGCCACTGTCCACAGCCATCTGAACTCCTTTCCATTCTGACCGCAGGCAACACACAGTCTGCTGCTTCATTAGGGCTCTCCACCACCTCTAGCTAGGGGGGAATTTAAGGCAGGTCCAGTCTGGATTACCATATGGCTCCTCTTGCGTATACTGTCATGAAATATGAATCCAATACAAAGACTACTGCTGCTAACGGGCTCAGAAGTGTCACAAGCAGTAGGACACTGCAACAACTCTGGGGGGCATCCATGTTGCAAAGATTTCATCACGCTTGAAAGTCAAGAGTTTTTGTGTTGTGAGTTGCCTGGTTCACGGTAGGGTACACATTGTTTACCTTAGCTCAGTCCAAGTTATTCTCACCTGTTTCTACACACAACAAGTTGAGACACATGGTGTTGGGAAATCTGCTCTGCTGGAGACATCATGTAGTAGATTTTTTTGAAAAACTAGCATCCAGGAGAAAAATTAGTCTCCTTCTACACTCACCCTCAATTTCTGGAGTTGTGGTTTTACATGACACGCAGCAAACATTTAACTTTTAAAGGCACAATCGGTGTATCAGGTAAGAAACTAGTTTTATCCTGTAATGCCCAGAGGTGGCTTAAGTTACAGAGGCCAGATGGTGGAATCAACAAGCCTGGGAGGTGAACACAGACTGACAACACAGCTAATGTTCTCTATGATGGAGTGTGTACAGCAGAATGTCTCTATACAGCACAAACCATGTTGTATTGTCTTTAGTTAACACATGACAGGATGTGCTTGAGCAACTTGTAACCTGCCATCTCCATCAACTAAATATCATGCTGAATATAGTTTTCCATTATTTTAAGGTCACTCCACTAGTAACACCATAATAGAAAGTTTTGAAAATGTATTATAACTTGAAACAACCCATCTGGCTGTACGTTTCACCCAACTGGCAGCATTAGTCTGCGTCATGGAGAACTGGAACTTGATGAACTTGTTCAGTCCCATTTGCCATTGTCAGGCAGGTGTTGGCCCCACGAAGGAAAAACAATATCAAAAACTCCCAGCCTAAGCTGTGGGACAACCTTTGGGGTGTTGAATGTCACCATCTGTTGAGGACCTGCTTAGTTGAAGTCATTACAGCACGTGAAGCTCCAGCTCTCACCCAGGGGGGCCACGGTTTATTGCACAGAAACTCAGGTGGGCCCTGATCTGATTTCAGAGACTCAGTCGGCTATCGGTGGGAGCATTTTGGTTGACTTTATCCATTTATGATTGTTTTTGCACACAAATAAACCCTTCTAAAATATTCAGGTGAAGTACAGTCTACACTAAAACTAAAATTATGTTTCAATTACTTCCACTTCTGATCGATGCAAAGCCGCTGTACCTGGAACTTCCTATGCTTATTTGTGTCTGTTTTGCAAATACGCAGTTTGTGTATATAGTTTATTGAACACTCTCCCTTTAAAGATGCCCCCAGACAACTCAGGTCCACTGCTTTGAGATAACACACAATTATTTCCATCAGTCCTCCATGGTAAACAGAGTTTTCTGCTGCTGATGTACACACTGCAGGGCGCTCCATCTTTTATCCCTGCCTCAGGTTTCTGTCACACCTCAGCAGGGAAGGAGACTGAGGTGCGCCGATTCACCATAGCCAAACTTATCTCCGAGCAGGTAATTCCAGCGAGAGGAAAGGTATTATGTTTCTCACAACCAACTCAGAGCCATAGCATCGTGGTTGATGCGCCTCTCAGGTGGCCATCATATTGCCTGAATGGATTTCCACCACTGATGTGGAATGATTCCTTTGAGAAAGGTACCCATTCAAATGAAGATAAAGTCATTAAACTGCAGCAGCTGTCCTTGGATCTTTGCTTTTTCCTCGATTGTCTGTGATGGAAATGCGTGCTGCATATGTTTCAAGGATAAGATACTCCAGAGAACGATGTTCATTCTCAGTGCAGTGAGAGGTGTTTTTCTCTATTACCACTTGAGGACTGTCAGTTTTAGACTTCCTGTCATTGTCAACCAGCATAAATCAGTTTGATGTTTGCAGGTGAATCTTCACAGGCTTTGAATATGGGCATTTTAAGGACACGCATATTGCACCAATACATACATAAGGACACATTTTAAAAAGTCATTTCTGTAGCCTCCCTGCATTGCAGAACTTATCCGGCCTCCCATTGAGCGGATGTATTTACAACCACCTTGTCTCGTCTCAGGGATGTCTGCCTGCTGGCCGGGCTTTCTAGTGATTTGTTACAACCTGGCACATTTCCTGTCTCCTCTGAAAAACCGACTCTGCCTCGTACCTGGAGGTGCCTGCTTCATTTCCCCGTGCAGAATGGGGCTAATGTTGTCCCACAGGCCTGCAACATATAGTCTCTGAAGATGTAGCATGCTCATCTGGCATGGAGGGTGAAAATATCAAAAGAAAATGCTAAGTACCAAAGCATTTTTTTTAGTAAACCTTTGTACATACTGACTGCCATTGCAAAACCAATTACAACTCCTGTTACTGGTTTATTTGAAGTCCTTGGGCAGGTTATCTGCAATGTTGTCGATGGAAAAGTTCATGATTAATATGTGTTTGGTTTTGAATGTGTGTAAGAAGACCATCTCCCCTGAAAAAAATCACAAATTGTGTAATTCCATGTGGAAAAGGCTTCATTTTTGGCCCGACATGAACAGTAAAATAAACGCAATTTGACAGTATACTGAATCCGGATCTTGGCAAACACATCTTGCTCCCTTTACTCTGCCTATGAAGTTCATCCCATTTGTATCTAGCATTTTAGAATATGAATTTGTATTTTCACCTCACTGCTTTATGAAGTTATCTTCATTGCAGAACACTATCGCTGAGGGACACGAGATATTCAGGTTAAAATTCAGGACAAGAGGTTGCTGTGATAGTGAAAAAATTAAATATAAAACAGCACATCCTGTTTTTAAGACAGCAATGGTAAACTAAGTCTTCCTCTTAGCCCAATCCATGGTATAAGAAACATTAATACGACTTTATTCACTTACATTTGGAGTTTTTACATTACTTTGAATTAAATTAAATCCACATTTCACAATAAAGTGTGAGTCCAATACTACCAAAACCCTGTGCTTTGAATCAAATCACTTCAAAAATCCATAGAGAAATCAATTGAAAATCCATTTGATTTGTTCTATATAATTACATAACCCATAACTTTTAAAAGAGACCCAGCTGAGCGCAATTATCTTAAACAACGCATTGTTGGAGACATGTTTTGTTATATACCATTGCACTTAAATTAACTCTGCTGGTTTCCAAAGCCTTTCCAGGCTGATGTAACCTTGTTATAACTACACAGCACTATGGCAACACACTTAAGCATTCAACCCACTGCAATGTTGGATCTAATCTCAAAAACGTGAACTAGAGTGAGTCTTTATTGATTGTGAGCTGGGAGAGCAACAATGGGCGCTTTACCCTCTAATGGGATTTTGTTCTTTGTTTGAACACAAAAGTACACCTCTGACATGACTTTTTTCATTTGCAATCAAACAAACCGTGTCCGCCCGCATCATGGGAAGTTAGCCCTCTAATGTTACCGAAGCCTGAAGCGCTCCTTGATTGTTACCATGCCGCCAAAATTAAATATTTTCTAATTTCACCCAGCACTTGTCGAGATTGTTGTCTGTGATTTTTCAGATTGCTTTCTTTGATTGTTCTGTCTCTGAGCAGCTCAGATTGCCTTCAGTAATAATGTGTCACTTTTAATGTTTCATTTTATTGAAGCCTGATGAAATGCGCTGTGAAAGACAGTAGATGGATTACATTTAAAAAGGCCATTGGCAGTATCAAGTTCATTATTAATTTTCTCCCCCAGCATTGTACGCCATGTCCCAGAGAAGCTTCAGAGATTATGTGTATGCTTGATTGTATCCTTGATGACAAGAAAAATAGTCTCTGAGGCATTGAGGAGTATTATAACTGCATTGATCTGCTTTTATTCATGCCAAATGGTGTGTTAGGTTGAATTGTTAATCAATAGAAAATTCCTCTTCCTTTTGTTAGGCGGGAGTAATCACAGTTGATCATCACAGTATACCTATTACTCTCTATCAGGGCGTCTCGATGCGCTTTTGCTTTGATTTTTTGTTTTCAATTGAGTGCTTCAAATGATGCTCTTCAATATCTCTTTTAAATATGCGGATAGGAAGTATCACAATATGCACTGATGAAGGACCCTGCTACTTATACTGCTCATAGCTGTTTTCTTTGTTACAGCGTTACATGGTGAACAAGTTTTAGAAGGCTAACATGAAGTATTTAAAGTTCAGCTTGAAGCAAAAACATGTGCTCCTTTTTTGAATGTATCCTTATATGTATCTCTCATCAGTAAAGCATTGGAATTATTGTATGTTCACACAGTTGACAGTACTTTATTTTGGGAAATATTGCTGAAAAATGCTTTGGTCGACAAGCAAACCTGATTTAACAAATTAAACCAAACTGATTTGTTGGCAAAATCAACATCACTGTAGTATTTGTGTTTAGTTGTGGCTGCGATTTACTTTATTCTTTACTCACTAATCTTCTTCTTCCTGATCTAACACAAGGGAGGTGTGGGTGGAGGCCAACACACCTCTAAAGCTGTAAATATATTTCTCCATTGTGCCATTATCATTAGGCCCCGCCCATATTTGGATTCACTCTGACGCATGACACTTGAAAATGTAAAACTGACGCTTCATTGCAACTTTAAATGGCTTGACTTACTTTGAAGATGATTCTGTTTCATTATCATTTCTAATGTACACACTTTTTTCTACCAGTCATGATAACATTTTACTCATGGCATAAGAGCAACAAAGAAGACGATTGGTCACGTTGAAAACAAGCTATAACGGCCCGTCCACACAGCGGCGTTCGGTGAAGCTTGCCAGCGGGCGTGTCTGAAACTCGACCAACAACCAATCACATGAATCTCCCGCCCCTGACACACAAGCACGCGGTTTGATTGGCTAGAGCTTGTACTGGCATATGATTCGATTGGCCGACGCTTCTGCCGAGGCATCAAAAGTTGAACATTAGGGGTGTAACGGTATCCGTATTCGTCCCGTACCGTCACGGTTCGGCACATGCAGTCACACGGCGAATACGCCTTTTTTTTACGAGTGGGAAACAAGTCTGTCACTCAGGGCAGTAATACACTATATATAATCCAGGGGGCGGTATTGCGCCGAAAAGCCAGCCGCCCGTAAATAACAAATGAAGAACAAGAAGAAAACACAACAAAACGAACACAATACATGAAGAAGAAAAGTTAGCAGCTATGGCGAGTTCAGATAACACACAGGAGCTAGAACCCACCTGCTTCTTTTGAATCAGCTGTGTGGGAACATTTCGGGTTCCCTGTGGACTACAATAACGATGGGGAGCGAGTTGTGGATCGGACGAGGGCGGTGTGTCGGCGTTGTTACAGCGGTGCGGTATGCTAGTGGTAACACGTCAAACATGCTCAATCACATCCGAGTCAGTCTCAGTCCCCAGCGAGAGGGTTTTCTCGACGGCAGGTGACATAGTTACCGCCAACAGATCTGCCCTCACTACTGACAACGTAGACAAACTCATCTTTTTGAAGAAAAACTTGAAAATAGAGTAAAGCTTGAGTACCTTTAGTTAGGCATAATGGCCTCACACACTCACAAGTTAATTACACATGTTAGACATTGCTTCTAAATGTACAGATTTTATTTAGTTTTATATTTATCATTGTATTTCATTTATATTTTGACATCAGGAGATGTTATACAGTTCTGTATTGCCTTTTATTGATTGTGATTGAAACACTTTCTTATTATTTATTTTAATATTTTCAAGACATTCTTTTTATTTGTAGTACAGCTTATTTAACCTTTTTGTTTGACATCAGCCATTATAAATAATATGGCCATCTGAGTGTGTGTGTTTGTGGTTTGTTTTTAACTGTGGAATACAGTTAATGATTCAAAATGTTAGAGTTCCTTATTTTCATACCAAAACTTGCACTACTGTTAAAAAATAAAATTATGCATTTGGGACTTTTTTTTGCTTTTCCTTGTTGTACCGAAACCGTACCGAACCGTGACCCCGAAACCGAGGTATGAACCGAACCGTGACTTCTGTGAACCGTTACACCCCTATTGAACATTGCTCAACTTTTGCTCCGCGTCGTTTCCCATAATGCAGTTCGGCGAAAAGTGACGTCACGCCGCTGTGTAGACGGGCCGTAAGTATAAATTATCTACGACACTTCCTTAAACCATAAATTATTGTATTCATTTGTTCTTTAACGTCAGATAATATTTGGGGTTGCGGCCTGGTTTCTTGTTCCTTCCTAAATGATGCTACTGTGATACTTAATCTCAGTATTTACTTTGGTGATAACAGTTTTATCATTTACAACTAGTAATCAAAGAGAAACACAGTAATGACTTTTTAACAAACCACAGTTTACAGTAAATAAACTCATTAAAAAATATGAAACAATCTTGATTTAGGTAATTGGAACATGTAAAACAAAATCCAACATCAATCATAAAATCTGATCCAAGCACAGTTTGATGTCAGTGTGTTAAATGGACAGGTTTTTAATCATGATTTGAGTCCAGCTGGTACAGATTAAATGGATTAGTGGGTGTGTTCCCTGCGAAATGGACAATAAATAAGCACAATGAGGAAATCGGTAAAAAATACTTAACATAATTATTGTTGTGAAAATACGGCTCACGTTGAATATAAGCAGGATAATTGTTTAATCATGATACAATCTGTAATTATTTTTGTTGGATTTTTTGGTGCATGTTTTTGGAGATTTCCACTGAATTGAAGATACATTTCCGTCCGGATGACTATGAAAGAATTCTGTGGAAATCCTTGAACTTAACTTGGGATATATTTTTAATGGTCCCAGACTTCAGTCTCTCTGATGTCAGCTGGAAGCTGCTCGCAAAAAGCCTGGATTCTTCTTCCACTGAATTTCTTGGATGGGTCGATCTCAATGGCGCACTGTAATGTATTTTTTTTTTTCCACGTTCTTTTATCTACTATTTCAAAAAAAGCTTTAGATCTGAATCTACAAGGGGGGAGCCTCTGAATGTTATCATTATGAGCATAATTTCAACTGGAATACTATTTTTCAAGGAAGCTGCACAATAAGTGAAACTGACAATTTCAAGATGAGATAGAAAACAGATGGGGACAGAGACTAAATGAATAGTTCCCAACTTGAGAGGGGACTGGAGTTTGTGAAGATAGTCAAGCTGTCTGCTTCAAATTATATTTCCTTGAGTCCTTGTTCTTTGTCAGTGTCTTCATCAGCTACTGAATGGAAAATAGACTCACTTCTTTATTTGTTTCATGTGGGTTCGTGTGGATCGAGCTATGTAAAAAGCACATACGCTTTTAATTTATATTTCACTGTGGCCCAGAGGAGGCATTGTTTTTCTACAAAGTAATGCTTTAGGGGAAAATAAATGTCTTATATAACTACATGTATAAACACACAGTATGTTTAGCATTTTGATGTGAGCCCCTTTATAAACACAAAGCCTTTCATTCCCAAATCATAGCCACAATTTGTAAAACTAGAACATGCGGCAACAAGGCTGTTTTTAAACAAAAAAAAAAGAAAAATGGCTCTGTTTATTTGACCTTTATTTAATCACAGGGGTCTCTTGAGATCGAAATCTCATTTTAGAAAGAGCGGTGGCCAAAATGGCAACATAATTACGTTACAAGCACTAAAAAAAAGTGCCAAAGTAAAAAGCATTTGAACGCATTAAAACCCATTCCCTAACATGGAACTAAAACAAATAACTGTAAATAACATAAAGTTTGAAGCTATTATTGACTTATAGTATGTTTCATTATCTGCTTGATCCATTTTGTCTTTGGCAATGTATGGAGCACGGTACCTTGTTGGAAGTCCAGCATGTGGCTCGGTCTTTGTAGTGGAGCGCAGTTCTGAACAACACGGGGAGGAAGTGATAACTTCAGACTGAGTGTGGCTGTACGACTTTGTTTAATATCTCCACAGAAAGTATGCTATAAAGAAACTTCAGTAGCATCAGAGCACCTTTAAAGTTCCAGAAAACATGAGGAGACCCCTTGATTTTGTTTATCTCCCCCTCATGTCTATCTTCAGTTGGAGTGAGCAAACACCTGGTCTCTTCAAGTCCTGAGAAATGGAATATGAGGACAGCGGTTCTGATCTGGAACCAGGCTAATGTCATATAACAACCTAGTGTATAGGAGCATAAGTTAAGAAGTGTGGTTTGATTGTTGACTTTTCACTACTGAGGGAGACTTTGCAGTGGCAGGTTTATTCTCTTTCAGATTTCTGTACATACTATAATATTGCCTTAGATTTATCTGGTACATTTACTCAAGTATTGTACTTAAAGGTGGGGTAGCTAATTTTGGAGCAACCAGCTCGAGTGCGCTAGAATTTGAAAATACACAACCTGGAAAAAAATCTGCCACTTCCTTACAGAGCCCCTCCTCCAACACACACGAACGTGCACATGACCAATGAGGGCACGAGATAAGTTTGTGCACAGATGGAAGGCTAACAGGCAGGTAGGCCATCCAGTTATTTTAGCCGGGACGGCTCAGATGATTGGTAGTGCTTTTTACAGCGCTACGGCTTCCACAGATGACCTTTTTTTATGGATTTTTTGTCAAAGCATTTAAGATATTCATTGCTATCGGGATGTTAAGAGCATTCCATGGAATATAACAAAAAGTGTATCTTGAGCCGGTTTCTCACACGTACATACCTTTTAAGTAAACATTTGAGGTATACAACAACTTTCCTTGAGTGTTTTCTTTTAGTGCCACTTTATACTTACAACATACAACATTTATGTTCCAGCTTTTGAGAAAGAAAAAAAATGAATGGCAGCAATTTTAAAAAAAACATTTCATATGTCCTGCTTTTCAAATGTAAAGATTTTCAGATTTTCATTTTAAATATTGTATTTATTTTTCCTGCAATAATTACGTTTACTCCTAACATTTAAAGTACATTTTCCTCATCATGCTTAAATGTTTTACTTAAGGACCATTCTCTATTGAATATTTGTACAGTGAAGTATTAGTAACATAATACCTCTTCCACTGCTGGACTTCTGAAGTAATTTGGTCGACTACATACTCTCTAAATCGATATTCTAAGTAGTAGTAGGCAAGTAGTCTTATACTGAATAAATTAATATTTGGCTTTGATAATTTTTGTACAGTTACAATCTCATACCGATGCAACCCTCCTGCAAAAACTTGTTTACAGACCAGCTATACGAAATGTGTAGTCATGGCGGAGATACATTGATTTTTGGTGATGATGGTGACCCGGGAGAAAAGCGATATTGAATATGTAAATGGTTCTTTGTATTGACTGCTCGTTTCTCCAATGGCCCTCTTTATGGGCACTATTACCACGCATGGCTGACAGTGACGGCCAATCAATGAGCGCTAACTGCATCAATTTAGGCTGTTGTTCTAAATGCTCTAAATCGACAGAATTGGAATAATATATGGAGTTGAGATAGCAGCTGTTATTTGTTGAGACAAGGTAATTGGATAGTTATCCCTTTAGTGTTTATTACATGTATAACTCTCATATGAATGCTTTGTTCATGTTGGAGGTCAAAGCAAAGGTTTCCGGTAACCTGCTGCGGAAGAAATGAAATAATGAGTGCAAAACAATAAGTATTAAAGGTGATATATATATATTTCCTTTCACCTTTTAGTCTGCAATATAAAAAAAAAGAAATATATGTGCTTGACAAGCTTAACATACTATTAGTCGCATGCTGGAAATACGAACATCCATCAAA
>CALSBZ010042869.1:607764-646950 GCA_943591055.1 Gobionotothen gibberifrons | reverse complement strand
TTAAAATATGTTTGTGCCGCATTAATGTAACGATAATAACGTCTCACATTGTAAGCATGAGTGTGATATTGATTCAGTCACACGTGTTCAGCGGAATAAAAGACATTTGTGAGCTGATTGGATTATGATGCAGTGTAAACTCTCTTTCTGTTCCCTTATGAGTTAATAATTACACAATTTATTCATACGGACAAACTGCCAGATTAATTTTCCACCAATTTTGAACAATTATCATTATTGGGGGGGAATCTTATTCAAGATAAATGAGGTGAAGAAAAGTTTCTCTGGCTTCAGTGCTGATGAATACACAGACAGAGCATCCTTATTAAGCACCACTTCTAATTCAAGGAGCAATCTCATTCATCATTCATAAACATTTGTTTTGTATAGTTATTTTATTTGTTTTTCGAGCTTGGCTTTTTTTTGTGCCCAAGGCTTGTTTTCAGACCGGAAAATATGACCATTGTAAGATTGGAGAGCTAGTTCCCTCCCCTAGGACTCTTTAAGGGTGTTTAAAAAACATTAAAATAAGCTTGAGATAATGCTTTTTGACGTGCAGTCAGAAATAATCCTCATCCCTCTTTGTGCTTCATACACATTTGAATAACACTGACGTAGTCACACATACATCGCTATAGGACTAGGCACATTTGTAAAAGAAGATCTCTATCGTTATGATATTCCTAATTAAGAATGGCTTCTGCAGCTTCATTAGTCGCCACGCCAACTATTGTGATACAGAGGAAGCTAATTATTTTCTCCTGTTTTTATGTAGTACAATCTTAAGCAGAACGTGACTACAAATGCTATACATAAAAACGTAAAGCAGTCATGGAAGAAGTATTCATATTTTAAACATAGGTACAGTAGAATTAGCAATATTAACTTTTAAAAATACTCAGTTTCAAGTAAAAGCCCTGCATTCAAAATCCTTTTTAAGTAAAAGTACAAAAGTATTGCTATCAATAGATATTTAAAGTACCAACACTTTTTGTTGAATGTAAAAGCCTATTTCAATATCATTCATATTACATTAAAAAAATAGGACTATTGATACATCACAGTTGAGGTGAAGCCAATATTAATGACTGTGTATACTCTTGTCAATGTTTAATTATTAGTTGATGTATAGTGTTTATTAGCTCATAATCTGGATCTGTAAAGCTGTCAGATACATTTTGTGGTTGACATCTTAAGAAGTATAAAGCAGTATAAAATGGAAAAACTCAAGTAAATACTTCCACTGCATACACATAAGGGATATTTACAAGTCGAGGAAGAAGTGTTGATCTCAGTAGAAACTCCCTAATGAACTCAAAATGTCAAATCAGTCCACAATACCTGTTTCCACCCTGCCGCAGTCCACTGTTTAAATGTCTTAGCCCAAGCCTCTTAACCCTGCTTTGACGTCTTGATAAAGGTCTCTGAGCCGCTCCCCGACCCATCAGCCCTGCTTCTTAAGTCTCCTCGGCACAGTTGAATTCCTCGTGTTGACTCTCATTCAGCGGTGCCTTCATGTCAGCTGCAGTCACAGCAACGCATGAACTTGTTGTTTGATTTTTGTTGTTGATCTGGCTCTGCTGGGCCTTTTATGATCACAGTCCGTCTCAGTTTCTGGACGCCCTTTGATAGCGAAAAACCACATAGCTCAAAGAAGCTCCAAGACTTCTGTCCGTTTCTCTTCGTCTTTCATTCCTCTGAGTAATAACAGCTTGCCTTGCTGTCATTTGCCCATAATGACTGCCGAGTGCCTCTGAGTGTTCTACTAGCGACGTCGATCACTGTATGTAAGCACCTATTAATTTGCAACCTCTTAGAACCTAATGGATCTCTAAAAGTCACATTTCTCAATTCACTTTTACTTATTTCTCTTTTATATTTTTAGAGTGTGTACAACAGGCACACTTTGAACAAAAAAGAAGAGATTTTTCAGTGACTGCACGTATTGCATATATTATGTGGACTAGAAAACGATATAAATGCAATGATAAGGAAAGCTTGTATACATACATATTTGTGTACAGAGGTATACTGTATCTTGTGCATCTTCCCCTCTGCTGTGTACAACCCAGTAGCTGTATCTGTGATTGTATCTCCGCGCTCTATGCAGGCAATCCTATACAGTGAGCATGCTGCGTCCAGAAGCAGTGCTGTGATGCAGAGAACTAGAGGCCTCCACTCCTACTCCTCTTTCTCCTCTAGCTGCAAGACATTTCCTATCAGTGGAGATTATTCCCAGCCAGGTATATAGCTTTCATCTAAATGTCAGTGGCAAAGGCGTGTCAGAGAGATAAAAGCTCAGATAGAAGGCACATTCAACAATGCGGGGGTAGAGGTAGAGAGCAAGGGATTGTATACGTGTCAGTGCGAGGTATTGATGAATGCTATAGTCTACGTGTGAAGGATTGCCTTTCTTCACCCCCAATCCAAAGTTGATCTCTCCTTGGTTCTTCAGTTTAAGGCAAGTCCCGCAGCGAATCCATACCATTTCCCTAAGCATCTTTTTTATTTACTGGAGTCACAAATTAATTTCCAGACGCCGAAACTCTGATCTTTCAAGCTCTCAAGTATGGAGAGTCGAGTTTCTAGGTCACTGCCCTACACCATCATAATATATGAAGAAAATAAGATTAAAATAACTGTCTTTGTGAAGTGAAAATGTCTCATTTCTGTTTTTCCCTCTCCAACATTCCCACTCCCACTCTTGACAAATTAAAGCCACGTGCCGCCTGCGTGCCATCAGCGCGGAGATAAGTGAGCGCCCTCAAGTCTTCCTGTTTCCCCTGACCCAGACAATCCTTTAACCAATGATGCACATGATGCGGCCCCTCGCTGGCAACATTCCCTTTCACTCTGAACTCTAAGATGAGGTCGCGGCCCCCTGCTCTCTAAGGGGGTCACGGACACAGATGGGGGGCCCGGGCGTTTGATCTCAGTGCTTGAGTCGCGGTCCCGGTGAGCCGCCTGAATCAGCCTCTTTTAAAAGCGGGTCTGTGTTTATGTTAACTCACAATGATTGGTTTCACTGAGCGCCAAGGATAATTACCAAGGGTTTTCCTTTATTGAATGGTAATTACAAAAGACAAATAGACTCCGAGCAACTGACTTCCTGAGTAAAAACAGCTCTCTCCCAGTACAGCTGTGGGTGGTGGTGCCCGCCAGGAGAAGGCGTGTTTATTGATAATGCTTTTCAACTTTAAAACACTGAAATAAATAGCCGAGAGGTGGCTTAAAAGTAATGAATGAGGGAATAATAATAATACAGTTTGCTGTATTCCTTGACCAGCTTTCTTTATTTTTACTTAACACAAATTGCCCCCAGCTTAAGAGACGGCAATAAATCACCTTCCGCATTGCCTACTGCTACAATAATGCCATTGAGTCCGCTGTAGCAGGGTTGATTTCAAATATATTTTTCCTCCTGACCTTCACATTAATATTATAATGACCTTAGACAATCTGCCATTTCCAAGGCCAGCGCAGTCACGAGGTTTATGACCAGATATGGAGATAGCACATCATCACTGTAATAGACTTCTGTCCAGGTCTTGACTGAAGGTCACGCAGGCGGCCAGACAGATGAGTAATTAAAATCTCTTCTGCTCTTTAAGACACTCATTGAAGTCCACCCTTCATTGGGAACACCATTAGTCATGCTACAACTGACTCCGGCTTCATATCATGAAACTTCCTGGCACACATTTGCATTCACACACAATGTATAATCATTAGCAATATCCTAAGTAATTGAAGGTGGCACTTGGGAAATGGTTACCTGACACTGACGAGTGGAGGATGGAGGGCGCTGTCAGTTAGCTGCCAGCCGTCTTACCTTCTTTGCTTCATCAGTCATAATCTGTCTAAGTGCGGTGAACGGGAGGTTACTACGACTCGGACCAAACTTGTTTCTCCACTTTGGAAGGGATTTAGAACCCATTCAAAATGCAGAGATAACTGGTGTTCGCTAAAAGAAAGTGCAGCAGAAAAGTCTAGATTCTCAGCAATTCCACTTTCAGCAATTTTGATCATTTTAAAACCTTTTCAATTTGTGAGAGGACTCAAATCAAGACAAGAGAAATGCCACTGAAAAGAAACACCTTAAAACCACTGGAACATTTACAACAAGAGTAGGGTTTTCAAAGTAAAGCACACACATTAAATGAAAACATAAAAAGGGGCAGAGATATATCTAAAAAATATCACTGTTTGCATAAATATGCACTGCTTCTTTATTTTTCTTTCATGATGATGTTCACTTTCATACATATGTAATGTAAATGACTGAGTGTGCTGTCATAGTACATGTCATGTACACAATAGACTTCTGTACTTGACATGTGCATCCCATGTATTCAAAGCATACACATTGCACTTGTTACAGCATACTGTGATTCTTAATAATGTTTCAAGAAAGCAGGGTATTCAATTGATAGAATAATACAAGACTATACCCCTTATGATATAGCAAGATCTGACAAGATTTAGAAAAGACGCAGATGTAGTTATTCTGCTTTCTTCAGGCAATTTGTTCTGCAAGCCAGCAGCTCTCATTGTGACTAATTGTCGGGCTTTTATATTATCTTGTCCTGCCCCTGTATGTGAATGTGAAAGCATGTGTAAATACAAAACAATATGCACACACAATCCTGATCAAATTGGCGCTGACATGCTCATGAAGAAATACTGACACACAAAACAGAAACAGTGACCAGCTGCTGTGTTCCAGCATTCTCCAGAGTTAGCCATTGAAACAGTTGCACCTTTTATAACTGGTACATTTCTGCGTATATGTAGTGAATCTGATTTTGTTATCGATAATTAGATAAGAGACAGCGCACATTCACATTCAGCTCCGGCCTGGCTGTGGTGAGTGATGGAGAATGGACAGATCACAGCAGCCTGTGGTGCTGATGAAGCCTGGCCCATCCGTGGCCTCGCCAATCTGTCATCCACTGTGTGCCCTGCGCACGCACGCACACACACACACACACACAAACACACACACACATAAGCGTGCATTTCCACACAGAGCCTGCTTGCCAGCCCATGAATCAGTCATCTCCTGCTCTTCCGCGACCTCCTCTCATCGCCGCTCGTTGCCTGACTGACGGCAGCAGCAGGCCCCTCATCTCTGCAGGATCCTGTTTGGAATAGCCGCCCTTTGATTCCTGCGTGACCCAGAGGGGCGATTCGGTCTTCAGGTCCGCTTCCCTGCCCAGCAGTGTCATCGCTCCAGGTCTGACTAGTCGGCAGGCCAACTTTTCGGGGGAGCATTTTCCCTCGGTTTACTTGGGCAGTTGAGGACAGTGCCATTTAAATTCAGGTGGCATGAAATAACTGGCGCTGGAAAAAAATGCAGGTTTCTGGAGATTTGCAGGGCAGCTTGTTTGGAGAAAGAATGATATCCAGGACAAACAAACAACCTCAATCATAAAGGTTTATGAAGAGGCTGATATTGGTTTCTGATGGCCAGCTGTTTGTCAAAGTCAGAAGCCAAACAGAAGATAAGGGCAGAGCTCATGTTTAGCTAGTTATTTGATGTTCATTACTGCTATTAACACCAGGCTAGGTAAGTCACAGCAACGTCCATAATGAGAGATGCAGCAGGGAGCAGCTCCAGGGAGTCAATTCAAAGTTATTTTGCACGACCACCCACCTCGACCCCCCGCAGCCCACGCCAAATCTCCTGGCAGGAGACAGGTTACCAAAACTTTGTCCAATTAACAAGCTGTATGAGTCCATGTGACAAGCACCGGTTGGCTTGTAATTGGGCAGTGTCGACCCAAATGAGCCAAATGCAAAAATGCACCAAAGTAAACTTTGACTGGGGCTGACAGAAAAACAAACACACGTACTTACAGTATCGGAAGCTTGTCAGATTAAATACATCACATTATACCGCACTGTGCATTTGCAGCCTTTCATAAAACTGATTCACAGCAACTCATAAAGAAGCAAGATGTCAGGAGAAGTGATTCAGACGGAATTGAGTGATTTTAAAATGCTATATTTCCTCCTAATGCACACAAATTGACTGTTATGATTGAGCAAATGTTTGCGCAAAGACTTTAGCCTTGAATTTGAACGTCCCCGTCGTCGTTTTAACGCGGAAATGATAGGAGCAGAGGTGAAATGAGCAGTTACGCAAGTGTAACAGTTGCTACACATTCTGTATTCTGTGTTATGTTGTCTGCCAGAAAAATCAGAAACGGAGGTAAGCAGCATCCGAACTCCATGCGATGAATAAAACATTCCCAAAGACAATCAAACCCTCGTTGACATATATAGTCAAATCACACGCCGGCTTCTCTGATGGCTGTCGGCTAGAAACTGCAGTCCTGTCTTTGTTGGGGGGGGGAGAGGGAAAAGGGAGAAACGTCCATTATCTGTTCCCTCTCACTTAAACAACGTGGCTTCTCCTCGTCCTCCCCATCATCACCTATGGACTTTCTCCCATGGTTCAGCAGCAGGGAAGTCTGATAATTGGTTAGACTGCTGCACAGCCAGAGAAACACTGTCCTTTTCTTACCTCATTAGAGACTCCCATACACCTCCATTGAAATTTCAATAAGCTTTTTGATTCGAGCCGCTTTTAACTTTGCAGATATTCTATTGACTGAATACATTCCAGGAACACGGTCTGTATTTACATTTAATTTGCCCGGCTCCTATGACACTGAGCCGAGACATTCATCTGAGAGGAAAGATCAAGCATGTTGAGAATGTTTTGTTCCTAAAACAACACACACCTTACGTGAAAGTAATTGCTATATAGTTAGATCGTCATATTATGTATGTATGAAAAGCACGACACTTTATTGTGTTAACTGTGTTGAACTGACTCTTTTATCAACCCACACATTGGTTTTGCCAACATGTTTTGATCATAGTGACTTAATCAGGTCTTGTACCGTACACAATGTTGTATGTAATAAGGTAGCTATGTTTGTTTTAAAGAGGCCCTATTGTGCTTTTGGGGGGTTTCCCTCTGCTGGAGTGTGTTTTAGTGCATGTAAATGGTCAGCAAAGGCTTGAATCTCAAATTACCCTCCAGAAAGATTTCCCCCCCCCCCTCGCCCGAAATGCTTCAATTGGACTACTTTGTTTACTTCTATAACATAGTGACATCACTATACAACACTCACGCTTCTATTGGCTAGCGCTCCGTCACATTGTACGTGACATCTCCAACAGAGCCAGCTGGCAAACCAATCAGAGCAGACTGGGAAGCTCGACCAACAAACAATCACATGAATCTCCCGCCCCTGGCACACAAGCAGCGGTTGGATTGGCTAGAGCTTGTACTGGCATATGATTTGATTGGCTGACGCTTCCACCGAAAGCTTCAGAAGCTTCAAAAGTTGAACATTGCTCAACGTTTGCAGCCTGAAACGCCAGGAAAGCTCCGCTCTGCTTCCCACAATTCGGCGAAAAGTGACGTCACCCCATTCAAAGTGAAGTAGCTTCCAACGCCGCTGTGTGGACGGGCCGTAAAGGCACAACATGCACGTTAATCCACCTAAAAATGAACATAATAGGACTCCTACGTATAAGGTTACTGTTAGGGAAATAATTTGCTTAGGTATTCATCCTTTGACACAGTTCATAATGTTCTCCTCTCACTGTCTCCTTTCCCATGGCATTGGTCTACGGCCTTGGGTATAGCTGCTATCTCTCTTAAGGAGGGGCAGCTTGGGCGCATTGTTGTTGCCAGTCTATGGACGAGAGCTCTAGTTAGATTCAGGGTCCATATTGCTTAGTCTCACTGATAAAGAATGTTGATTATTACACTCCGAACTAGATAAAACATCGAGCTGCAGAAGGAGTTCTTCAGAATTGGTTTGGCAACCGCTGTGTCAACCCGTTACACACCACCTGTCTTGTCAACTCTCCGGCCGAAACTCCAAATAAACCGTCAGTGTTTGCCATCAAAGCTCCAGCTCTCCTCGTGTCTCCTTCATGAGTCGGTGACTCCCACTGCATTGCTACACAGAAGTTTCCTCCACAGTTACAATTATGTGTGTACTGTTTTGAGTAAGACCTGTATATTCATTAAATCCACCAAAGAAAATCTCATGCTTATATTGTTTAATTTGATCTCTGTTTCACATGGTGAACATTTTTATGTTTTGGATGTAATTTCTCCTTGCAAGAAAGTGCATCTAAGCGTCTCTTGATAGAGAGTTTGCTCATGCACTGGCCTTTCTGTTACCTCCATCTAAACAGCACCTGTCCGTTTTTACACTAAGGACCTGATTCAGCGTTGCTTCCCCTCGGTTTTCTGACTAGATCTGCAAAATGTGATGCTTCCCACTGATTACATTTACAGCGTTATACTATTATGCGTTGTAAAAACTGACCTCATGGGGGAAATATTTCAGAGAAATCTGCCAAGTGTGCTGGTACTGATAAAGCAGAATTATCCCGACTCATCGTCGCACACTCTCATTATGATCCAGGCCAACACACATATTTGCCTCGGTCTCGGTGATTATATGGGCAGGATGAGCCTGCAGCGTGCCCCTGTTTTTGTCCTGCCATTTGCAAGGCCTTCTGGGATATGACTAATGGAGTGTTGTGCTTAAAGGATTGTGGTGTCTGGAGCGAGTGTTCCCTGGGTCGTGGTGAAGTTAATTACCTGGGATTGAACAGTTACTTTGTCCCTCTCTGGGGACCAAGTCAGCAGACAGGAGAGGAAAGCGATGCATCTTGAACCGGCTTCATATACAGGTCACTGTGGAAAAAACAAACCCTTTTTGTTTTTTTATCCGCTGCTGCTTTAACCCTCTCGTGCAGCATTTGAAATCTGCATATTGCTTTAGAGTCAAACTCATTTCATCAGCGCCATAAGACACCAATAGCTCCCCATGTGGAGATACTGTGAAGCTAATGGCTACCTCTCTGGCTTCTCTATTTACGCTGTGAAGAACAGAAGAGACTTGTTTGAACTATTTCCAAATTCATTACTTTCAAGGCAGTTTACCACATACTGTGCACTGCTTTGAAACATCTATAATGTCCTTGTAAAATATTGAAAAGCTTTTTTTATTATTTGGGATTTTTTTAAATGTCTCTCTCTATGCTTCGGTTGAAGGGAAGAAAAACCAAAATGTGTGTTGGGGTGTCACCTGGATAAAGCCTTGAATTTATTCTCTGCTTCCTCAGATAGCAACGTAACATCAGAGAGAGAAGTCTTAAACACAAAACCTTTGCATTACAAGCACCCCTCAAAAAAAAGATTTAAAATGGCTGAATGCAGAGGGTGAAGAAATGAAAAATAAAATAAGATGAAATCCCTATGAGCGTTGGAGCGTTTATCAGGGGATATATATCCCCAACTAGTTGGCAAGTGTGCAATGAAGCCTGCCACAGTGTCACGCCGCACTGTGGCTTTTAATAGGAACACGGCTTAAGAGGCCCTTACATCTTTCGTTTCACTTGAAGTTGTCACTCAGTAATCCCTCGGTAAAGTGTAATGCCGCTGGATTAGCGCCGCAACCCCAGATTTCCAAATTATCATCTGAAAAAACCCACTGAATGATGTCGCTAATAGGAACCAAATTATGCAAAAGAAGAAGCCCCCCCCTCTTCCGCTACCCTCTTTCAATTCGTCATGTCACTTTTTCTCTCTCCCTCTGTAACTTTTATAACAGGCAGATTAGCATGCCGCTGTGTTCATGTCCACTAGCTGCTCGACACTCAGAGAAGGGAGAAAAAAAAGCGTCCAGATGAATATACAGCATCACAGGAGGATTTATTAATAGGGGGCAGTCTCAGTCCATCTGTGGTTGAGTTCAGTCCTAATCCTTCCTTCCGACTGAATGAGACTGTACAAATTCCCCATGATGGCCCACGTCAACAGCTGCTGGAGTGGGAGGGGAGGATGAGACGCAAAGGGGAAGGAGAGAAAAAGCATCCAAGGCCTCCTCCCACTGTCCACACTCCCTGGAGTCATCTTAACCAAAGCCCAAACCCAGGCTGACCATGTTTGTTGTGATCACTGAGCCCGGAGACTTCCACTTTCAGGATAAAGATGATTTCCTCCAAACCCACACACCAAGTCTGACTTAGATTCTTTTTTTGGCAAACTCTCACTGTTTGCCTTTTCTCTTCCTCTTTTTCACTCATACAGCACTTTCAAAGCTAAAGGACTTTATCCCAGTGTGCACTTCAGCGCTTCTCATCCATGCTAAACCTCGTGCACTCTGAGATCATGTGCTGTTTTTGTCCGTACTTTTTCAAGTCAGTATGAAAACCCTGCAAAGGCAGAGTATTGTGACTACACCCCCCCCGCCCAGCCAGAGATCAATGCTGATAAAGAAAAGAGACAGAGAGAGCAGACATGTTTTTGCCGTTCCACTTCTCTCTTCAGACACAGCCAGGGGACATAGGAGGAGGGATGATGGTAGCTTCAACCTGCCCTCGCAGCCCAATTGGGCTGCCTGCCATGAGCCCCATGATTTATGATGCCGTCAAAATGTACACTGTTTTTTCGGTTGCTTCACCAAGGGTCACTGTGTTGTCTTAGATGCCTCTATCTCCCGGTGTGCTGCGATGCCCTCACATCTAAAAAAAGAACAGCTAATCTCTATAAAGCTAGTCCATTTATCTGCAATGCACGGAAATGATGTTAAAATGCAAATCCCGCAATTTTAATATTCATTCTCGATGCTGTGATAGAATCCACATCTTTCTTTGTTGCTAGAAAGCAGCAATATCTTAGATGATATATGCCTACAAAGTCTTCAGATGTTAGCACCAATTACCAGATAAACCTGCAGAGCTGCATATCTACACAGAAGGGACTATTATTCTTTGAAAATCACCTTAAATGGTGAACTGCTGAATTTCTACCTCTACATATGCATGAAGCCGTGCTATTCAAACCTCTGCAGGGGTGGTGAAAAAAAGAAACTCCCACACATCTTGCTACATTTTTGGAAGAAGTGGAATTATCGTCATTTAACGGGACACTTTGGTGGAAGAGTAAATGCGACATGACAAACTGCTTAGATGTGCGGCTAATTCATTTACACCCCCTCCCCTCCACATGCTCATCCGCACCTCCCACCCCCTGCCGGAGTCAGAGCACCACCAGTTCATCTGAGAGGGATTTCTCTCCGTCAGAGGACACGGCTCGGCTTGGCTGATTAGCTACGCTCACTGAGCATGCCCGGACGATAGGCCCGCCGTTAAGAGGTGGAATGGATTCAGCTCCGGGAGGGAAGGGTGGGGTAGGAGGTCGAGGGGAGTGGGGTTCTCTGCGTTTTGGCCAACGCAGAGTGCAAAAGCTGAGGTTGCATGCTAACAAACACAGGGTGTCACAGTGTCATGCAAATATAAAGTCCCCTTGGCGATTTCTCTGCATGTTTCATACACTCCCCGCGTGCCATATTCCTTCACTATTGTTAAGGTGCCCTGAAGTATGGTTTCCACAGTTTCCGTAAACCCTCAAATTCGGGCTCGAATGCCATTTCAAATCCTTTTCAGATGCTTCGCTGTGATTTATTGAATGGCATAACTGAGCTGTCTCAAAAGTGCCAGCCCCCTTTAAAACTAGAGCTCCTGGGGGTTTTTGAGCGGCAGAGAGACTTCTAAAGAGTCGCGGAGTCGAGACATTTTTATGCTATTCCATTAGTTTTTCAATAAACACGACAATTGAGACCACATGATTTGCCTCAGAATATGACTCAACTGCAATAAGAGTCACATCTTTGTGATATTTCTTTGTTCGGAATATGAATGTTTGCCAGTTAAGCGTTCATGATCTGGGATAAATTAGACTCTTGGCCCTCTAGGCTGCTGAGAATCCTTTTAAAATATTCCCAGTGACTAATCTGCTGATCAGCATGAGGTGTGGCTGCTATTCTGTCAGCAGAGAATTATGTTGATTATTGCACAATGTCAGAAAATCTGCACTGCGTTAGGGGGGGAATCCAGAAAAAGTTATTGCTCTGCTCTCCTCTGCATAACACCAATCTGCACTCAGAGGAGAATAAGCGTAATATTGGAGGTGGAAGGACAGATCATAATCCCCGCCTTGTGTTTCCTTTCTATTAAAAAGGGAAGAATGGCAACACTTTTCACAAATAACTTCTAGCCGAATATCGGGAAGGAAAGGTCATCTCATTATTGGGTATTACTAGAGGAAGTTATATCCTCATGTTCAGTATGTACACACAGAGGCCAAACACTAGTGCAAAGACCTTATCCGTTTTCCAAATTAGTAGTATGTGCTTAGAAGAAACGCCACTAAGTCTGTCTCGCTGTTAGCATGAGGATCCACAGTTTAATTGGCTTCAGGGCATGCTTAGGTGCCCATGCCAGTGTCCTACATGTTAACCATATGGAGGCACTGTACTGTAAATTAGATTTAACAACAACTCCTTGGTCATTATAAAAAGGTCGATCAGTTGGAAGTTGCTGAACAAAGTACCATCATTTAAACTTTGCAGAGGCTTTCATTATATATTTACGTTTTAGAAAGAAATACATGGACATTCATGTAGTTGCATGAGTTACTAAAAGCGACAAAGGGGAAGCTTTATACTTATTTTTGACGTATCTCCAACAAGGAGTTCCTTGTGTTGCTATGTTGCTAACATTAGCCAACATAGCTGATACCAGACCAAGAGACGCTATTGTGACAAAACTCCTGAAAGCATTGCATTAACAGAGGAGCGTTTCATTGCTGATGAAATTAACTTTTTATTTGAAAGGGAAAGAATGTGTTATAGTTCATTTGAAAAGTTATAGTCTGGCCTTAAGCAGTATTCAGAAAGTCAAAGCCCTTAAAACATGGTTTGACCAGAGTTTATCTGGAGAAACCTTTAACACTGGCCATTTCCCTGAAACCAAACGCTATCTGCAGACTTCCTTTATAGCCACAGTACATATTGTTCACTCTCAGATTAAGTCTACCGCATAATTACAAGTGAAAGGCTGCATACTGTGTAGGAGCCTTTACTGTAATTGCACTCCACAGATTGTTAGGTATAGTTCCTCTCACCAACTTTCTTATTCCTTCACATGTACTAAAGGTAACGTCACATGTTCCACAGTCATTACAGGAGCACAGACACGTCCAAAGTGTGAAAAGCCCTCTGGCACTTATACCAGGCCTTATGTTCAGCTCTGCATGCATTGACTGAAAAAGGTGGCATGAATGTTTCAAATAGTCTTTTTGTGGTGTTTGAGAGAGAGAAAGAAATATTTTATAACTTCTTTTTTTGATCTGCTTTAGTTTATCTTGCCCTTATCCACCATCTGCTGCAACTCCCACCTTGTCAGTATAAGCAAAACTACAGTATATAGCATTCCCATCATTGTCTGATTATACAATGATTTTTTCAGAAGTACTTTTGGTTGGGTTTCTCAGAAAAGCAGCTTGGTCAGCACGCAAAGGAAATGTACATTGTATAGCCTTGTCGAACTAATGTTAAGGTCAAAACGCTAAGCACTCTATCTGAAAAAACAACCTACTATGCAGTAGAAATCTTGTGACCATCAGCTGTTTCAAGTGTGAGTAACTGAAAACAGTGCACTGATTCAAGACTCCAAAGATAATTACCCACTGTGCTGTTTATATGTGTCGTAAACAAGCTTGTGACAGCAATGCGTCGCTGTGGTAAGTGTTGCCTTATCTCAGTTGAAAAATGACAGATGAAATACGGTCGACTTAAGGCAGGGTTCCAGTTTATGAAGGAGACGCAGCATTATTTTACGACTTGAGTGAATATTTATGCCACGGAAAGTTAAAAGATCCCCACATTTTTATTTCTCCTGGGAGTCGTGAAACTATGTTGATAAAAACGCATCCTTCCCTCGCAGAACAACAGTATGTGATATTCTCATTTTTTATTTTTTTTTAAAACACCATGATATCTGTGATGCGGGGTGTTTGGGCGCCTGACTCTGCTGTGCTCCCTTGTTCACTTTCCTGTAGCGTATTGATCTTTTTCTGGGATTGTTTATAGGACTCTGTGTGTCTAAAAGGAGACCTATTGATTTCCTGTTTGGGGGGTTCTGCCACCGAAGTGATCTAAGTCTCACCCGTAAAATTAAACACATAATAAAATAAGTCAGCTTAATCATTAATAATGAGTCTCCACGGTGGAAAGATACACTTTTAATTGTAATCTTTAATCGTTGCGGTGTTTTTTGTTCTAGTTTTATGATATCTTTAATGAGCTCTTACTGTACTGAACCTCCAGAATGACTCTTATATGAAACAGCATGTGATGTCTTTTTATTGTTAGTTTTGTTAAGCAATAATGGCTGTAACTGCCGATGCTAACTACCCACGTCTTCTTCTTTTAATCCAAACAACTGCATTTGTTATTCACACATACATCCTATCACTTAAACACAACAACAACAACAATAACCAATGTTTAAAGATGACAGATGGAGCAGTCGACTAGCACATTACACATTATGGCTTTGGCCTTTTTTATGTTTTGGCCGCGTGTTTAAATTAACTTTGTTAGCATCATTTGCAACTTAATTCCACGTTTGCTGTGTTTACACTCATGGCAACCTTCATTTGTACAGGAATAAACTGCAGACATAAACCTAACAAGCCACAGCCAAGCCACTATCTGTAATGAGTTCAAACAAGAAAGAGATAATAACAGATGCCTGGAGGATGAGCTGGGGTTGGGGTGACGGCCTCGTGAACTGGGTATGAGGCTGGATTTTACTACGCCGTGTAAACATATCTCATTGTGTCCTCCATTTTTATTGTGGTTTTGACACAGATTCTGGCAAGGTGAGACAGATTGATGAAATATGGGACGTCTATAAACACCAAAGCCGGGAGTATTGGCGACAAACGAGGTTGGATTTTTCAGATCTGATACTTTAAACAATCCCTTTCTCTGACAAATCCTAAAGTATCTCGGCTGTCAGGAATAATAGGAGATCACATTTGTACTGAGGTTGTCCTCTACATCCCCTGTCTATCCATGCCCCATAACTGTCACTTCCCAGTACAGTAACACATGGTGCTACATGAGGATGAATATCTAGACGTAAGACATCTCTCACTGATATTGTAGAGAGAAAAGGAAATCTGGATGATAATTGTTTTTGATATACTACTATAATACATGTTGTAAAAGCTCCAACATGCACTAATTATACAGAACTGTATGTCTACATTTTGTTTTTAACAAGTAGTGGATATGGCATGTTGGTGTTTGCAGAACGCTTGCGATGTTGTGAAATGTGTACAGAGGCAGGCTGTTAAATAAACTGCACAAATTACAGAGGCAATGTAAGCTCATTCAGCAGCGATGATGCAGTCAAGGGCAGCGGTTATTCGTCTCAGGCTGATCTCCTGATAGAACACGATGCCAAATGCAGACATCCCTTTGGCTCACTGCATTTATGCGCTATAGGCAAGAGTTTGATGTTTGGTTGAGAGGACAGGGCAGCAGCAAAGTGGATGCTTGGAGCGCTTCCAGGGATTAAACTCATGAATCTAACAGCAGCCAGTGGTCATCATGACACAAACACTGCATGGGTGGTAAGGCATGCACAACGTGGGGTCCTTGGCTTTGGGAAAAAAAGGGAAACATTGAAACCATAAACGCCTGCAGTCTTTCTCCTTCCATCTTCATATTGCAAATGTTATGTGAAGTACATTTGTATTAGATGTGACATGTGTTTTGTGGCCCATGTCTCGCTAAAGCTGTGTTTTGATGAGGATTCACCTAATGATGAATAAAAGACACACTTTTATTTTTAATTCCTTATTTTTTTTAATTATAATTCATTAATATAACCATGTTACTGTGGAGAGGAGCTAACATGTTTTGTGTCATCTTGTGATCACACTCAATGATCCTGTTATCTCGATAAATCCTACTTTGTTTACTTGTGATTATAATTGCATTATCTTATCACCACAAGATAACACTGAACTGAAAACTTTAATTGTGTGACTAAATATGGTTCCTGTCTATTACAACTGTTACGAAAAAGAAATCACATGTGGAACTCATGGCTGAACTTCATGTTGTTCATGTGATTCCTCGTGAAGTATTGAAATCACATGAAATGTGCCTGAAGTCTTCACTTGAAGTGGTCTTTCCACAAGTGATACATGTGTGTTGCTTATAGCAACACTAGGGGTCAAATGTACTCTACAGCTGATCAACTGTATGATTTGAATGTTTGCAAACCTCAGTTTAGCACAAAGCTAGCAAAGTCCCATACTAAATGTGCATATTTTAGCATAACTCGTTCTTCTTGAATTCAGATTCAAACAAAGCAAGTTCAACATCATCGAATCCTTAGGCATGCAGATGTGTTCCTCAGGCACAGTAACGTTAACAGCAATAATGTATTACATGTACCCGTACGAATAAAATATACCAGATTACAGCGTGTAATCTGGTCAAGGCAGGGCACCGGATAAAGCATTTATAAGCTGCATTAGTTTGATTACTCTAAAACCCCAACGTTTACAGGCTTGCTTCAGTAATCAGATTCCCTCTATACCTTCTCCAAACAGAATCTGACACCATTAACGGCTCCAAACATCAATGCACGTATGTGCATGTAGCACAGATTAATTCACTTGCAAGGCATTGAAGGGTTCACTTGCAAATCACAACTGTAGCACCCATCCTAAAATCAATGCCTGAGAAAGTGTCTTCAGCTACAGGGAAGTAACTAAGTTGAAATTCAATGTGATGTACTTAATTACTGTAAAATAGCATAGGTGCAGACATATCATGGCTGTTTGCACTGCAGTCGTTTTAGCTATGTTTACCTAATAAAGGGGCAATTGAGTATTTTATTTGGTCCTATAACAATAATATAATATAGAAAGTAGTTGCAGTAGTACAAGTCATACAGTATCACAACAGGAGGAAGGAGAATATGTGGATTTCATGTAGTTCATAGACTTGAAATACAGATACATCAGTTTGAAAAATATAATATTATGTGAGAATAACTAGAAAGTGTCTTGTGAATACATTATCATGAGGCATCAACATGGACTAAAACACATGCTACTTTTCCCTGGCATGATGTTGCCGGTGCATTTATGGTTTTACTTCAAACACAGCCTCCCAAATGTAATTAGCCATTGTAATCATACATGATCCACGGCTTCCAGGGTTTTAAAGGAAGCAGGGAGTCTAACTGCAGCCTCACGAAATAGCCATGTATTGATTGATTCCAACCCACACTCAACCTCTGACATTGCAACTATTAATCAGGGATTATGCAAATATCAAGAAAGCGGATGCACACAAACACTTGACTCGTATTATTAAACTTGAACATCGCACGGCAGTTGAAACGCAGCCCCACTGGAACACTAATCCCATTCTTCTTCTATCTTCCTTTTGTTTTTGTCGGTCGTGTGATTTTTCTTCTTCTCCTCCTCTCCTTATTTTCCTCCCCTTCTCTCTTTTTTTTTTCTTCCTGCGCCGTGTTCTGCTGGGGACTGGTGAATGGCAGCCAATGGGAGGGTTGAGTCCCCTCAGCCTTTCAGCCTCCCTGACATCCACAGCGAGAAGTGATGCAGCGCGACTGAGACGCGCAGTTGAGGTGGAACAACGGGCAACAAAAGCTGCAGTGAACGGATACACTTGGCTCCGACGCGCGCATTCGCATCCCAGGGAAACAATTCCTTCTTAGAATAAACTTCATTATCAGGTGAGCGGGTCTTTGCTTACAACTTCGGTGCAAAATGTCGCTTTTGTGACTTCTTCTGTAGCGTTTTTGAGTCGGGTTATTATAGGCTGCGAATGACCTATACGCGAAACAGCTCCTTTTAAGATCTCCCCGTGTGTTTATTCTAATGAAATCGCCAGTGGAGCAAAATCCATAATAGTAATTATTGGAATAGCTGCGAGCTTTGCATTTTAAATGAGTTCCAATCGGAAGTTGTATTTACCGAACTTAAAGCGGTGGTCAATGAATTGCAATCAACTTTTTACGTGTTGGTAAATGGCTCTGTGCGTAATTCTCCTGCATGTATACCGAGGCGGAACGTGCCCCTCCGGTACAGAGGCGGTGTGTTTGCCCCGCCGCGCAGAAGTGATGCGAGCATGCGGGCCTGGGCTCTAAAGGCACCTTTGCCTTATTTTGTCACACATGAAACTTCAGGCCCTTTTGAAAAAAAATACGCTTAAATCTATCGGTGGATGTTTTTTTGCCCCCCCTCCCTCTCCTCCGATGATCTTGCTGCAGCCAGTAGCAAATCCACGGGATGCCAATCGATGCAGGTGGGACAGCAGGCTCTGATAAAGGCGGATGCCTGTCTATCTGTGGTTGCCTGCAGTCGCTCTGTGATGCCTTTTATTCTGCTTTCTGATCGACTGAAAGGCCTTGATTATTTTTTGTATGGATGTGAGGGGAACACTCCTGGAGTTTACTCAAGTTTTCTCAAAACAACATGTCCTCTAGCTTATTGACTACAAGATGATATCAGTGATGTGGCTGTGAATATTTAATGGGATTGCTGAATAATGCAGGCAAGGCTATAAAAGAATTAACTCGCCTTCTTTACTCAAAAGTTGCAGGTATTGACAGAGGAGGATAAAGAGGTGGGGTGGATCTAACAGGACTTATGCAAGCCTGAAAATTGAATTTAGTGCTCGTGAAAAAGTTGTGTCCTTCCTGTTGCCTGCAGATTGCTCCATGCTTGTTATTGCGTTGGCTCAATGTAAGCCTGAGGTAATATGCCTGAAGGCGGCCAAGAAGTTGTTTGGGGGTGTTTTCAAGCTATCTGGGGAATATTCCGCAATAATCACTGCTCTGCTCACATACTTTTTGAATAACAAACAAGAGAGAGATCCATGCTGGCTGTGCAAAGGAAACTACATTTGAGAAGAGTATAGGTTAACTACATTGCATTGTCTGTCTTCTTTTCTTTTTCTATTGGAACAACTTCCTGCTTGTTTTTTTAGAAAGCAGAGAGCAGCCTGGTGAACAGAGATTGTCTGAACCAGAACAGGTTTTGCGGTCCAGGTTTTTCACACGCTGGTTTGAAGTTCAGAGATGAAAGGGACAGAGTAGAATCTGTGGCTGATCAAAGTCATACAGAAAACACGGCAGGTACTGAATATTTAAAGGCTCTGCAAATACAGTTCCTGTGTGTGTGAGTGTGTGTGTGTGGGGGGGGGGGCAAACAGTAGCCTACAGCAGTGTACTGTATATGTGCCTATGGTCAGTATGGGTCAGAGATGTGTGAGCACTTGGTTTGAGGACATTCAAAGTGCGGAACGGACATGACAGGCAGGGGAATAGACACATAAGAGCCATCTGCATTTCTTAAACCCGAGATAACAAGAGACACTCCCTCATATTTCATCTTTCCCCAAAAATATCCCCCCCCCCCCGGGTCATGTGCAGCAGCTTAGGGGATACTCCAGAAAAGCTTCAATCTGCCCTGTCTGGCCCTGTGACGTCACGGGACGGCGGGTTTACCCGGAGGCCAGACCACGATGACCGGTGACCCGAGTTGATTACATTATTTGTGCTCCAGATGGAGCGACATCATTCTGATGTGTCCTGTTCATAATATTGAGCGTTTCTGGTCCTCTCTTCTGCAGCATCTGGAGCTAATCAAATCCTATTCCAGTATACTGCTGGAGCAAACTCTGATCCCCTATGGGAATGCCTACATGCAGCACTTCTCCTCCTCTGTGTGTGTGCTTGGTTACTTGTGGACATTTGTTGAGCCCATATGCACCGCAAGTGGCTCCTAATATGTGTGTGTTGCGCTTACAAATGTTTGAAGTCTGTTGCAGAGAGCACCCCTGGGCATTGTAGTTCACTAGATGCACCTTGATTGTTTGAGTGCATTAGTCACGGTCTGTATGATGTGATAATAAATCATGACGTTGTTTGTACTGCGAGTGCTAAGGGATTCCTCCTAAGATTTTTCCTGTGCCAAGTATTTATCTGGAGTTGCCAGCCAACAGGGCTTCTCTTCTTTCCTTTTGCTTTTCCTTTCTTTCTCTAGAACAATAGCTCTGCTGTATAGGACAGACTTTGCCTGGCCAGTTTGTGAAGAATGACAGTTTTGACTTTTTCCCTCACAGAGACATTGCGTCTATTTCTCGCTGTGTCTTGTGGCCATCAGAGCAAATCTCCTGCAGGCACAAAGGCAACTTAATAACTGCTCCTTGTAATGAGACAGATTCCCTTCAGAGACGCCTATTTACAGAGCAGTCACAACCGCACATTCAAAGAAACCTAAAAGACGTATTTCTTCTCACCCACCAAACCACAGAGGCAGAGACCGTGACGTCTGTTTCTACTTAAATAAACTCTTTGCAGGAGCCGGTGTCACCTTCTACTGAAGGTCGACCTTAGTCTCAAATTGAATTTGCTACGACAAAAAAAGACGCTAGAATTAGACGGGATACGGTTAAGCCACAGCGAGGATGTTTCTCGACAGGTTTCAGCTCAAGGGATTTGAGAGCTGGACGGAGGCCAGGAGAGTAGAACGTCGCTGTATGTCTGCCTAAATCCCAGAAAAGGCCTGTTTTTCTCACTGTGTGCTGAGAAGATAAATACACATGGATCAGACCATTTACACCTCACTTAACAATGGGTAATTATCTCTTCATGCTTTATGCAGGGGAACACCAATTACACAGAGATATACTCATACATCTATTTTGAAAGTGGTAGGACTGGGATATGGTGTGTGTGCGGTGGGAATGTATAGATGAAGCTGATAGTATACAGTGCATACTTAAAGAGTGGCTGATAAGAGAAGAGTCCGGCTTCATACAGTATGGCACACTAGGATGGATGTGACTATGAAATCACTTAGATTCATGTCTTTGGGGTGGGAGACAGAGTAAATTGCTGCCAATGTTGAATAATGCAGTGTGCCAACAGCTTTTTTTTCTCCCTCTTCCCCCTCAAACTGTGGCTTGGCTCCACGGCTTTTCTAATTATGAAGTGGCTGAGAGATAGCTTCACAACTCCGATACTGTAGTGATGGTGAGGGGAAGCTGGCCGAATAGCAATCTAACTGAATTACCAACAAAGCCTGACAGACTTGTGGAGTTTAGTGAACACATTTGCAAAAAGTAACATCCCTACCTATTCCGTCGCAGAAATGTAGACACACACATAGGATAACATACACATTTTGAATGAAGCACACACAGGCACAAATGCAAGCAAACAAACACATTACAAAGAGGCAAGGTGTACAGTTCTCCGCACGCTTCTCAGCACAATTTAACAAGATATATTAGTCACCCAGGAGGCAGCAGAAAGCCGGGCGTCCTCAGTGTACAGCAGACTGCAGTCTGACAGTGGGAGATAGTGATTTACAACAAAGCCCTGTAGACCATGGCACAATTTCAGAGTTTCTGAAATGACACTGGTAAAGCGGGGCCATGAAAGTATATACACTAGCTACGTCTCATTTCTTACACCATTTGCCCCGGGAAGGGGAGGGTGCAGAGGGAAGGGGCAGATGACAAATGCAGTGTTGTAGCTACCACACAATGACGAGTTCAGCCTGGCAGTTGGATTCTGTTTTCGGTGTCATCTAAAATATGAGCAAAAATGAGAAGGAATCTACCTTCAAGGACGTTCCCTCTTTCTTAAATGCGAGGTGAAATCGATTTACTGACCCTGCGAGGGTACTGTGTTAAGGTTTGGATTGGATTTAGAATTAAATCTCTATATCCAATATGTGGGCGGTGGGAACAATAATCATATAATAGTGGAAATCACTGATCACTATCAAAATCTAATCAACTGGTCCTTGGCTGGCGGCTGATCTCTCTGCACCAAATTTCATGGACATTTGTTCATGAGCTTCGCAGCCACCCTGCTGATTTACAGATTAACTAACAGAGGTGACAATGCAACTTCCTTAACAGAGCTACAACGTGTACCACCTATGCAACATGAGTAATGCACTTCACCAGAAATTAATTATCGTAAGAGACAACTTGCTAATCATGCCTTGAGAGCGGGGGAGTCTCTAAAATAATGAATTTAATATAACTATTGATCTACACAAACTTGAAAGATATGCATTTCATTAATTAATACCATCATCAAAAATGAGCTTTTTCTATTCTTTTTGATTGTGGAATTCTCTGCAAATTTCCTCCTCCCATCCTGAATATATGTACACTTTTTCCTTTAGAAGATACAAGTTATTCTTCTTCAACTTTTCTGGCAATATATATTTTTTGGAAACGGATAAAATAGTGTCCTTTATGACTTGCGTGTGTTTCAGTCATGGTTTTGAGGTAGCTAGTGCAGGAGGAAGAGTGTGAGTGAGTGCAGCAGACAGATCATGTCTGCAGGTCCTGCCTTTCCTCTCTAGTTGGATCCCTGTCTTTGCAAAGCCCACAGGCTTAACTCGGGCTGCAGTAAGTGGACTGAGGAACGCTAAACACTGTCTAGGGGGGACGGCTGCTGAACATGACAGCCAGTTAATAAGTGTATGGAAGACGAGCAAGTGCATGAAGGATTGGAGGGTGTGGATGGACAGGGGCAGCATTGTCTGTCTGACTTTTGAGACTTTGGTGAAATCAAAGGGAATGAGAGGGTCAGGAAAGGAGGATAATATTGACTGTCGGATGACGAGAGGGTAATAGGGGATCAGAGAGTCCAGCTACAGGACAATGAGCATTAACGCCTGACTGGAATACAATGAAGACAGTGGAGAAAGGGATGGGTTTTTGACAACAGAAGGGAGAGTTAAAAAAAAGAAAAAAAGAGTGTAATGTTTGTTCCAACTAGAGAGAGGTGTGGCGAAAGCAGGCGATAATGATGCTTACTTTACCCCCGCAGTGAGAGCTGTCAGCTCCAGGCGACACAGGCTGGTGGGACACGGCCGCGATGCCACTCGGCGTGTTAACCCCCCAGACGTCACCGACAGTACAGTATGTGATAGATGTGCAGGTGTGTAATTACATGTGTGTGTGTTTTTGCAAGTGTGAGCGCCGGGGCACGGCACGGCACGGCTGTTTGTGGTCCTTGGAGCGTGCGTGTGCATATTGAGGCGCGTCTTTTGTGTGACTTTTAGCGTGTCAATTTTTGTTGGCAGCGGTGAAAACCGAGTGATGTGATTTTCCCCTCTAACAGCCTCCAGGAGTAATGATCCAGGTTATTGCAGATGACGTGTAACACCTCAACCCAGCGGGCATTGGCGCTGCAAAAACCTGTCCTTATAGGTTTGACTTCAGGGAGACGGTTGTCTTGGTGGCAGCGCTGAACGCACAATTCCTCCGTCTCCCAAACCTGTCACCTTCAGACGGGCCCCTCCTTATGTGGATAATGGTCTCCTGTCTATGCCGTGAATGATATCTGGACTCCATTGTGTACCCGTTTCCTCAGCTGTGCTATTGTCCTGCAGAATGCCTTTGTGAGCTTTTCTTTTTCTTTCATTTGGTGCAGGTACAATGTGCAAGCTGTATTCTAAGGTGCTGTAAATGAACAGACAAACACATCCGCAAAAGGTCCTATTTGCTTTCAATCCCCAGAGGGAAAAAGAGAGGTTTCTGCCATTGTTCTGCTACTTTTCAAAACATTAGGATGGTTCCCTGTGAACGAGAGGAATAGAAAGACCTCCCGCACAAACTACCTGCCGAATCAAAGCGTGCGTAGCATTCTGGGACTGTATATTCCTCAGGGAAGGACACAATACAAGCTTTCTGCAGCAACACGGGACACAGAGTAATAACAGCGCGGTATTGTTTTGGGCTGGATATTACCCAGGGCATCTCTCAGACAGTAGGGGAAACCTGTCCTCTTTGAGAAAAGGTCATTCTTTGAGAACCCCAACAGCTGAACACTGTGCTTTGACATGAATAACTGACAAACGCATGTGTACGGGTCTCGCAGGCCTCCAATTACTGTTTCATGCCGCTGTCCATCAAAGACAAATGGGGCAGGACCTGCCATAGGACCTTCACGTTTCCAAAACAGGCAGCCTCAGAGTCCACCCTGTGCAGGAGGAGCTGCAAGCACTCTGCAATAATTGAGTTTGATCTAATGAAGGTAATGCCAAACTTGGGTTATTGTTTGCCTGAGGACAACGCGAGACAGTTGAATTCATTGCTTGGAAAGATGCCGCGGGAATTTCTTTGAAATGTAAAAATTGCATTAAACATTCCATTTGTATTAATTATGTTGTGCCTCTTATTAACATTGGCATGCTTAGCAGCAGCAGCAGCGGTGCTGCCGGTAGAACGGGGCTTAGAGCAGCACTCCAAGCAATAATATTAGAGGCAACCATCCATGCCTGAGGCACACTAACACTGCCTGTGATGTCACAGAAGAAGTGACTATAGCTTTATTCTGAAGCATTGTGTCTAGACCTTTGGTCCTACGAGACATCAGTCACTCAAGGTACTCACCACTGGATTCAATTAATCAAAGCTTTAATTCAATCTGATGGTCGGGCCTCCCAGCTCTAAGCCTTTGAGTGGGTTTTAAGAGAGATGGAGTCTACTGGTGTACGGCCCGGTGTGGATTTAATGACTCTCCAGAGGTCATAGGTCAGACTCGCAGAGGTAGTTGAAGTGGTAACTTGGGTCTAGAATGAAACACAAACACAAATATATAAGCTTGCACTTGTGAATTTGGGAAAATGTGCTAAGAAGTAGACCTGTACATTCAGCTACTCACCTATCAGCTTCCACCAGAAACACAGGGAGAATCCTATATGTGTGTTCATGTGTGTGCACGGACACCCACAGAATGCAATGTCAGAAGCCGACCTACAGTAGCAGGAGCAGACAGTTGTGAAATGCGGCGTGGATCCTCCTCAGTCTCATAAATAATGGACATTGGTGAAGCATCTGTCAACTTTTCTGTCAACCCTGTTCCAGATGGGAGTCAGACAGGCCAGGTCAGAGCAGCGTGTTACATACACATAACAAACCTCCATCCAGTGTGTCTTATGCACCCGCACCATGTTTACATCAGCCCACTGACACTCGCACTCACCTCCGAGCCTCTGCTGATTTATTAGGTCCTGCACCCATCCTCCTCGACCATTTCTTCTTGGACCTGCTCTCCACTCACACACATAATGTAATCATCGCGAGCAAAAGTGCAAGCATGCTCTGAAGACCTCCCCTTGGTTCCATAAATGAAAGAGTAAAAAATACATTTCTATCTAAATACACAAATCTCTCAGAGTAAGCCCATCAGTAGCACCTCATCGCAGGGTGGTGGGGAAGTGATAAACACACACCTCCACTGCCTTCAGTGTTTGTTGACTTAAATATGGCACTGCTCGCTTCACACTAAACCCTTGCTGTGAGTTCCTCTCCCAAAGTAGCCGCGGACATCTGGCTCAGAGAATTCTGGATGTGTTGACAACAGTCACGAGGGCCAGGAAAGGGACAGTGAGCAAGCAAACGAGCGAAACCTGGGGTGTGTGCACTGGAACACATTTCAACAGCGGCTGGGTCTCTGTCTTGCTTCCCTTCCCTGCTGGCAGCTGGGTGGTAGGATGGGTGGATGGGGGTGCTGCCGGGTGGCGGTTACTGTACGGCTGCTTTATGGACTAAAGCACTGTCTTCCCGGCCTTGTCGTAATAGAGGATTCAGCTCATAAAGCAGCATCATGATTTGCAATAAGAAGAGTTAGGGGAGAGTAATGAAGGTGTAAATCAACTGAGCCATTCTTTTTTTTTCCTTCTTCTTCTTTTAATCTGACATTGGCAGTATCTCTCCCGCACTCTCTTTTTTTTTGTGTTCTGTCTGCTCCCTCCTCCCCGGCTTCACCCCCCCCCCTCCCCCCTTTTCTCTCTCCCTTTGCAGTAATGGAAAGCCTGGCACTCTGTAATAAAGCAGAGTGAGCAGCAGTATTAGTAAACAGTCTCTGCAATCATTCAGCCAAGTCCAACTCCTTTATTTGAGTGTGTGTGTGTGTGTGTGCGAGGTGTTTTTTATACCCCCGTATGGTATTAGGGCTGTGGGCGCGGGGGGCTAATGAATGAGGAGGAATGAGGAGTATTTAATTCTAGCCTGGGAGAGGGAGAGGCAGGGAGGCAGGGAGTGTTTGTTGGGGGCTCCTCATAAGAACGCCTTTGTTTTCATTTTTTCACAGAGGTTCTGGACAAAAAGCCTTCTTTTTTTTTCAATGGCAGCGTTGGGAATGTAGATGCAAATGTGTTGCACACAAGCTTTGCAAAGAGGCATAGGACCACACAGCCACCAGCAGGTCACAGTGGCTTGCCTCTCTCACTGGCCTTCCCCTTGGATAAAGTCGTCATCAGATTTTTGAAATGGAGTCATGAGTTGGTTTGGAAAGCAGTCATCAAAAGAGTGGGTCCAATACTCCTGAGTTAAAATGCCCGGCTTGGAATCATGTTAAAATGTTCATTCCTCGCTCCAAATCGATCGTATGGGTCCCTGCTCTCCAATATCCATGGTCACCTTTGCTATAAAGTAGGGTATTACTTATTTAATGCAGTGGGGTTTCATTCTGTGACCACTGAGGAGAGGAAGGAAAAGAAATGTATCTTGTGACCTCAAAACACAAAGAAATGATGGCGGAGGATAATGAAAGAAGTGGCCTGAATTTTCAATACATATCAGTTCATGAGCGAGATTAGTTGCTTGAAGTCCGCCCATGACATTGGGTTGAATTATTTTCCTCGTCATGCCTTTTTAACTCCTGGTGCCCAGCGTGGTCACGTTAATGCAGTATTGATTGTTTATCTGCAATGTTGTTGGGGGAGGAAAAGGGGGGAGACAACGGTTTAGGGTTAGAGGGGAAGGTGTCCCGGGTGGAGATAGATAATGCAATATACCCTTTTTTGACTGCTGATTTTGAATCTGGGGGTAAAACGAGGTGCCTGAACATATCCTATCTGGCAATAGTCCAAGTGTGAAATGGGAAATAGAAACTGGGGTGAAAGCGTCAGTGCAATGTGGCCGCTGCTCGATAAGGCTGTCTCCTGTCTCCGAAATAATTCAATCTCCTGCTCCGACCATTCTGGTAACTCGCTGGTGCCAACGCCGCCGCCGTCCACCCACTCTCTGCCCCTGGGCCCGGAGCCCATATGGCCGGCTACAGTGTCTCTCCGTGACCTATGGCCGGGGCCTGTTGTTCAGCCAACCCCCCCGAGGAGCTTGGTAATTACAAATAAGCTGGAAGTCACACCAGCCACGAGAAAAGGTGAGTGTGATTAAGGATGTGTGTACAGCAAAGTTCAAGGGGTGCTCCAGTGGCATGCCAGCATATTGAATCGTGCGTCTCGGCAGGGCTCGGGAATCAAATGCTAACTTGGATCAATCAGGCTTCTTTGTTCATTAGAGTTCCCAGGAGTGGCAATAAAAAAAAAGCAACCCATCACACAGCGCTCATTCCAATGATGAGGCCCGCCGTCCCTCAGGGGTAACTAGCCGAGGTAAATAAACATGAGTCACAGTTAAGGTCAGAGGAGATCATGGCCGTCTGTTGTTCATCTCAGAGGACGCCTGAATCTGTTTTTGACGTGATTGGATTGAGAATTGTGCCCTCTTTTAAGCAGCAATACTGCAGGATTCACTCAAAATGCACGGCAAAACAAATGAAAAGCCAGCAAACATCCCCTTTTCATTTCTTGAGGAGCATCGCTAACAAAATATGTATTTATACAAGGCATTCAAATTCAGATGCCATCACAAATTATTATTGAATCGTATTCATACAATGCGTATTACTTTCATTTGTTTTTATCCCAAGGCTGGGCTGATACCCTGGCAGAAGTCCTGCCTGTGACAAACGGCTTTCTTAACACTCGAATGCCTCAGTGGTTTTAGTTGGGTGCAGTTTGAGATACTTTTGTCCAATTTAAGAACAGTCAAAAGCCATAGTATCAGTGAGCGTCAGAGGTTATGAGTGTGTGTGAAGCCTCTGGTATTAATAATGTAAAAACGGTTGCTCCAAAGTGTCGCTGTGTTGTTTTATGGTGGGCGTCCAGGAAAGGTCATTACTCTTAGTCGAGGTGGAGACACATTTCGTCTGTGCAGCCTTTTATTAGGGCCATATTTTAGGTGTGTGATGTCTTTGTTTTAGCTCCATGTATTATTTAGTGTTGGTTAGACAATTGTGTTTGTAGCTGTCTTGCTACTGACCCGCTGTTACAGTCGATATATGCTTGAATGGAAATGTTTCTCCACGCCGTTCCCTCTCAAGTAATTGTCACAACGGGGAGACTGAGACAAACGTGGGAACACAACTCCTTCACCGATTTTCAATTCACTGCGCCGAGTTTGACCTTTGTGTAGCCCAATCAATGCATCTGCTTCCAGAGACGCACTATTCATTTAAAAACAACAGCTGTGACGTGATCTAATATCATGATAAGGCAGTATTACAGAGGAACGTTTTTCATCAAGAATAATAGCTGTTAATGATTTAATTGAATGTGAATATTATTCCTGTCGATGGCCTTTTGCTCCAGTGTTCAAGGCTACATGTAAAGAAGCTGACACTTGTGCTTCACTGCACATGGCACACACACAAACACTTGGGAGGCAAACATTGATTTGCATAGAGACGGAGGCTCCCATAACCACCAGTGTGTTACCACAAAGGCCTCAGTGGGGAAAGCAGGAAGCCGCCAGTCCCTCCACTGAGACTCCCCCCCATCCTCCCTTCCCTCCCTCTCTCATTGTCAATCCCTCAGAAGAAAGCTGTGTAAGACCACACGGCCGCTGGTGACAAAACATGTGCTCTGGTGAACACACGGGAAAGCAAACAACCGAGGATGTCTCATCTGCTAACGTGTCACCGGATGAATGCCATTAAGCTATTATTTCTTTGCTCTTTATGTGCGAGGACGTCTCGTGCCCATTTGTTCTGCTGTCGAGCGACGATGACCACATCTGTTTTCTACCGGCGCACTAGGCGTTATTAATCTTCGCAAAAGGACATTTAGCAAAATCAAACCTCCATTTATTAGCCCCCAGCGCGGGATTGGAGAACTGGCGAGGGGAGATAATGACTTTAAGCTCCCATTTAGTCAATTAATTCGGAGGAGTGGAATCAGAAACGGCACGCTAAAAAGTGAGAGTCTGTTGTTTATGATGACACAGTTCAGAGCCATATTTCAGGGCTGAAAGTCATTATTTGGCACTAGAGTTGGAACAAAAACGATGCTTCCCTAATAAACTAAGAGAATCTGGAGTGACTTCACAGAAGAGGGGACCCTTTAAAATAATCTGCTGAGGGGATCCTCTTCAACTGCCGCCTCGCTCGGTGGTAAACACAGACATAAACACTGGTGCGAGTTCATAGAATCCCATCTTTGTTTTTTGTCAAAGTGACAACAGGGAGAAAGGAAAAAAGGGGGTGAGCTGAAAAACAGAGCTCTGTTTGGAGAGCTGGCAACCCACAATTTAGTCCAGACTGTGGAGACGTAAAATCAAGTGCACTAGAGGAAGGGTTACTTCAGGAGCCCTCGGTGGGTTCTAAACTGGGCCACTCAGACAACGATTGTGAGAGCCTCGGACTGAGTGATGCAGTCTCTGCTGAATGATGGCATGGTGGAAATAACTAGAAAACAGGGAAAATAGGGGGCTCTCATTGACTTGGCCCAGATTGTATGATTTATATGGGTTATTTGGTATGCATTTGGGCAGCCAGGCAAGGTAATGTGTTTGCAGTGAGCTCTGGAGCGGTGCAGCGGGATGAATGTTGTGGGCACACCCCCGCCTCTGACAGGGATAGCTGGAGCTAATTTGTTTGGATTCAGTCAAAGGCAAAGTCGCACATACCTGCATGTCATGTCTGATCAGGAAATTGATGACCACAATTTGAGGGTTGTGTACCAAAGCCTTATTTGTCCTTGTTGTTTATTTTTTCAATGTTTCCTAAGTAATGTGCGGATTAACATTTGAAAATGTCCTTTTTGTTTAGAATAAATTGAAATGTTGGCAACACATCGAGAAAGTTAATGTGCTATTTAGAAGCAGAAAGGGGGACTTACAGAACCGTTAACTAAATCTTGGTGCTATTCCAGTGTTGTAGGTTGAATCCTAATTTGGACTAGAGGACTAGAGGTGTTTTGCAGTACAGTGCTGACATTCAGTGAGGAATTCGCTTCAGCTTTGCATTCCAATTTGACTGGGGATTTTCAGCTGTTTATTTGCATGCATTTTATGATGATGATTTTGCCCTCTTCAATCCGTAGATGTTTTTTTATCTTCCTTTGTGGTAATAGGCCCCATCTGTCTGAAATCTCCTTTTTAGTGATCAATTTCCGTACCTTAATCTGTGAGGCGTGTGTTTGTGTACGTCACATTAGAGTGGGTGGAAGTTATTTTCAAGACAATGCGGCAGTATGTCTAGACGCTGTTTCTCAGCTGAACAAAACATCAATATATATTGACAGAATTCTGTTTGGTCGCATCTGTATCCATTTTGCTGCAAAGACAAGCGACACACACGGTTTGTTTGCCCACATTTGGAGAGCAAAAGTTCATCCAGCGACCCACTTTTTGGTTTATTAGCCATCAGGGAACTCTGTTGTGAACCACTAACCCACATGGGCAACCAGACAAATGGAAAGCCCCAGATTTGGGTCGAGCATGCTGTTTTGCACTTGGGATTTAGCTGTACATTTCTACAGCGAGCGGCATAACATGAGTTGTGACTGACACCTTCTCTGAGGCTGAGCTCTCCTCACAAACTGAGGCGAGGTGGAGAAAGGGGGTGAGGTAGGGGAGTAAATGAGGAAGACAACGAGAGTAGATATGGTGGAACAACCTGCTGCTGACACCTCCACACATTAGCAGCCTTTAAGGGTCTCCTCTGTGGATTGTAACATGACAACGTTACCTGTGGCACCAGTGCCCAACCTTCCCCATCTCCTTTCCCTATCTCGCCCCCACTATTCTCCGTTGCTAGTCCCCCTGGCTGACATTCTCTTCTCTCGCTTTTAATTGCACCCCCGGGGCTCTTTCTGGGTTGCTGTGGAAGTCTTTGGCTCAACGGGCGCGATAGGGTGCTTTGCCGTGTCGCTCATATCTCTCGTTAGGGAAAAGAAAAGAAAAGAAAAACAGAAAGAGAAGGGGGGGGTGGGGTAGAAAGGGGGGAGAGAAGAGATGTAGGCCTACTCCGAGAGGTCACTCCCAAGTCTAGATTAGGCTAAAATAGCACCCAGGCCTATTGTGTAACAGCACATGTGCACTGGAAAGGCCATTAGCTGGCCAGATCCGATATGTATTGACAAATGCATTTGTGTGACTCTTCGTATCTTCGTGGCCCTGTGTTCGATACAACCAATAGATACATTTAATAGCTAATTGTCCTGATTCAAAATGTTATCCCAAGCAATTCTTTGAGCGTATAATCATGGGGCATTTGAATATTGGCAGCATACACATTAATCTTGCTTACCCAGGAACCAAGCACAATGCAGTATCATTGCTCGATGGGCGACTCCACACAATCTGTGACAGGCAATTTAAAGCAATTTACTTTTTTCATTTTTTCATCAAGCACCTTTTTTTAATGCAATTAAATGGCACATGATATGAAGCGAAGACGGGGCCGGCGAGAGAGCGAGACAAAGAGAGAGTGAGCGTGTGTGTAAAGAGGGAGAAAATAAAGGCAGCCTTGTGCTTGTTGTAAACACTGCCTCTTAACTGGGAGAATATAATTATGGTGTCATGTTCTATTACACACCTTCATTATGACGATGGTGCTCCCTGAGAAAGTGAACAGGGACTGACAAGACCTGTGGCTCCTTTTTCAAAAATCCCCTCCAGCGACAGGGATACATGGAAGATGGCTCTGCAACAGAAACACACTCACTTTATTCCATGTCACCTTCTTTACAAATCGTTTTACTCTTGTTTCTACTTCTTTAAAGGAACATTCAGGTTTATAGGTGCATGGTTGGTGGTTATGTTCCATTGGTTTAAGTCACATTGCACCACCACGACTGACTTTGCAAGGTTTATTCAAAGGAACAGAGTGCCAATGCAGAAATGTCAATAATAATCAGTAATACAACTTTGCCATTAACTACAGTAATTACAAAGGTCAAAGTTGAACCAGGGCTTCAGTCTATGGATGCCTAACAGATTATGTTTCTTCTCCAATGCAATGTTGAGTGTCTGACTGCTCGTGTTTCATGACCTTCTGTCACTGTTTCTAAGTATGTATTGTTATTATTAATCTAGGTAATAATCATGTTGCCATGGAAAGCGTACACGAGTACTACAAAATAGATCAAAGTCCTAAAAAATTGGAAATCCTCGCTCCGTCTTTCTTCCGACTTCACTCTCACAAATATAAAGACGCAGGCATTTCGTCGTAGCCAATGGGCTACATGTGGCAGCGTAGCATTCTTAACCCGATGTGACATTTTTTGACGTAGCAAAATAAAGCTTTAGCTGACATACTCGTGGTCCATGTCAAGAGCATTATCAGGGCAGGAGGCCGTACAATATGGCTTCCAGGGTATGACAAATGTGGTCAAGGGGCGAGCACTCCTTAGGGACGGCAAAGCCTTCCATACAGTGAAAGCATTAGCTTTCCACAGTGACATTATGAAGAAATCTATTGAAAAGGCCGGCTTCCCAACTGCTGGGGGACTCGAGGTAGAAAGCTTCATGAGTCCACCCAAGAGACCGACTGGTATTTCCAACTGCGCCGAAGCCTACAGCAAATCAATAGCTCAAAGTCCCACATGCTCTCAACAGCGTCAATTAAGTAAATTCATAAAGTCGAGTGCACTGGGAGTTGAGGGAGGAAAATAAAAAGGGAATACTAGAGAGCGAGAGCAGGAAAAAAGCATCCAGTCGTGTAGCAGATTTGGATAGGAAACAGAGCTTCTGCCATGAGAGTTGTGGCTTAGCGAAAGTGGAGAGTGGTGGTCTAAAAGAGACTATTTCTCCACGGGCATTATTAAGAAGCCTGACAGTCCATCTCACTTTCACCTGCCTCCATCAGCACACGCACTGTTGACCCGGGAGTCTTCTCCCCCCCCCCCTTGCTGAGCCAGGCAGAGGACACATGCAAAGTGACTGGCTTTCAGCAAAAAGCCCAGTGATAATGCATATCAGCTCAGGCCTATGCAAGCAAAGTAGGCAGGGGCAGGGGGATGGGGACAGGATGTGGCGACGGGAGGGGGGGGGGGCGCGCTATAAACTGCAACGCATGAGGGAAAAGAGAAAGATGGGACCTAACCCTCAGCTTCAACCGCTCACAATGTGCCTCATAAGGGGAAAGCAGGGCATGCCTTGGCTGCCTCTGGAAGACAGGTAGCGTAATGGATGGGCCAGTCTCCCAGCCTGACTGCTGACGCTGCTCTGACAGGACGTTTCTACCTCTCCTTCACTCCCTCTCTCCCCGTTTGCCCCGTAGTGTTGTCACGGTAACTACATCTGATTTCAAGAACTTTGCGTGTCGGGAATTTCTACCTGGCCGTCACACCTAGAGGGCATAAACAAACACTGCGATTGGAATTTGTTTAAAGAATAGACGAAGTGCATTGAGGCAGTTTGACGTGGACAGGTTTGGCCCAGAATCTACAAAGTCTTTCCAAGCAGACGTGCAATCATCCACTCTCGATATAAAAGCAGCATTGATGTTGTTGACTTAAAAGCAACTTGAACCACAACCAGTTGCGGAACAGTATTCGACTCAGAACTTGTACAAAAGTAAACAATGTCTATCAAAAATTGCTCTTTGATTTCATCTTTCTACCAGGTGTGTGAGGCCTGCAAACTGCCGCATTGTGAGGAGCGGTTTGCCAGCATCATTACATGATGTTGGACTTGGTGCACTTAGGGATGGTCTTGTAGTCAAAGCAAACAGTCGTCATGAACCAGTGCCAGTTGAACAGACAGAGCCACATAGCTAAAGACGGACAGATGTATCGAACTCTTCATTGTGTTGAACTGAACCCTCACGCAAACAGCTTGACAAACGGGCGAAAAATGAAGCTACTGTATTTTGTTTTTTGAGCCAACAAAGACACCCAGCCGACATCAATACCCCCGTACTGAAGTTACTATAAAGCTTTCTCATTCGATGCTGGCAGACATCTGTTTGTAAAAAGCTGGGCGGTTGTTCTGTGACATTGCTTGATGGTTCGTCTTTATTTCTGTGGCGTCCGATTTTCAGATACTAAACTAAGACAACATTGTGGTATTGTGACAGGACTCCTGCTTCTACTCCCCTTCCTGCACCTTTCCTCTTTCTTCGTTCCACTTCCCTCACTCAGTCTGTCTGGCTCTGCGTGCAGGTCAGGGTACTTAATTCATGTCCAGAGACATTGTTTCCTAATTCCCCGACATACTGTGCGAGGAAAGACTTGCCATACATTGGTGCTAGATTGCATCCCCCTCTCCCTCCACACGCCCCCTCTCCCTCCACCCGCCTTCTGAGAGTGTGCGATACGGAGGAACGTTGCAGACGCTCCCCAGCGGGCCCACTGATAACCCTCCTACCAAGCCCCAGCCGAGGAACACTGGCGGCCTGGATATCTTCCAGCCGCGAGGAATAATGAGAACAAAAGCAGAATACATGGCCTTCTTTCTCTTTCTTCCTACCCCTCCTTCTCCTCCCCCTCCATCCTGCTCTGTTCCTCTTGTTCCGTTACCTTCACATATTGGCCAGCGCGTTCTGCATTGGCTCCAAAGGCAAAAGGAGATGGGTGGGAGAAATGATTGAGGGACTGAAAGCGGACAGATTCCACTGCTCACATCAGACCCTATACTCTGTGGTTTGCAAACAGTCATTTTGTTCGCTATCTTTACTCTGATCTTAAGGTAATAAACTGGAGTTGACATTGCCCAGGGTCTCCGTTGGCATTCAGCTGGGTTTGATAACAAAGTGTGCCGAAGCAGATTGTTTAAAAAGATAGAACAGGCCGCTCCACGAGCCTTGCACTCTATTAGATGTTGATTCAGGGGCTTAATGCAGATAAAGTAGCTCTACACATGCTGTACAGGATGTAAGCCAATACATTGATGTGTAATATTTCTAATCTGATATTTATCAGGTTAGGCAGTACTCAGCCTGCCCATCAATCACTTGACTGACAGTCAACATACAGTACGAGTGTGCACATGAATGTATAGCAGGGCTTGTGTGGATGGGAATGTGTGTGCGAGTGGCAGCAGAAAGTCAACCACTGATGTACAGATTTCAGATCAGCTCTCCAGCTTTGCCTTTATCTGTCTCATGCCTCTTTTTCACCAGGAGCTGATTACCCACATGTATTTGTGTGTTTAACCCATTGTTAATGTATTCTTTAAACAATGTATGCATTTATTTGTATTTGTTGATACATGTTTTACTCTAGGAAGGCTTTTTCGTGTAATAGTGAAATGTAATTCGTCCCCTTAGATGTACCATTTTTTGGAAATATGTACAATTGCAGAAACTAAGAAACAGTCTGAACTCAGATGATGGAAACGGGAATTTTTTTCTTACAGTGAAATACATTTTGCTTCATAAACGAGGTCAATTTATTTCATTTGATGATTCAATTGATTGCATTATTTCTTATTTAAAGTGTTGGTTCATGGTTAACTTATTATATACCTAGCCCTCACAATTTCATAGATACATCTCTATTGATTTCCCCTCCCCATCTTGACTTGGTCCTTACTGAATTTTTAAAGTACTTTATCTTCAGAAAGCCTGGAACACTGAGCTGCTTTTGAGTACAGGTTAGGAAAGTACGGTAACGAACCACTGCTTCCCCTCCTGACATTGACACTCTGTTTTTCTCTGTAAATGTTCCAGGTGCTGTTTTTCCGCCCCATGTGACTGAGAGGAGCCTTCTCTGCTTCAATAGATTACAGCATGTGGACTGTTCCGATACTCTGACCGAGAACCACTGGACATAGACCACTGCGGGAGGGAGAAGAAGGCTGTGGTGGTGTGGCCATGGATAGAAGGAGAGTTTGCGTATTGATGGTGCTGTGGGTTGTGGCCCACCTCAGCTCTCCTGGGCACGGGCTCAGGGCCCTGCGGAGAACTACAGGGGGGCACAAGGGGGCCGCAGGACTGACGGGACAAGACGCCAATGGAGTGCCGCTGAGGCGATCCAAACGTGGATGGATGTGGAACCAGTTCTTTTTGTTGGAGGAGTACACCGGGTCTGACATGCAGTATGTCGGAAAGGTAATTAAAGATCCATTTTTTTCCTTTGTCAGACACACAGAGGACCTCAATGCCACATTAGTTTTACACTGAAGTATTATTACATCCAATAATCAAACAAAAGCACAGGGATAATAACATCCCACACCTTTGAGACATATTTAATTAGTCAGATTAATTAGCAAAACTGTGTTATTTTCCACAAGTGACCACAATAGTCTGTTTCTGCAGAATAGTGTATCAGATCAGATTTTGTTCAATTCAAAATAATATTATTTTTTTTACTATGAACAAAATACTTCATATAACAGATCTCATTCTTTTTTACTGAGAGTCAGTTGCCTGGTTATCAGAAGTGTCCCTGGTATCAGTTCTAAGTAGAAGAGCAATAAATAACAATGCATTAGATGAAAGAAATCTAAATTCTATTATGGGACCAATCCGAACCTGCTGTTTTCAGTTTGTTCAGAATGACTAAAGGAAGCACTGCATATTTGATTTGAGCAGCTAACCACCTACGACAGTTGAAAGAAAAAGAAAGGATTGTCTCAAACTGCATCATTAGAAACCCGAAGATACTCTCTGCGCGGTTTTTCGTTATGAGTGAGCTCTATGAAGTCCATCTCACAAATTGTTAGTTCTGTAACACGGTGCATCAAATCTGCAGTCGTCCCCCCCCCCCCACAGTCTGAGTGCTCTCCTCAATGTTTGTTTATTCTTCTGGGATTGTTTTTCCTCGGAGCCACACAACAAAACATGAACTTTTCACATGCCGGCATTTGAAAAGTAGCTTTTTTAGATCATTTAAAAAAAAATCTCATTACAGTATGTAGTCTTGTCGATACATATTTATGAAGTTCTGCTATTTTTCCGTCAATCCAAATGAATGCAAATTTGCATTTTACAGTCCTACAACAAACTGAATTTGTGATACACCATTTTTAAAGTTGACATTTTTGCAAAAAGGGGGACAACCTAACTACCTGTGGTGCCTTTTCTTAGTAGCATAATGTATTCATGGATAATATGATCATCCTCTATTAAAAGAAAGGAATTTTTCCTAATGAGCTGCTTTAAAATAAATAACATCCTATTACTGTTTCCTTCTGTCTCTGCAAATACAAGAATCAACCCATCATCGGAGAGTAGACATGACATGATACGCCGATCGGCTAATGTTCATGAATGGGACTTCCTTCCATCCATCCTCAGGCTTTGTTTGCTGTCGCCTGTCCGATACATATTGTGCTTACTGGCATCTTTGCGGCTGCTTGCACGATGTCCATTCCACTCACATCATGTTGTCCGAGAGCGGCTGTCTTGCCCGACAGTAAAATATGACTTCCTCCGAAGGTATTATTTGTTCAACAATATGAAAACATAGTGTCGACCCAGATAACATTGGGGAATGTACAAGAAGACGGGGCCAGCTAATGCTTTACATGCAGCGGAGCGGACGTCAAGATATCAGTCTCCTCTCCCAACCATACTGTAATTGAGGAGATTGTGAAGCGTGGGGGGCAAGGTCAGGACGGCTGAGAAAGGAAGAAAGGGGGTTTTGTGCGAGGAGTTGAATGGGGCTGGTGCTTTGCATTCCGATCGTGTGTCCATGGAGGATAGAGTCATCCAACCAAATGAGATTCTGCAACATACGTCCTCCCAAAGTGAGGGTTGACTTTCAGACCCCCGTCTTAAAGGATTACAACACTCAATATGGTATGAGGCGGGCAAATACGAGAAAGAACAAAAAAGTTGAAAAGAACAAAAAAAACTGAGTGAATGAAGATCAGAAGTAAGTACCGAGCATGATCAAACCACTTTGTCTTCAGAGCACGCTGATTGATGTGCTACTCGTCCTTTAAGCTTGTAAAAGGACTAATAGCGAAAGAAGAATGGATTATCTGAGTGTGGTATACACTTAGAGATCCAGAGGCTTTGGCCTAAGAGTCCGTCTCCTGAAGATGCCATTAAGGCATCAACCTTCGAGCACCACACTTAATCATGACTCTGAGCGCTTGTTGTCCCCCCCCCCAAGTACATGCAGCTGGGAGCTTCTCCACAGTGTTAGCTCGCTAGCCAGTTGTCTCATAGGATTGTAGTTGGTGGATCTTATCTGATTGCAATTACTGTTTGTTAATTGCTTGATTAAGTACAAGTGATGAATAAGGCCCTAAACGGTATGAATAGCTTTTCGAGTTGAACACGTGCCTCAACAAAGAGAACAACCATCTGCATCCATATCCTCAGGTGGAGGCCATATCCGCATCAAGTGGGCCTGAAGAAAAAAAAAACAATACCAGAAACACAAAAGGGAAGGCTTTTGTCATTGCAAGTGACATCATTGCAACCGGAGAACACAGCAGGGAACAAAACCACTTTTGTTAGTCGAGAAAAAAATGAATTGGAAATAACACAATGGCAGGTTATTATAAACAAGGGAGCTGCTCTTGACACACAGTAAAAGATAGAATGATGAAACTACACTTGAATTACAACATCCCGTCTCCGGTTATTTGGTAAACTCAATCTCCCCCGGTTGCTTTTTTTTCTTTGCGAAGGCTTTATCGAGTTGTGAAGTGCTAACAAATGAAAGTTTAATCTTTCCTGAGCAAGCGTAACAATGGCAGTCGGAACAGGAAGGAATTAAGGGAAGCGATCGAGATGACAGGAGACTCCGCCGGTGTCTTCTTGTTGTGGAGCTGGTTGGCTGCTAATCTTGCTAATCTTGCTGTATTGCCCAACAATTTATTATTTTCCTGCAGGAGGGGGAATCGTACACTGCCTCTCATTAGCAGGCGAGCTGCATACAGGCCTCCGAGGGTCCGCGCTGTCACTGGGGGAAGAGAATATTTGTTTATTTCATTATTTCTTACTTTACCAAAGGGCACACATCCACTGAAAATGGTTAATGGCCTGTGGTTTAGGAGTGTTTGTGCTGTACTATCATATCTCATAAAGTATTTACAGCCGCTGATAGGCCCCAGTGGTTCTGGGTCTGCCGGGTAGACTCTTCAACACAGTCCCTAGCAAGTGAGCAATGTTCTCTGAATGTGAACAAACACACACACACACACACACACACACACACACACACACACACACACA
>CALSBZ010042869.1:596688-606762 GCA_943591055.1 Gobionotothen gibberifrons | reverse complement strand
GGGAGGGGCTCCTTATTTTCATCTAAAGTAAAAGACAGAGAATCAGCACTTTTGAAACAGGGCTGAAACAGAGGGGATTATGGGATGCTACAATGCATGATATGTTTGGTATTTCGAGCCAAACACTTCAGAGACATGTTTTGTATAAATCTGAGAACTATAATATATTGATGAAAAAGAGTACAATAGGGGACCTTTAAAAAAACGACTCCAAACAAGAAACAACAGTGAGGACACAACCTCAGCTACGGCCCTGTAGCAAAGTAAACAAACTGTTGAGAATTTCTTTTAATTAAAAGATAACATGCTGGAAATTATGTATGGCACAAAGAACTAAAGATGTCAGAGGTCCACAAAAGAGGAAATATATGTTAAGGGACATTTCACCTTTAAGTCTCTGCAGCTCTGATGGCATATCGCAAGTTTACACATCAACAGACATTTGATAGGCTATTTGTGTGCACAGTCTGAGGCTACCATCTGGCTTCATAGAAGGCAGCCAGTTCTCGACAGGCCAGGACACAAGGCCTTAAAGGCTAACTGGCTAATTGCCCTTAGTAGCCCATTTTCAGTGCCATCTTTTAGGCCTAACTTGAGTGAAGCACAAATGGCGGCCAGATCGAGTCTGCACTAACATTTGCTGCACTTGAAGCTGATTAATTTCACAAACAAAGACGGCTTGCTTCTAAGTTCTCACGCACAGATGTCTGATGAGTACCACTTCACTACTCAGCCCCCTTCAAACTGAAAGATGAAGCACATAGGAATAGAAATAAATATCTTCTACTGTGAAAAAATGCCAACCATTTCAAATCACTGCTGAGAAGGTTAATCGAGTGGAGGGTTTTGAAATATATAGAATGTTATTGATGATATAATGGTTTCAGTAAATGAACATTAGTTTGCTTCACAGCTGATTCACTGCCAAGACATATTTTGTAGTCATATTTGCCTTTGAGCCTTATTTTCCTAGATCTCCACTCATTTCAAGGAATCTCTAACTCAAGTTTCATGTTTGATTTTTTGAAAAGAAAATCACTTTCTCTTGCAAAGTTGTTTTAAAGAAAGAATATTTATTATATATATATATATATATATATATATATATATATATATTTAGATTACATTACTTAGGAAAAATAATTTGATGAGATTAGTGACATCTACATTTATCATGTAAATATGAAGGTACCACATCACTTTAAGAGTGGAAATGGGAAAAAGTGGAAATGGAAAAATGGGAAAAAGCTATTTGTCCCAAAATAAGACCATAGCAGCCCATTTAAACATCATTAACACACCGTGTCATATCTGTCCTCATTGTGTATGACTTCCTTTATGCTTTATGCTAAACTAAGCTTACTACTGGCTGTAGCCTACTTTCTATAAAATATGAAAGTGGTGTAGTTTTCTCATCTAACAATCTGCAGGAAAGCTTTTCATTTTAGAAGATGAGGATATTGGGCCACTATAATAGACAGAATGACTTGATAAGATGGATTTTGTTTTGTCGTTTCCTCTTTATAAAAAGACCAGAAGTCTCTGTGTTAATGGCTGTAGCGTCATGCTCTCTGCCTTTTTTACGATTTGGTACCATAGGAGGGCAAAGGAGAAAAGGCTAGCTATTGATGTGCCAGAGCTTCTTGGTGACCATACTGAATGCACATGTGGCTTTCTTGTTCTCACCCTGTGACAGTTTAATTGTATTTTCGATATAAATTGATCAGAGGGCCATTGTGGATGCACGTTGGGCTGCCACATTGATTTCCAGGAGAGGTTTTTTTTTCCTGCTCTTAATTTGAGTAGAAGGGTTGCAGTAAATGTTCCTCACCAGCAAGGTGGGCAACTGGGAGGGACAGGGTCATTGCAGCGGGCGATGGAGTTCGATACTGCCTTGTAATATCCTTGAGGGGAGGGAGGAGGAACTCTTGAGACCACAAGAACTCTTTGTTTCCATAGAAATGACAGTCGACACAGCATATGTCACACTGTCTATCTCACATCTCTGAAAGAGAGGTCTCGACGGTTATTAACTGAATTGTTGTGCCGGCTGAGATAGGCAGCTTGATAGACAATCATAGGAAAGGACATTGCAGCTATAACAGCAGGAGAAAGATAATAATGTTGAAGTGGATTGTTTTCAGCCAACTGAGTCTCTGTTGGAAGCACGTACTGTAAAGCAGAATGGTAAACAAATAAAAATGCAGGATATTCTCTTGGCTTGGTTAGACGGAGGGAATACAAATAAAATGAGAGTTGTTGTGACCAAAATACAAGTGGTTTAATGAAACAGTGCGCCACTCCAGATCCTAATCCGAAAAGATACTGAAATTCTGTAACACACCCGACCGGCTCGGTGAGACAGACAGAGAAAGGAATGAAAACAGTCATTTTTACCAGCATTCAAGCAGGCGAACAAAATAGTGTTAAAGATGCTAATCCACAAAGCTGTTCGTCTCACGTGCCAGCTTTGCCCTGATATAACAGCATGAATTAGTAAAGCCTCCGAGCACCTGGGATGAAAAGCTTTTTAATATATGATGAGAAGGGAGACTTTGCAATGTGCTCCCACGTGACCCAGCTAGAACGCACAATATCCCCCCTCAGTCTGTCCACCGGCACAGCCAGAAACGCTTGTAGACACAAATATGCATTCGAACTGTCAAAATCAAAACGCGGCGGCTCACTTGAGTTAACGAGATGTCAACAACACACATAGGAATCACGTACTTGTGCCCACTCGACGGCGTAAACATTCGGATGGCCACGTTTTTTTTACTTTGAAAACATGTAACCTCTTTTTGCCCTTTGCCTCCCCTTGCAATTATTACCGTGTCCTTGGTTATTAAAGAGGGGAATGGGAAGTGGGCAGCAAAAGCAGTGGGAGGGGAAAAACGACTGGACAAGCTTTTGATGAGTTCCCGGAGATAAATATGTTGGGGGGATTTGGTGGTGGAATTAAAATGTCAGCGCATGCTAAGCTGCTGTTCATGCAGAGAAAAAAATTAAACGGGAGATGGAGAGAGAGAAAGCAAATAATAATGAGAAGCTCCACAGACAAGTGGACACTGGTGGTCCTCTGGCATGTTGGTCATGTTGCTGATCCATCAGGGATTGGCAGGCGGCGGACGTGAGCGCAGTCATGCTGGTACTTCACAGACTTCGACCCACTGGCATTCTGTTTTACAGCACTGTGAAAATGCCACAGTGGCCCTCCGGTAAGAAGCGTGATGACAACCTGAAAGTGCAATGCCAGTAAAAAGCAACATAAATGCTCCGACTCTGTGTTTTCTGCTCGGCAGGATACGGATTTCACAGATGACGCGATGACAGTTTACTAAAGATGATATGAATCTGTTAAACAACACCAAACACACTTATCAAAGCTGTCACTGCTTCTTCGCCAAGACCCAGATTGGTCAGATTGCTGATATGTGCACAGTGTATCAGAAATATTTAAGCGGGGAACTGTGATTTTACTTTGTAATTTGATTCTGTTGACATCCTTGGTACTAAGTGATTTATGCTTAGATGTTTGTTGTTGTATGCACTTCACTTCTCGGTGATCACCTGTCAATCAAACGGTGCAGCGGGTGCTCTGATGTTTGTCTTTTTTCTTGGACTTTATGTAGATGTGGTTTCTGTTCACCGTGGCTATTTCGGCTCATAGCAATTTGAAGATATGTCTCTGGAGAGAAGCTAGCTGACATTTGGTGTTCATAAGAGCACATTAAGCAAATGTAAAAGCTTTCATAAAGTGAACTTTGAATCACTGTTGTGCTTTAACAATTAGCAATAGAGAGCTGCAAAGTGGAAATGTATTAGAATGAAAACGCCACAAACTGTTGCGTACAATTGTTGTATGGTTCTGCAGGGATCATGATTTTCTTTTTTTTCTCCTCCACACAGCTTCACTCGGATTCAGATCGAGGAGACGGGAACACGAGGTACGTCCTCACAGGGGAGGGGGCCGGGTCTCTCTTCAGGATAGACGAGAAGTCTGGGGACATTCACGCCACCAAGAGGCTGGATCGGGAGGAGAAGGCCTACTACATCCTCCGGGCCAAGGCCGTCAACCGCTTCACCAACGAGGCGCTGGAGGGGGAGTCCGAGTTCATCATCAAGATCCACGACATCAACGACAACGAACCGCGCTTCACCAAGGACCCGTACATGGCCAGGGTCCCTGAAATGTCTGACATCGGTAAGTTCTCGACGTATATATTCCTGATGATACCATTCATTTACTTCTTTAAAGATTCAAGATTCAAAGATGCACAAAGCTACAGTGTAGAAATGACATTCTTCTGACCTGAGCTCCTCCAACAATGCAACATATATAATAAAATACAAAAATACAAAATAAAAAGTAGTGCAAAAAGTCTATATACATGTCAATAGAATATGAGATATGTGCAAGAACAGAATATGAAATTAAATCAGGTAAATTGCGACACAATTAAATACGGTTTATTTAACGATAACAAAGTAAGACCGTGTTTCCAAGGATAGAAAAATAATTATACTCTCAATCTGTTTTATACCTATTGCACATCTATTATGCGTATGTGTTTGTCCAATGATGATGTGCCCATGTAATAATCTAACTGAATAAATAATTAAATATCACATATGTTAGCTGACACAGGCCACTGGCTCCATACAGCCATCCCAACCCCAGAGATATTTCTTCCATAAAGGGAAATTAAAGATTGAATTGATAAAACAAAAAATAAATGCAAAAACAGATTAGCAAATTAATAACAGTAATTAAAATAAATATGTTCTGTGCACAGCAGGCAAAGAGAGTCGCATTTAGTATGTGAAAACAAATGTATTAATCAAAAGCACACAATAATTACACGAATGAAGGTGTTTATACAGCTGGATTAAAAGGCTTATGATTCAGATTGGATAGAGACATTTCAAAATGGCAGACTTACTGGATCAATGGGACTTTATCAATCATAATAATGATGCAGGCTTAACATAGAGGGCCCGGCTAATTAAATGAGACTAGAAGCTGTTTTATGTGCCGAAAATAAACAAGGTAAAGTGTTTCTGTCACGGTTACAGCACTGGTGCAGATAATCTTTTAAATACAGTATTGTATCTTATTAAAACTGTATTTAATTGAATTACCAGCAGCTGTTTCCTCATAGTGAACAACTTCAGATTTCACTTCTGCAGTGTCTGATTCTTAGACAGCACCATTTTCTATTCACATTATCATTCCTTCTTGTCATTCGGCTCCAGATTAAACTTTAATTTACTGTGCACTTTGGCTCTAGCTCTTAGTCTAAAAGTACACAGTGGCCTCGTGAATATAGATACACAATATAAAAAGGCTCCTAATCAATACTTGCATGAAAACATGGTTTGAACTCTCTGTTCTGTTCTGCTGCTGTGGAGCTTTGGAGGCTGAGGGACATCGGTCCTGCAGCCCAGACATGTGACAGAGTTGTCACTTGGTTCAGTAAGCCCAAGAGAGAGGCCAGCACTTATCTAAGGGCAGCACGGGTGCCCATGGCAACAACCGAGGTGTGATGTCACTGGTTGGCAGAGCATGTGTTCACGAGTGACTACGTCCAGACACTGCCCCTTTAAATGTGACATACACTTTGAGATTTATTATCGTCTCACGGCTTTGACATTCTCTTCTTTGGACTCTTGTGCTCGGACGACTTTGACGCACCCCCTCCTTTGACGCGCCCCTTCTTTGACGCGCCCCTTCTTTGACATCTGAACGATTACACTTGAGGTCATTTACTCCCCCTGCACAAAAACTGCGATCGTTCCCGACTTGTTTGTCAGAAGATTCTTTTCTCCGAAGCTTAAAGTCAGCGATGAGATGGCTGATGTGGATCAGTGATATTTTTCTAAAAGCCGGCCGTGTCAGAAAAGCCTCTTTGAGTCTAATTCCCTAGTTAAAGGTATTAGTCATCAAGGTTCGGTGAACTTACTCAGGAATCCTCCGAACTGTCACTTACAGCAAATCAGACAGCCGTGGTCTTTCTCTCTCTGCTTTTTGGTTTTACAGTTTCTTTCCCCAGAACATCCGTCACCCATACGAATGACATTGATTTTAAAAGAAGGGAAACTCTCCCTGTCACCCCTTACAGATCATAGCTGACATCAAATTAGTGAAGTTTCACAAGGCCGTTATCCCATTGTATTTCACAATTCTATATTTATACCACTTTGCCATTAAATATTTCTACTCAATTAATTTTCCTCTGCATGTAATGAGGCAACACTTGGCCCCGCAAGGCGCCATTTGGGAGGTAGCACTTGGCTAACCGTTTCCCTTTGTTCTACTGAAATAGGGCTTCAGCCTCCCTGGAAGAGAAAATGGATCACAGTCTTTCGCCTACGATCAGATATTTGGCTTCTTAGACACTACAGATCTGTGGATACACTAATAGGCTTCTTGGGGTTTGCAAAGAGCCGGTATCGGTGGCGCTGCTATGCTTAGAGAGATATACTTAGAAAAATACATTAGGACTTATCGATTACTCGTGAAAATCAATCACGTGTGGGGGTATAAGTGGCCGAGGATAAAGGTTGGTTGGGGTAATGCAAAGGGACAGAAATGATCAGTCACATTCTGCGTGATTAGAAGAGGATCGGACACCTCATCAGATGGTGCATCAGCTTGAGCAATTATCCAGCAGGCAATTTTCAGCAGTATTGTAGAGTTGATAGAAGTCATTGTCATGAATCTTCTTTCCCCCCCCACCCAGGCACCTCCGTGATTCAGGTGACAGCCGCAGATGCCGACGACGCCACCTACGGGAACAGCGCCCGTGTGGTGTACAGCATCCTGGAGGGCCAGCCATACTTCTCTGTGGACCCAGAAACCGGTCAGTAGGAATAACGACACATCCTGAAGAAAAAAGTCTAAAATGTCTTAGAATAAAGTATAACTAAAGTTTTTAAATGCTTCAAAATGGATGTTCTTTGGAATCGACTTTCATTTGGAATCCGGTTAAAAGAATGCTATTTTATTTATATGTCTTAGAAACGCTACAGACACAAATGACCCATTCATTTTTATGTCTGTGCATTATTGAGATGTGTACAGCTCCGGAGCAATACCATTTGATTTCAGAAATATATCAAAACAACAAAATCAAGTCTTGTTTGTTAGTCCTTTGGAATCCAAAGGCTACACAAATGTATTGTGAGAATAAATCATCGAAAGAAAAGTCAAAGATTATAATGTCTCCCCACCAAGTTCAGCCTCAGTAGAACAGCATTCACTGCGGCCGTGAAGGTTGTTTGCTTTCTGAATAATGTGCACAACTCTTCAGCATGTCTTCAGTGGAAAAGCTCTTATCCTCGCTCTAACAAGGCAACTGCCATTGCACTCTCCACCTACATATGTATCCCACACGTTTACACCCTTTCATCTAGAGGTGGCCATTCTGCTCAAGCAGAACAAATCACTAACTGACACAGAAATAGAGGAGGCAAGCTGAGCTTTACCAAGAAAGAAAATTAAAACAATTTATCAGGAAATAACTCGTGGAAGGCTGTGAATTCCCCTTGAACTGAACCAAAAATACCAACACGTCTGCCTCCTCTCGCTGGCTGACAGGCGGGCGGGGGGGATTTATAGTGTGAGTGGCAAATCACCAACTCCAAAAATCTAGCCGCTTGCTAGTTTTAATCATTAATGTACGCTTTGGAACACACCCCGCTCCTGTCTGTTTTTCTTAAACAAAAGGGAAGCGACAAAAAAGCCATTTGCAGATTAGCGCGGGGATTAACAGTAATATGGTTTATCCCACATGTGGTATGTAAGCTGACATCCCCTTTTACACAAAGACATGCCTGGACATCACATTATAAGCAGGATTTGTTTCTCTTCTCCTCCTCGGTGTGTGTGCATTGTCGTCATTAGGCAATAACAAAGGTAGAGCTATAGAGTGTGAGTGACGCTGCTTTAAAGCGGCTATACGCTTGCTTCCTTTCCTCAACGATCGCTCTTCTCGTAACAGCGTGTTGTCCGTGAGATAAATTGCACATCATTAGGAAGAAGAAGAAAAAAAGTTGAAGGGCCTTTTAAACAGCGTAGGCCAGTCTGATCTCAGTTTGAATGATGCACCACGTCTGTTTGATATGCAATGAATCATCTATTCAGAAAGTGATGAAGTTTGCAAAGTAGTTTATTTAGGGTGAGATTTAATTATTTGTTTTACTTTACTCCCACTGAACGTCATCTGTCTGCCTCTCTCCTTCCACCTGCTTCTTTTTCATGCTGCTCCTAATTCCAACATGTAATAGAAGATGTGATTTAAGACCGCCTCTGATGGGAGACGCAGCACACCTTTTGAATATGCTGCCAATTACTGCTTTACCCAGTCTCTGTCCTGACTCCAAACTAGACATCTAACATGTCAGAGCGCGGGAGTAAGCAACTTCAAGGCACTTAAAAGGCGGAATATTAACCGAGCCTTAATTCCAAAGAGGAGATAAATGATGCTGAATGGAGGTGAATGTTACGCATGGAGATTTAAAGGAATAAGATGTGGTTTTTGGTAGATTGGCCCTTTGGTCCACTTACCAGTTCAATCACGAGAACACAGACTCCACAATGTGCTCCTGTGTGACCGCAGAGCTCACTTCCGCCGCGCCTCCTCGGCAAGAGAACTGACCTCTCTGTAATAAAATGTTCCTAGTGGTTTAATTATCTAGCCTGTAGATGCATAAATCTAAAAAAATGAAATGTCATTTATTTAATATAGCTGATGCAGCCAGGCTTTTTTCCCAGGCAAATACAGTGATCTTTGTTACGCAGTCCACCTGTGGAGGAATATCATTATTTTTATGTCATAATAGTTGTTTGATTCGGAAAGGTTGTACAGAATACCTGCCAGACTTGCATAGTTTGATAGACTTTAAAGCGGTTTATTAGCTCGGTTCATAGCTGCATTCACATAACATTATGAAAACATACCATGATATTTTAATAGGAGTCAGTTTTGAAGTTATATTGACCCATATGTTATGTTCCCGCTCACCCAAAATATATTGTTGCTGCTGCAGAGGACATTGTTGACCGCAGCTGAAGGGTCAGTGAGTTCACAGGTCCCTCTTGTGCTGAGCGCACCTCAGAAAATGCATTCAGTTATATAAAGTGACTAAAAGGGCAAATGAGGGGCTGGTGATGCATCAGAGTCTCTTTTAAACTTATAAGCAAAAGTGTTTAAAAGTTTTGTCCTGCAATTTTAATCAAGATCAGCTTTTTGTCATTTATACCAATCAAATTAAACATTGAAAAATGCATTAAGGGCTGCAACTAATGATTATTTTCATTATGCATTAGTCTGTTGATTAACGTCTTGATTGCTTGGCTACTAATTTTGTAAATAAAATGTCTAAGAATTGTGAAAAATGCCTTTGAGCCTTGGTTAATCCACCCAAAAATATATTCAGTTTGATATCATGTATGTCAACGCAAAGCAGCAAAGTCTCACAGTTGAAATGCTGAATCAGGAGAATATTGACTGTTCAAGCTTTTCTATATAATACAGTTTTTTATTTGATCTGAAACAGAAAATCAACGGTTGTGATTGAGGGCTGTATGAATGGATTTGACTTATTAGAATCTGTGCATTTCTCCTCAGGCCTGATCAAGACCGCCCTCCCCGGCATGGACAGAGAAGTGAAGGAAAACTACCAGGTTGTGATCCAGGCTAAGGACATGGCGGGGCAGATGGGGGGGCTCTCCGGCACCACCACGGTCAGCATCACGCTCGCAGACGTGAACGACAACCCGCCGCGCTTCGCTAAGAGTGAGTATACAGGCCTTCTGGAACCCCCCCCCACACACACACACACACACAGAGTGACCAATACTCAGCCCATGAAAACCACTTGTCACTGGGAGCCGGTGCCAGGCAGGCAGGCAGCCCCCATCTGGTGTCAGTTTCAAATGAATTTGGATTATTGCAGGGAGTTTTGTGCGACTAAGGCGGGCCTCTTAAAGGCAGCGAATAATTAAATATAGAGCCATATGACAGAGCGAGGGGTCCTGCAAAGTGCATCAGATCAGCCCTGTAATCCCTA
>CALSBZ010042869.1:564356-582822 GCA_943591055.1 Gobionotothen gibberifrons | reverse complement strand
AAATTACTTAAAGTCGGTTGTTACAAAAATAATTATGCAAATCTCTCGGTAAATATAACTGAGTATACAGGTGGGGTAGAGAGACCACATCATCTGTATCTCCACAACCAACAGCAGAAAAACAGAAGGGATGCCATATGTTGTATTGTCTAATCTAATATCGTTTTTTTTTTGCAACACACATACAGATACAGCTAAAAACCTTCTTAGCTTCATTTTGATGTACAGGTTGCAGTAGTTGAAAAAGTAAAATCCAACAACCACACCAGGCTTTTGTCCTTTTTATATAGCAATATATTTTCAATTATTGCTAGTAAACAAAACAACTTGGAGGAAATAACCACATACAGCCAAGAACTACAGGTTTAAGCTCCATTTTGATGTGTAGGTGATTTAAAGACAGAATCCAGCTAGGAATGGATCAGCTGACTGCCCGCTGTGAGCTGACTCGATGGGGGGGCCGTGAGCGACTAAAGGAAATAGCTATCCCTCCTTGATAATATGTGCTAAATGAGATGACTAGTTAGTGAATGTCTTGCTGTTTCAAGCAGAATGGATATTTCTCCTCTTGTGGACATGTCATGGGGTGACATTTGTAAAGCTCAGAAGCAACTTATCCTTCTCGAAACCATATCCTGGTAAATCTGGATAAGACCTCTATACCATATTAATGAAAAAGTCCATTTAAGCTCCTGTAGACAATAAGGCCATTGGATTATCCCGAGTTGTTTCTGTAACAGGATACAGCTGGTGCGTTTGTGTGTATGCTGAGCAGCTCTCGTTCGTGTGCACTTGTGTGGCAGCAGATGTTTCAGAGGCGTTTATACCCAAAGTTGTGCACGCAAACCTGCAACTAACTGGTTAGATAACACAAAGCGTAAAGAGAAAATGTGTGTTTTTTGTGATATGTTTTAAAGTGACCCTTTAACAGCCTGAGAATGTATAGAAGCGATGTATTACCTCCTGTAGTTTTTTTCCGTAGGTGAAACCAATTTAGTTCCTTTCAACAAAGTTCCTTTGAGGACAAACGCTGCCTTGGATTTATGCTAAAACTAATCTTTTTCTTAATGCGTTCTTTTGTGGTATGAATTGCAAAGAAAGGCATTAATGGCAGAGTGCAGACAAGTCCATCATGCTTAGTCAGACTTGTTTTGAGTACCTCCTGCGTGCTGAAACTCCTCTTACCTCACAAAATGTCAGTTTAACGGAGACTCTTCGGTAAATGTGACCGTTTTCACTCCGGTTCACGATAAGCTCTAAACTCCACGCAGCCTGAGTGCACGGGGTTTAAAAGGTGATCTGTTGTGTGTTTTTGAGCAGGTACTCTATTGATCGACGCACGGACATGGACAGAATGTTCAACGTCCATGCGGCGAACGGGTCAGTGTTCCTCCTCCGGGAGTTGGACAGAGAAGAGAACGCCTGGCACAACATCTCCGTCATCGCCACAGAGTTCAGTAAGTGTGAAAGCTTTCTCTTCACCTGCTTCCTGTCCATAACAATTTTATTTTTGGAATTTATATTAGCCCCTAAAAGCACTCAAAAGACGTGAACTCTCAAAACATGGCCTTAAACAATTCTATTCAAGACAGGCTTTTATCTTAATGTTCCCTGTTATAAAATATTATACATTTCTTCTATTCTCTGACCCATATAACGTCCATAAGTACAACAACAAAGTAACATCGTACTCACCAATCTCCTGCTCTGAGTTTTTTCTTTCTTTTTAAACTAATTAATGGTTACTAATTAAATCCACTTGCCTTTTCTTAGTGTTTTAATTAAACAGCGCTTCCTGCAGCTGCACATTAAAGCCCTATATGGTTGGGAAGCCAACCCATTTCCTTCCCTCAATGGAGTAGTAAAGTGTATGTGTGACATTTATGGTCCTGGGGGCCTGTAAGCATCTCAAGACATCCTGAAATGTTTCAATCTACCAGGCATATGTTTCCTATTCTATCTCTAACTGCACAGCGATGAGCACTTATGGTGCGCTTTCAGAGAAACTCTCATCAAATCGCTTCCATTCAGCTCTGACCGCCCCGCAGCTGAGTGGTCTCTATATCCATCTATAAGGCCTCCTGTAGACCTCACCTTAAACAGCTACAACCCAAATAGAAAACACATATATATTTTCCAGGAATACTTTTTTTTAATTCGCAGAACATAATGTACCTTCCATAACCAAACTGCACTCAAAATGTTTTTTGTTTTTTTTTCAGCTCTAAGATAAAAAGCCCCTATTTCTGTCAATATAAAGAGTAATTCTTTATTTTTCTGTACTTCATTTTGGATCCATCAAATCTTTACCTCGCCCCCTATATAAGTATGTTTCAGTTTCAGTTTACGATTGGTTATTTAAAAGAAAAAGCCAACATGGAAAGTGACTTGATAATGTCCTTGAACTGTGGGAGGACTTCTAATGTGTTCCGAGTGTTTTTATTCGTAAAAAGATTGATATGAGATCATAGCCCATAGGGGTGAGGGTGGGGGGTTGGAAGAGGATGGGAGGGAGGGGTAACTATTTAATTTTCCTACAGACCATCTTCTATACATGTGTTCCTACTGTATTGCCATTATGATGTCTGTCAAAAAGCCAATAAAAAGATTTGGAAAAAAAAGTACACCCTGCATGTCACATTGGTAAGGATATTTTTACAATAATATTGAGCTTTTATTTTAATAATTTCCTTGCCACTCGAGTGTAACTATGCAAACGTAAAAGGCACATCAACTCATGGCAGTAGTTTGCTTGGTACGAGATTCTCTATATTGTGCTGAATGTTTTATGTAAGCTATTATAGTATGGGCTATACAACTTCCTCAAGGCTTTTATATTGCCTGGCCTTCAACTATTCAGAATTTTAAAACTGGCTTCCTCTGAGCACTTACATTTGTCCCTGTTCGGCTCAACACTAAATTAGCTATTCATGTTTTCAGAAGAATGGGTAGTACCTGTAAAGAATAATCAAGAGATATATATATCCACCTTTATTTCTTCATAATATAAAGTCAATGGCATGTCAAACATTACTTGTAAAATATCACAATTACATTCTGTATTACTGTGTGCATGCCAACGGGAAAACATCTACTATAAAGGTAAAGAAATAATGATTTGTGTACATTAACAATTCCCACCTGTGTGTTCCCTAGACAACCCTCGCCAGATCAGCCGTGCGCCCGTTTACATCCGAGTGCTGGACGTCAACGACAACGCTCCAACATTCGCCACCAGCTACGAGACTTTTGTGTGTGAGAACGCTAAGGCTAATCAGGTACAAAGCAGTCGTCATAGTTTCATCATGACTTCCCCTCAAGGATTATGAGTCCTCTTCCAGTTCACCGTGTAATTAGCGCATCTCAGAGAGTATCTGTAAAAACGGTCACGTGTGATTTAAGCTAGACGAAGATGGGTGGGATATCTGATACACGAGGAGCCTTTTTTTTTGCATTAAGCTCACATCTCAGGTTGATAACTGCACGTTTCCAAAGAGGGATTAAATAGTCCCATCTGCAGTGGTGAAAATAAGTTCAAAAGGATACGGCTGCATGATAAGCTATTTTCATGTTAAATGTAATACTCACATTCTTATCACCCACTTTTGTTGGGTATTCAACATGCAGCGACAAAATCCATATAAACTCAGTGTTTCCAGCTGTGTTCCTTTCACTGATAGTTGAGCAATTTAATACTTTGTAAGGGTTTATTCTGCTCCCATACCTGACATTTAAAGGTGGGGTAGGTAAGTTTGAGAAACCGGCTCGAGATACACTTTTTGTTATATTCCATGGAATGCTCTTAACATCCCGATAGCAATGAATATCTTAAGTGCTTTGAAAAAAAATCCATAAAAAATGTCATCTGTGGAAGCCGTAGTACTGTAAAAAGCACGACCAATCATCTGAGCCGGCCCGGCTAAAATAACTGGATGGCCTACCTGCCTGTCAGCCTTCCATCTGTGCACAAACTTATCTCGTGCCCTCATTGGTCATGTGCGCGTCCGTGTGTGTTGGAGGAGGGGCTCTGTAAGGAAGTGGTAGATTTTTTCCGGCTGTGCATTTTCCAATTCTAGCGCACCCGAGCTGGTTTCTCCAAAATGACCTACCCCACCTTTAACGTATGAATCCCCTGTTTCTTATTTCAGAGGATACAAACCGTGAGCGCCACAGATCCTGACGATCCACTCGGAGGACACCGGTTCTTCTTCAGTCTCGCCCAGGAGGCTGCTGGGAAGGCCAACTTCTCTGTCCGTGATAACAAAGGTAACTCACTCTCAGCTGATGCTTCTGGTCTTCACATTCACTCCTCTGTACAATGCTTCCATAAGGCACTCAATGTGATTTATAGTTTTTCATCCAAGAGCAATTTCAAGCACATTCAGAGACCAAATTCAATTTTGAGTAGAGTTTATTGAAGTATTCATTTAGGTTATTGATGTCTGCATAGTAACCGGACATCCTGCTGTTTTCAGACAACACGGCCTGGATCCTAACGCGAAGGAACAGCTACAACAGTCTTCAGATGAGCATCTACCACGTGCCTGTGGTCATCTCCGACGGGGTGTTCCCCATGCAGAGCAGCACCAACACGCTGACCGTCAGAGTGTGCTCCTGCGACCGCGAGGGCAACATGAAGCTGTGCAACGCCGAGGCGCTCATAGCCAGGGCGGGCCTCAGCACGGGAGCCCTGGTGGCCATCTTGCTCTGCGTCATCATTCTGCTCAGTGAGTACACACGCTTGCAAACATTTGAGCTTACATTTACCCTTGGTGGCTTCACTGAAAATAAGATTTGAGTTTCTTTTAACTACAGTAAACACGTTTCTACTCTTTTAGTTGAAATATTTACGTAAAATTATTTTGACATTTTGTCGTTTTTTCAACACACTATACTGTAATATGACTTTTCTGTCATTTTTAACGACATACTGTACCACGCCCTATATATAACGTGCCTTATTCCCACATAAAATACCAACCCAGGTGTGGTACAGTATGTCGTTAAAAATGACAGAAAAGTCATATTAGCGTGCTGAAAAAAAGGACGAAAAAGACATGTCGAACTGTGGCTTCTTTTCGACCAGAGCCCTATAAAGAGAGAGTTGCGTCAACGGAAGTCCATCCACTGAGACTCAGATAGTTCTAGGAAGTTTTTGGCGGGCCATTTGAATGCGTTAATTGGAGTGAACGGAGATGACGCAACTAGGGATGCCAGCGATTATTCGAATATGCGTTACAGTCTCCATAATCGAAAATTATTTTTATCTGGCTTAGTTTCAACCAAAATATAGACTAATGCTAATAATAGTAATAGTATTAATAATTGTAAATGGCGGGGTCGGCGAATAATCAATTAATATTCGCCAGGGCTGTCCGAATTTGATCATGGTCAGTTTCTGGCATCCCTAGACGCAACTCTCTCTTTATAGGGCTCTGATTTCGACATACTATACTTTGGCTTAAAAAAACATTCTGCATATTTTTTAACATACTATTATGAATTGTTTGGCAAACTTAACTATGTCCTTTCATAAAACGTTTAATAACATACTACACTATTATGTTTCTAGCACACAATTTATTGTGTTTTCTTAAACTGCCTTATTTGTGAAAGTATGCAGCTTTGGCCCTGAGGAGGCAACATACATAATGTATCCTTGTGGCAGCCGAGCCTGTTTTTACAAAGTCAGACAAAGTCCCTGAACATCAGTGAACACTCATGCAACATCAACAATTCCCCCTGGACAGTCACTGGCCTTCAGAACAAAGCAAAGCAACAACAGCAAAAGTCACCAAAGTCTGACGCGTGTTCTCTCTTTGTTTGTTGACCCTGTAGTGATCGTGGTGCTGTTTGCTGCCCTGAGGAGACAGAGGAAGAAGGAGCCTCTGATCATCTCCAAAGAGGATGTCAGAGACAACGTTGTCAGCTACAACGATGAAGGGGGCGGAGAGGAGGACACTCAGGCCTTTGATATCGGCACACTGCGCAACCCAGAGGCCATCGAAGAGAGCAAGCAGCGGAGGGACATTGTCCCCGAGACCTTCTTCCCCCTGGTCCGACGGCCCGTGCTGCCCCCGATCCGGGACCACAACGGGGACGTGAGAGACTTCATCAACCAGAGGCTGCAGGACAACGACAGCGACCCCACGGCGCCGCCCTACGACTCCTTGGCCACCTACGCCTACGAGGGGACCGGCTCCGTGGCCGAGTCCCTCAGCTCCCTGGAGTCAGTGACCACGGAGGGAGACCAGGACTACAACTACCTGAGCGAGTGGGGCCCCCGCTTTAAGAAACTGGCAGACATGTACGGCGGAGACGACAGCGACAGGGATTCCTAACGAGAGCCTGGCACAAAGACAAGGAGAGGAAACATTCCAATGAAACACACATTTGAAACTTTCGGGCAGTTCTGGTGCATGTGTGGCGATTAAAAAGGACCAAGAAACTAGCACCGTTTGTCCACGTGCCGTCTCAACGCCACCGCTCACCTTTCAGTTGTCCCCGGTGACCAGACGTAGGCTTTGTGTGTCCAGTCAGTGTTAGTTGCGTTTTGCCTGGGTGAAGTGAAAAGAGACTTTGTGTCAAGACATTTTCTGTGTGTAATTGGGTGTACATGACGCCCAAATATATCTATACCAATATTTTCTTTTTCCGTTTGTTTTTCAAAGCTGCGTGTGATGGACACTTTCAACAAGCAGTTTTGTAAACTCTACAAATATGCCTATGTATTTTTCAGTGTTTCTGGGACAAAAACATGCTGCATATCGTGAGTTCTATCTTAGCTTCTGTATGTACGGTAATATGATACGATACGCTGTAAAGTTCTTTTTTTTTTTTAAAGGGATTTCTATTGTCCAAAAGATCCCTTCTTTAAGCGATGGCATCCACAGCTCAGCTTGAGCAGGAAGTGCCACACAATCGTCCTCTCTGAGAATCTAGAAACAGATTGGAGGGATGAATTTTCAAATAGTGTTGTGGAACATTGCTGTGGCTAATAAAGCATACCTGAAGCTGTGGTAAATGTGGAATTTATGGCAACAACATACAAAAACCATCATTTTAGATTTTCACCTCCACACAGGTGTAAACCATATGCTGTAAGGTGAGCCAAATACCAAATATTACCTTGAGCTGAATGTCTTGATTTTTCCAGTTCACCCAACAGGCTGAAAAATAAATAAAAAACAGTGTTAAATTCTGAGATAAACTGAAAAGTAAAAGTAACACCGGTTAGAGGGAAATGCTGGTCTTGTTCCCTCTGTATAGCATGGTGTAAATCTAAAAGTCACATGCGCTGTTATGAAGCCAACAGCATCAAATTAGATGAAACATCCTGTGACCATTAAAACAATTCACTCAATGTTATTTTCGTACGTGTGATGAAGAAACACGGCGACATTTGACTTCATGTACCGAGCTGGAAGAATTATATTCCAATTACATCATGTGTTTAAATGTAAACTCTGTCCATATGTAAAGCTTTTATACTTCATTTGAGAAAGTATAAACAGATGAAATTGATCAAAAAGAAATGCCTTAAATTATAAAAGTAAAACTACGCAATGAGAAGTGGCCTAAAATGTTGATTACCTTTTTGTGGGGTGGTCGGATTCTAATAAGTCTAAAAAAAAAACCCTACTGCATAAAGCAAGGGTTTTTCTGATCAAGGTGTTGTGTGTAGAGGAGGCTCCGCCCACAGTCGAATGTATAAACATGTAACATAGCAGTTTTTGGAGATGTGCCAAAAAGCAAAGAGCACCAGTATTTTCCTTTTTAAAATGACTCCTAATCATGTTCACTGCCCTCCATTACATGTACTGTGTGTAGTGTTGAACGTGGAGCTCACCCAGCTGATTTCCTGAGGGACGGACAAGCCTCTCGTGTCGGGCCCTTACGAGGGGGCCCCCTGACCTTTTGAGCTGGGCGGCTCTCAAACCCAGAGCGGTGTCCTCTGGAGAAGGTCAAACCGTTATCCTGCAGCGAGAACACACAACAGTTTAGCATTTAATGTCAAAACGGAACCATTTTTTAATCACTATTACTTCAAGAATGAAACGGTAATGAAATGTATTTCATTACTGTTTTTGCAGAGTTGGAGGGTAAAATAATAAAAGCTATAACAAGCTCTGCCCTCACTTTAGCAAAAGGCCTACATGGGAGGAGGCTGACATTTATCAGACATTGTAATAACAAAACATAATGGTGTAATTTTTCACAGTCTGTACTCCAGAAGAGGCTTTCCAGAGCAGCACATTTAACAATCTAATTGACAGTGGTTGGAAAATTCTTTACGCTCTGCTATTGTATACATGCACTCTTTTTTTCGCCCCCTTGTTTTTGTTTATTAGCTTGTTGCTGTGGCACCCATTATAAGTGGCCATTTCAGACTGCGGCAGTGTTGCTGTGATAAGCATTTAATGGGGTTAGAAACCCTTCACTCTAAGGAAACTGCTTCTCTGCCTCGAGGTACAATGCGAGGTCTCAAATGGAAATCAACATGACAGCAGCACTCCACAAAAGCATTTTTTTCCCTTCACTATTTTCTGTCTCCATACAGGGTGTCAGCATATCGCCATTACAAAGACGTGCTTGTGTTTTCCTATGGAGAGTATAATTGCCTCCAAGCATTGGCGCCATGCTCAGCTAAGATAACGGAAAAGTGTTGCACATTTGAACGTACCGCCATTTATGTTCTTTCTTCAAAAGTTGAGATGGTGATGTCGTCTTTCTCCAGATGCGGTAGATCTGTGGTTGTTGATGTGTAGACTCGGGCTCACCTCTACAACCGTATACTGTGTTGGTGACAATGTGATTGAGCAGTGGAGTTTTGTCGATGTAGAAACAGTTTGAGAGGTCGTGGTAGTGTAAGGGCCCTTCATCATTGGCCATTCATCAATCTGCTTTGTAAAACGTGATATTTTGTACTGAATATTTATATGACACGATTAAATATCTTTAAAATCAGCTTCTCTGTTGTCTTTGTGAGGTATTCTTATGAAAAACATACATTAAATGGACACGTTGAAAGGTTTATGTTCTTGTGGTGGAATAACTCTCCTTGTTGTTCTTCTGGTTATGAAGGATAATTTCACTTGTATCTGAATGATGTTAGTGGCCACAGGCTAGCAAGCAAGAGATTTACCGTCCTCACAGGTACGTATATATTACCTACAATAAATCTATAAGTAGAGTATAATAATGGCGCATTTCCACTGCAGCGGATAGTACAAACCATGAATTAATGCTTTGACAAGACGACAGGCGAAACACCTTTTTGAATGGAGATTGGCTAAGCTAACGTTGTATATGCTCCGACCGTCCACACTCAGACATAAATAAACCAGCGACTGTATTCGCCATGACACAGACAGTCTGTGGTTTGTACTTGTTTAACTTCTGTCTAGTTTCTGAACAGATATGAGGAGCTGTGAGCTCTGAGTGCTAACAGCTAACGGCTGATGTTGGTTTTGTGGTTCGCATTGAAGATGACGTCACGGCTCCGCCTACACTGCGTTACTATAGTTACTACCCCAGTTCCTAAACTGTAATGGAAGCGCAGCATAAAGTGAGCCTGGCCTAACTAAGCCGTGCGAGGCCCTGCAGTGGAAAGGCGCCATAAGAGACTGACACGTCAGATGGTAATTCTTATGAAGGCCTGTTAAAGAGCTGGATCCAGAGGCTACTCAGCTGAGGAAATTGTTAATTAGACAATCTATAATTAAGATCCGTCAGACAGCCAATCGGATTTGGAAAGAGGTTTAAAAAGAAAGGGGGGTGGGAAATCAGATTTTGATTATTAGTGGATGAGTGACAGATGCAGGACAGATGGTTGTCGAGGAAACATTTTGCTTAGGTACTAGCCTTCGACCCAGCTCATCAGACATTACTCTTCCTGCCTGTTGGCGTCAGCTGAGATAGAGGAGTTACAGTTGTCATGCAGAATGTTGATTATTCTCTAGAGCTAGCTAAATACATGGGACTGGGGGGAGAGATCTTCAGTTTGCCATCAAGGACCAATTTCCCAACTCATTGGCGGAAATCGCGCTCCATTTAAGGCGGGGCCTCGCATATGACGCACACCTGTTCCACCATTCTTCGTTTTCCGAGGCGAGGAAGGATTCTTGCCTCGCTTCTGAAGGACCTGACTCGGAGGGACATGTCCTACCAAGGAAGCGTCCTCGACATTGAGAAACACACATAGACTAAACCCTTTTTCTGTTGGGCCTCTAAGCAAGCGGATAAAAAAAAAAGAAGCAAACCGACTATCCACTGTTGATCTGAAACTTTATTTACAATATTTCATGGTTTATTTAGCATTACATACTTTATTTAAAAACGTGTCAGCTTTTTTTCTCCATTTGTTAGTAACATTGTGAGCCTCTCAACAAAGTAATCTCAATATTTAAAAGGTGACAAACATGAACATAAGACAACATAAGGCCACCTTTCACAGTGCTACAGTACTAAACAGCATCAAACAGGAAAGGGTCTTGCTTCATTTCTAATGCCTTCTGTTCCACTTTAAGAAAATCCTGGACGAGTTCCCCGTAAATCTCCAGGTTAAGAGTCGAAGGCACTCCTCACCCGAGTCCCATCGGTGTTGGTGGAGAACTTAGGAAACAGTCCATCATCATTACCAAACTATCAAGGCTGCCTTTTGCCAGCTCTTGCCTGGACGCCAGCCACATCTGCACTCAAGAGCTCCTTAATGCGGACGCCGCTCCTGATTGGCTCTCAGAACAAGATGCTGTCACTTCCTGCTCTCCTCCGGCTCGTCGCTCTCCTTCTCCTTCTCCTTCTCCTGCCGCTCCCGCTCTCGTCTCATCTCTTTCAGCTCCTGTCTGTATTTCCGCTCGATGAAGCGCTTCTGATGAGCCATCTGTGGGAAGTTATCTGGAGCAGGAGAAGCAGAGCGGGAAACAGAGAGGAGTCGACCAAGGAGAACAGATAGAGAGAGGGGGGGAGAGAGAGGGGGTGAGAAGAGACAAGGTCAGTCCGACAGTTTAGGCTCAGATTGCACACACAATAGTTTTCATAAGCGAGTGTCATGTTGTCACTGTGGCCAAATGAGCCAAAATGTTGCCGGCAGTATTGCGGGTTAAATTGCCCTCATGTTGTGATTTCATTAATAATGAGAATGTAACAAGAAATTAGACAAGCCTTGTTTGGTTTCAGCACAATGACTGGGAGATCTGATAACATAATTACAAGTGAACATTTCTAAATGAGATCTGTAATAAGATGGTGTAGGGTGGCAGCAGAGCAAATAATACACACACGCTGATGGGGCGTTAACCTATAGGCAGACACTAATAACTTATTCCTGCAGTTAGATCACAGATTATCTATAAAAGTTGTAATGGTTTTAATGACTTGAAAACTAATATAAAACTTCCTGAATGCCAGAATTCTAGTAATAAAAAAAAACTTAATGTAGCAAATAGTTTCTAAAGAGAAGTTTAGGGTTTTCATTCTGCCTATTTCATATGGCTGAAGTAAAACTATCCCAATCTGTGCCAATACGGGGGGGGGGGGGGGGGGGGGGGGGGGGGGGGATGAGACAGGATAGGACTGCTGTCTGTAAAGGAAACTCAGTCAAAGATGCAGTTTCACCACCTCTCAACTCTCAATCCAGACATACTTGAGATGTTAATCACATGTTTCCCCGTGACCAAAAGATCACTTTCAAGAAAAAGTGATCATTTGGTATAAACATTTTTAGGAAATAGTGAAAATTAAGAATCCAAAAACCCAATCTGACTTATTAAAACGTTTTGTTGGTCTAGCCAAGAGTCCATAACTAAAATAAGTATTAAAAAATACTTATTTTTAAAGCTCAATTAAAGGAAAATCTGAATTTAAGGTGTGTGAAAAGTAGATTAAAAACACAATTTATTTTTGGAAAGGATGATTGCCACAAAGAATCAAAGGGTGGCTCAACACACCATAACATGGGAAACAATCGGCTCTAGCGAAGAGTGGGATAAAAAGGAATAATAAATGCTTTTGATGATATTGGACTGTCAACCTATTTTCTTTTTGTTCATGAAATGTTGAAGTGACCAACTGCACTGTATTTTATTTTACCTCCTATTTTGGCTGAGATAGGAATGTCTTTTTTGTTATTGTAATGTCCATGTTTTGTATCTGTAGCTTGTACAATCAAAAAAAAAAAAAAAAAAAAAAGTATTAAACTTATAATTCAAAACGGATGTAAATATATTATATTCTAGTAAGAGGAAGCTGACTTTCTTTTGTATTTTAACTTTGAAAACGGCAGAGACAGTTTTTCCTTTATCCTAATTGTAAATTGATGGATCAACTAGCTGCAATTTACATCTTGGAGTTATGACTAATTATTATTGTTTGATTATTTCTTCAATCGATCTACTCTTTTATAATGCTGTGTAATATATAAAATAGTGAAACATCGCAAGTTCTGAGAGTCCAAGAAAACATCTTTAAACATCTAAACCCCAATACATTACAATGTTAAAATGGAGAAGAGCAACTTCCTTGAAGAAGTTTTTATAATAGTTTTTTTTTTTTTAATCAGAAGAGTTATTTAGGAGAATTTCACTTGGAGGAACATATAACCCTTCAGTGTTAGTAAAACATTGACCCAATTTGGAGGTACCTGGGTTTAACAGAAAAGCTTCATTTCCCAGCTCTGACGGAGTTCACCCCACTGACCTGTTTGGGATTCTGTTATTCAGAGCCGAAGGTAATTTTCCGTTTAGTGTTTATTACCGTGTCTCTCCAGCGCACACTTCAATTTAAAACAGCACGCCTGACAGAGACCCGGTGGTTTGTGTCAACTCGCTGAGTCACAAATTTGACTGTGCACTTTTTCCGGTCACTGACCATGACCGTGCAGACCTAAACAAATTAAAATCTGTCTTTCAATACTTTTTTCCTCCCACAGAAGTTTTAAAGTCGATCTGTGATGGAAAATGGAGAGGACCCACAAGGATTCTCATTCTGGCCTTTCTGTGACGGCTTTATAAACACACTGTGTACTTCGGAAGAGTTTCAACAGCTGCATATTTTTTGTATTTTGCTCTGTACCTAGTTTGAAGTAAGAGGGGAGGTAATAGAGTAGTTAGACACAACAAATGGAGCTCTTTTTATACACCAAATTAGAAAAAAACATTAGTAACTGATCATTATTTGATGCAAATTCGGACAAATACCTATCCTTTTTATAAAAAACGTTCCCTCGTATAGATTCAAACATCCTTAAAGCTATGAGTCAGCACTTTAAAATCCAATGTCCTACAGTGCAGAGCCAGAACAACAGAAAACGTGTCGCAGTCTAAATACTGTAGATAGTGTGTATTACCCTCCGATAAATGGGCAAATTTAATTAGGACTATTGTCCAGACAGTGGACTCACGGCTGATAATATGGCGCCTTAGGGTTTGAGCCGATTATTATACGATCTGGTGTGGATATTGTTTTCCCGGAAACGGCTGCTGAAGCCCCATAACCACGGTCGGAGGAACACACCACAGAAGTAAAAGCCCTTCCCCCCCACGTTGGAGCGACACATTATCCATCTGGATTCTGATGAGTGGGTGTACCACTCCACTCGGTTATTTATAAACTGCCTCATCTAATGTCCAATTAAGAGCACATTTAGAACTTCTTTCTGGGTGTTTCCGGGGTTAAATGACTGAGATGTGAGAATTCATTAATCACTCAAGTCATTAATCAAGTTAGAAATGCACTTTGCTAGCGTCATCTCACAACAATGGACATATGAGTAAAGCCTCCCATTTCACAAACGAGTGAGGGACCTTTGAAATGTGATTCATGTGGAGGGCTTTTATTATAAACTCATAAGGAAAATGGCTGGAGATAGCTGTTGTTAACGATGCCGTTTGAAAAATGTGAACGACTATATACTATACAAATTGCTCCTGTGGGGATTGTCCACAGCATTGAGTATGTAAGTCGCTTTGGATAAAAGCGTCTAACAAGTAACATGTAATAGGGCTGCTCGATTATGGCAAAAATCATAATCTCGATTATTTGGGTCAATAATTGATATCACGATTATTAAAAACGATTATCCATTTACTTTGAAAACATCAATTTATTGGAGAACAAAATGTTTGAACAGTATGTTTTTAACAGTTGATTACCCTGAACTTTAAGTATAACTCAAATGAAAAACCAATAAAAAAAAAATATTAATTATAATAATAAAAAAATAATCGTTATATTCGATTAAGTTGTTTTCGTAATCGTTGCACGCCATAATCGTAATTGCGATTAAAATATGATTAATTGAGCAGCCCTAACATGTAATGTAATATATTTGATCTGCTGCTTGCTATTATACATTTACAGTTTACATTATTTGATGTTCACCATTGTTTTGGGTGAAAATTATAAATAAAATAAACAATAAGTACAAATATAACAGACTTGTAACTCACAAAAATATAAAAAAGGAACACAATACATTGTATTCCCTTTGTTGTTTGGACACAACAGGCAATTTGAGGAAGTCACCTTGAGTAGTAACTAAAAAGCTCTGTATTTTTCGCACTTTCATTCACTTTTTGGAATGAATGATTTTGGCCTCAGAGCAACACATTCTTCAGCTGGTTGGTAGAAGAATTGTCTGTAGACTAAAGGCCGTGTAGTATCTGAGTTGTTTGTCGTTCCTTTTAATCACAATCCAAACATTTGATAGAAAATGAAATGCTGGAATTCACATAATGTTTGACTTGTGAAAAGAAGAGGAAGTTGTATTCTTCCTCCTGCTACTCTAACTCCTTATTATGGCAACTAAAAGGAATAATGCAAGATAACGGCAGATCCTATTAAAAAAAAGACGGATCGAATAAAAATAAAAAAATAAATAAAAAAATATTCCAAGGGAAATGTGTCTCGCACACATGCCTGGATACACACAGACACACTATTTCAATATGCTTTTGGCGGGTAAGAACACTTGGTAAGCCTTGGAGAGAAAACTACATATTGCAGTTAAAATATGGAAATCACCAGCGTTTTTCCCTCGGAGATGACTTTAGAATAACCCACTCGAGAGGCTCTGGCCATTTACATTACAGGCGTCAAAGAATAAATGTTGTTGGAGAATACACAAGGCTTTTCATTTCACTCTGCGTTGGGCAAAGACCTACTGAGGATTCTTCTGGAGACCCTTTGAGGAACACTCTTGCATAGCGATGTTTGGTTGAGGCGTCCGCGCACTTAACCGGGCTCAGGTCTTTTGTTTATGGACAATGCGGTAATTCCTCTCAAGGACAGGAGGTTGCGATTCAGGGTGTAGTTGCCGTTGGCCTCGGCAACAACGCGGCCTGTTGTGCCCGCCGACAGCAGCGGTGGCGCTCACACGGCAGCTGGATGATGAGGGATCAGCTCCCCCACAAGAACATACAGTGTCCTTTCACTCGGGCATTCACTATTCAGCGTCGCTCGGGCTGTGAGACGGCTCCACAATGGACATCACCTAAAGCGAGCCCATAGAGCACCTGTATGGCGGCGCTGATGAAGGGATTTCCCCGCCATGCCAAAGGCCAAATAAAAGCCCCGAGCCATTGAAAATAGATCCTGCATACTGTACTCTACTTTGCCTCTACCCATCCAATGCTTTTCATCCGGAGATTAAGGGGTTTAGAGAAAGCTGAGGAGGAATAAAGTAGTCCCCTTCCAGCTATGAACCGCATCGAGGCTCCTTCTCTTATTCAACAGATATTGCATTGTTTGCGAAACAAGCAGCTGCGAGGAAGCTAAGAGAAATAGGAAGGGGAGGGGGCTGTGTCTTGGAGAGAAGACTTTAAAACAGACACAGTGCTATCTGTAAGGATGCATGATAAATGGTTAAGCCCTCTCTATGTATATTTGATGCAGCCTTAGACCTAAAGGTGCGTGGAGCCTCAGGGTTTGGGAGCTCTGCACAGTCTTCCTCTCGCTCAGAACCCTGGCTGCTCTCAGCTCAATTTGTTTGCACTCATCTTCCTCCCAGTCCAGGAGTTGGTTAACATTTCATTCTGCCTTGACGGATACGGGCAGGAGACTGTCAGAAACGTGGGCCATCACACAGTGTAATGCGGATCAGCCGAGCCACCAGCGGTTCGGATACAAGATGGCAAACACACCAAAAATGGGGGCGCCAGCTCTCTGTAATGAGCTCTGAGCTGTCTGACTGAACACGGCCATGTCTTTCACCGCCGGGTTTCTGTCTGCCAGGGAAAGCTCTGCAGCAGAAACCAAAAAGAAAAAGGTTCAATCCAGCTCAAAGCGCTCCTGATACTCGAGGAGTAATGTTTTAAATAAAACATGGAAATGAATCCTGACGTGTTGCGGGGAGGTGGTTTCGATCCGAGTGTAACACAAGGTAGGGCTGTTGTACACGAGGAGTAATGGTTCAGCCGATGCTGCAGTGAGGGCCAACAAGACAATCAATGAGGAATGACATGACACCGGGGCTAATGTCCTTGATTAGCCTTGCTATGGGAACAAATGAAGCGAGGCCCTTGACGATCACATGAGACAATGGGCTCCAATAGGAGGGGACGCCGTCTAACGAGGACTCTCGTTGTGTAAGCTCATGGTCAAGAGACGGCTCATCATACAAAAGGGGGTTTGAACCCTGCTACGTTGCTAATTATCTCTATACAAATGTGTTAAGCAAAATCTAACTTAATCCATCTGTTTATAGTGTCTTCATATTGTGCGTTTCACATTATATTCTATTTCTTGCAGCCTTAATGTAAATAATATCTGCGCCCCGCCAACGGAGCCTCACGCCCCCCCTGAAATTCAAGGTGTTTAAAAAAAAAAAAAAAAAAAAAAATTCTAATTATTTTTATTTTTTTATTATTATTTTAAATATATATAGGCCTATAGCACCAAATTGCAACTAATCTATATCTACTGTCAATTTTATTAAATAAACTAAACGCTTTCCTTTTAAGTTGTGAGTTTAGTGTTTTTTACCCTAAGAAACACTGATGCCCATTTGATAGTATCAAAAACGTGTTTATCTTTATCAATCTGCATTTTTTACTTGGTAATTAATAAAAAAATACCAAATAATTTCCAGGCTCACCTCAGGAACTTAGTGAGAGTACTTTTAGCCGAGGGGTGACTTAAACATTGGCAGCTTTAAATGAAGTGACAATACAAAGTCAAACAAAGCCCTCAAACTAAAAACATCTTGCGCCTGAAGGAAAGAAGACTGGAAGAGATGATTTTAAATTAACTGACCTTTTACAAGGCATTGCTAATCTAGTCACATGAAACAGCAATTTATGAGGGGGGAAATGTTCATTTACTAGCAATGAGCATCTATCAATCATGGTGACAGAGGTGTACACTGGGGAGAGGAAATGGGACGAATTAAGGGAAGGGAGGAAGACACAGGAGAGAGAGTGTGTGCACTGAACTACGCCCCCTGATAAGGAGGGAGGGAGCGGGGGAGCCGAATGCAGAGGGAGGCTGAGGGAACGGCTTTAAATAATACCAGCATCACGCTAATGTTTCATAAAAAGCTAAAGCTTGGGCGCACAAACAGTATCAATCACAAATGGCTGGAGGACTCATTTGGGAGCCAAATGAAATCACAGTTTCACCCCCCTGCCCTTTGCGAGTCGTGCAGGCCTGTTCCAACAAAGCCATTTGTGCTCAACTCTATCTAATTAGTTGAGTAAAGAACAAATTGTACATTTGATTAATGTGCAGGTCACAGCGATAGCAAGCAAGACCAGGCCAAAAACTGCACTCAAAACACATCCCGACTCTTCACCCACTAATGTATTGTCTGATGTTTTGCATTCACATCCATATGCATTGAGAATAAGCGGAATGGGAGACGATGGAACCGGCTCTTGGATGAGTTTCTGAGAGCCCTGTAATTGTATTTTTTTCCTTGGCAAAGAACGAGACATTGTAAATGCCTAAAAAAAAAAAAACACACACTATTTTCCTTAAGTGGCGACTGATGACAAGATGAAAAACAGCCAAGGAGTGAAGCAGCACGTAGGGACGCATGAGCCGCACTCCTTCAAAATGTGAAGAGGCGCTGAGCACAATAGAGTCGCTTAGAGTATAATGCTCCGCTCTCATGGTCTTTAAAGGACTCAAACCAAAAAACAGGAACTTTGCGTGGCCCTCGACAGCAACTTCCTGCCGTCTCTTGGGATGATGGACATGGTTGAGGACGCTTAGCTTCCCCCGGCCTTGTTTTATTGGTTCTCTGTGTCTGGCTGGGCCCCATGGCTGTGCTCTGGGCTAGCACTTCAAACCGCCTAATGTCCTATATGTCGCCGCCAACCGGCTGGTCAGACCACAGCGCTCTGCCAGCCATCTTGCATACTCTACGGCCAAGGCTAATATACAACACTGTGGCAACGCGTGTGAAAGGCTTAAAGTGTGAATGTGTGTGTGTGTGTGTGTGTGTGTGTGTGTGTGTGTGTGTGTGTGT
>CALSBZ010042869.1:527544-540013 GCA_943591055.1 Gobionotothen gibberifrons | reverse complement strand
GCGAGTTTTAATGGGAGGCACATAGTCCAAAATAAACATCTTCAATAAAACATTTCACAACCAACCTGCAGGGGGTGTGCTGGGTAGTTGAGCCAGACCTCCTGTAGACCCTGTAAAGACAGAAACAGAGAGAGAGGGGGGGGGGGGGTGAGCAGTCAAACTAAATACATGTTAGTGTCCCCGCTTTGTGTTAGGGTCAACCATGCTCACAAAAACAACATCATTCTAACAAAACAAAAAATGTACTTCACAAATAAACAATACAAACAAATATGTGTTTGCTTCACAAATAATTAAAAGGTCCCAGCCTTGAAAAAAAGAACCTTGTACGATAATAAGGTGGATTTGAAGTATTGCATTTTTTTTGTTGAATTTCATCAGCTTTGCGCATTTTTCTGTGATGCAATGGTATGTCTAGAAAAAGTCCCATTGGCTTCTCCGGTGGACAGGAAACCTTTACACCGACACAAAGTTAGAATGTGCATACCTGTCGATATACGGGGAAAGGCTGAGATGCTTGGTTAGTAAAAGCCCCTGAGGCTTAACATGTTGGTCTTGACAACTCACTGTTCACTTATATAAGAGAAAGCGCCTCAATTTCACAAATTAACTCTTGATAAAGTGTTTCATTTATTAAAAAGGCCCTATTAGGCTCATAATTGTGATTTGTGATTTTACTGTGACATGTTTACATGCTTTAATATTCATAAAGCTCTTTATTTTTCTCATACTTTCTCATACTGCCTGCTGCTGCAGCACCTCTTTTCACCCTCTGTATGAAACCAGAGCCCAGTCTGCTCTGATTGGTCAGCTGGCTGGCTCTGTTATGATTGGTCAGCTGCTAATAGATAACAGGTAGCCTATCACATGCAATGTGTTGGAGTGCTAGCCAATAGAGAACCGCAGTGACGCGTCCTAAAACCAGGAAGTAAACTCCTTCCGGTTCTTTCGACAAAAACGCAATGCAATTTCTCCATAGGATTTTGGAAAATAGCTGGAAATAATGTCTGTGGTTGAAACACATTTAAGAGACGGATCATGTTTTGTTCAGCCGGATAATCTCCACATGTCTACCCTACTTTTATAATTTTCGAATCATAAATGTAGTCGTCAGGAGCAAAATGCTAACGTTATGCTATAAACGAACTACAGCAGGGTCGCTGCTTCAACGTCACGCCAACTTAAGATCCATATTCAAACATACAGATTGTAAATGGTACAAGTTGAAGCGTTTGTTTGAACAGTTTGCAGGAGGCAGGTACTTGCTTTCAAGCAGAACAGGGCAAACAAACTTAGAGGAGTGTTTACGTGTTCGGTGTAACGACGTACAACGTCCTGGACAACTTCTGTAGTCCTATTCAGCCACTTGGTAACAACCATCGTTTCTCACACACGTAAACTCTTCAGAAATCACCAGCGGGGTCACTGCTGATGGATTTAATGTCGTAGAACAAAACGTCATCTGTCTCTTCAATTTGTGTCAAACACAGACCTTATTTGGAGCTATTTTCCAAAATCCTATGGAGAAATTGCATTGCTTTTTATCGAAGGAACCGGAAGTGGTAAAAATGCTAACTTACTTCCGGGTTTTAGGACGCGTCACTGCGGTTCTCTATTGAAGCGCAAGTGTAATGTAGTGATTACTACACATTGGGGGGGTGTAGGAGAGAGAAACTCCCTCTGGCATGAACTTTGGGATTTTAACAAAAAGCCATATGACACACTACAGGAAAGGGTAAATCCAAAAAGGCAAAATGGCTCCTTAAACTATTTGTGGCCATGTTGGGGACACTCCTTCCTTTAGTAGTTGTGCTTTCATATCCCATCAAAACCCCACTGGGGGCGGCGAGATTACAGCAGTTGAGTGAGATGGCATCTCATTTTGTGACCAAACGGTCTTTATATCGACCCCCCATTTGACAGTGAGTGAGGGTGGTGATGTTGGATTTGAGTGGAAGGCGAGGGTGTTGCGGTTTGAATGTTGGTGGGATTTGGCTTTGAGAGGTGTGTTGTCTCTGGAGACAAACATTGGCAGCGCTGGAGTCCCCTGCCTGTGGAGAGAAATATGTGCGAGATCAACATGTTTCCTTAAACGTGCGCTGAGGTTTCCACGCAACATTGAATGGTAGAAGAGATTGAGGCTGAAAAATAGACAGCACAGAGAGAGAGAGAGAGTAGAAGCTGTGGCTCTCAAGTTGTTGCCAAGGACAACGCCAGTCAGAAGCAGCTTTCGGCCTGGGGTCTAACGTTAGGTGAGTCATAGCGGCGATAGAGTTGTGGCGAGGGCCTCTAAAGTACAGTATCACTCAGGTGTTTAAAAGGTTCAAGGAGATAAACCTTTAAAATGTGCAATAGCCCACAGGGAGGGTTGTGTGTGTGGTCAGCGGCATCGAATGGGCGCCTCGTCTTCTCAACCCAGCCAGCTGGCAACCCATCGCCTTGAGCAGCCAATGAAAAATTCATGAAAGTGGTCAATACATTTGAGCAATGCTTCCTTTTGGTTTGCTTGTTTCTTGGCCTGGGAGTGGAGCTGAAAAGCACTAAAGACATAGCAGGTATCAAGTCAACACGGAGCCTGCATGTGAATACGACATGGGTTTTTGTCGTTGGGTATTGGTAAGTTGCACAAATTGCCGTAAATACACTTGTAAGTGATGCATCTACGCAGGAGGAAGTGAAGTATACACACGTTGCTGGGGCTTGGTGATGAAAAAATCCATCCACAAGGTGCACGCGATCCGCCCACATGCTGTATATAGACCCGAACAGCTAATGTTTCAATTACAGCCATTCCAAAGACAAGGCAGACAATGATTAAGCCAGCATCCAGTGGGGATTTAAGAATAACAACAGGTTTTTTTTTTTTTCTCCCTACTCTGTCTCTCTCCCAGCACGAGGAAGGTATAATTAAAGGGGGCGCAAATCACCATGTGCAGCAGCTGAATCCCAGCCATTTGGAGGATGGAACTCTAGTGCTACAATCAGAAAGAAAAAAAGAAACATATGCAAACATGTTTATTTGAATGTCAACAGCATACCCATAATGAGCATAATGAAAAGCAACTTCATGAAGCTTCCTATGATCTCCGTTCTAAGGTGGGCTGCAACCAGCGCTTCTGTAACTCACGGGGGGATTTGAGACAAAGGCTTGCAGACACTCAGGGCTCACAAGCCAACCGTGAATAGTCTACCACCAGGATATACCCCTCTACCCACACACTCTATACCCCTGGGATTGTTGGCCATCCATGATTGGGACATAATGGTGCTCTTTGCTGACAAGGTCCAATGCTCCTTGACAAATTGGTCTCGAGCTACAGGCTGCCAATCAATCCATCAAACGTAGTAGTGCAGCAGGGAGATCAATAAGAGATAGCGTCGCCTAATCAATACCAACATCAAAGCGGCCCCAAGTCCAAAACGGAGGCTTCTGCCAGTAAATGTTCAAGGTGATCTTCCAAATAGGAGAACACTGGTGTAGACCTTTTGGCGAAGTCCATCGTGTATGGGTCCAGGCAAAAAGCTAAACTTCTACACTACCTGAAATATATATGTATTTTCTGCTGCAATTTATCCAATACCAACGCTTCCTTCTCAGATTCTGATGAGTCTCATTATAGGCCATATGTGTTCCTAAAAATGTAAACAAAAAGACAACAATGTCTCGAACATAGCTCACCTGGTAGAGTGGACACTAACCAAATCTAACTGAATCCGACCAGTTGCCATTTTTCTACATGTAATCCCCCATGCTCTCTCCTTTCCAAGTCCATCTGTCCTGTCTCTATAATAAAGGGTAAAGGCCAAAAAAATACACGGGGCTGCTGTCGCCAGATCGAGATTATTTCCCACTCTTACTAAACCAAGGACAGTGGAGAAAGCACACCCGCTCTCATTCACGCGTTGGACGTGTTGTCTGTAGCTGTCACACGACGAAGCGTACAAATTGCACAGAAAGGGACATTGGGCCATTGAATAGGTAAAGAGTAGCCGAGTGAAAAGAGAAGTGGAGTGCATTGTTCGTGGTTCATGCAACAGAAAATAGAAACACTTACTCATTCTCAAATTGGCCCATGTCCAGTGCATGTTCTTTTGATGGGAACACACATTAATAATCGGTGTTTATGCAGACAGAACTAGCGTGAATGCACCTGAATACATCAGAGACAGGAGTCTTTTGCTGCGAAGCCAGTGAGCTGACCTTTAGTATAGAGGGAGTTGTGAGACAGCCTTTCACCTGTGTGAACATGTAAGCCTAGCACACTCTACTGGTGCACCAAGAGACCAAAAAAACAATACCAGAAGAAGTTATATTTATCAAATGCTTGGTTTCTGGCCTTTTTCTACAAAAACCAATCGATTCAGAACACCGTGGATTATATTTCTGTTTGAGTGTGTTGAAAGACAGCTGTTGTAAAAACCCATTAAAGTATTGACTCGGAAGTAACAGAGGTAGGAAGTGTTGTGGAAATTCACCAATCAGTTACCTTCTGGTAAGAAATGAACAGATGTAGAAGATTTGAACTGAATTAATCTATTGAAGCTGGAAGGACAACCTGCACTCACATGAAGTACAAGAACACAAGTCATGTATACAGAGAAACAGGAAACTTAGGGGGACAGGCAAGTAAGTAATTGACATTGAAACAAAGGGACATAAGAAAAGTTAAATATAACAGGTAACATCCATATGATAATTTGCCTGTCTATGGTCACGGTGGCACCCGTCTGTCAGTCAAATGCTAGAGAACAGAAAGACGCCAGACATGTGTAATAAACTTGTGAACAAGCGCCTCGGGGTCACAGCCATAGTGAGCCAGAACTGAAGGACACTTAAATGACACATGTCCACGATAGAAAGATGGCTGTGATGCCATTCCACCAAAAAGCAACCACCACAGTGCCATGGTGACCATCTCGGTTGTCACAGCAACCTTTGTTACATTTTGGCGATTGTGTGCTGGTGGTGTTCGTAAAAAAAAATCCAACAGATTAGCCTGTTGGGTAACTGGCAAGATCATCATTAGGATGATTGCTCCTCAGAAGAGGCCTCGGGACAGCACAGTGGCATCAACATGTACTCCCAGCAATATTGCACTGCTGTTGGAGTCCAGGTTGGGAGCAATCAAGCAGCTCCCCCTGAAGAAGATGCTTCCTGCCACTCTACAGATGCTTTAATAACCTCCACAGTAACATCATTAGCAAATTAGCATCTATTGTTTCCTCGGGGCTTCAGTGTGCAATGAAGCCGGATTCCATCCTCTGCGAGAGCCCTGTTGTTTGGGGAACAGTGCCAGTGAAGGTGAAATGTTAAGAGAAAAACAAGGGGGACGAAAATAACTGTTGCGCTCCAGCCATGAATGCCATACCAATTATGGAATAACAGAAAAGGGGGAGAGAGGGGGGGGGGAATGGTGGCCGTTGTTTGTCTCCATAGTTCTTGAGGTGGAAATGACATGCATGCTTTGTCTTGGGGAAGTCAATTTTCAGAATTCTACCTCCGGAGTTGAGGAGCTTTTTGTGGTGACTTGTCATAAGAGGAGTGGAGCAAAAACATCTGTGGGGGGGGGGGGGGGGGGGGGGTGGGGGGGGGGGGGGGGGGAAAAGAGGGGGGGGGGAAAAAAGGGGGGGGGGGGGGGGGGGGGGGAGTTCCTTGGAGTGCTAGAGAGGGGAAAAGAATGGAATAGGAAAGACAGAGAAAAATAAGAGGGAGCCGAAGAGAGACACCAGCCAGCATCCTGTTGTTACAGAGAGAGAAAAGGAGGGTACGGGATTGATCAGCCATGTGCGAATGGAATACCGTAGCGATAAATAGGAGCGACAAAACCTTCCAGGGTGTGAGAGACCTTCAAGTGTACACTTCCTCTCATTAGTTTTGGTAATGTGTGACGTGAAGTCCCATTCAGAAACGGATTCAAGTTGTGCTGCAGACCTCTGTGTGTCCGTCTCTGTGTTCTGCCACTCTCCTCTACCCCCCCCCACCCTCCACCCTCCACCCTCCACCCTGCAACACCCGGCTGGCTTTCTGGTCTGTGTCCATCTGTCTCCTCTCAGCTTTGTGTGACAGAGAAGCCATCAGGAGGATTCAGCCGGGGAGTGACAAGCCAAACTATTTCAATCCTCAGTCTGCATGTCTAAAAAAAAAGTTGGAAATCACTCAACTTTGGTCTGCACAAATGGTCCTCGGAGTGTCAGTCACATGCAACATGCTCCCTCGGCTGTTGTTGAACCGTGGTTCTGCTATCCACTCGAGTTCAGCATATTGACTGTATTTAATGGCTTTGGGATTCATCACTGGTTGTTGTGGTTGTAAAGGTTTTATAGTGCAGCTTGGACTGTGCAAAGCAGTCACACTGACATGAGGTTTCTTTTTAGCCGCAGCTGTTTCAATTTCCTCAAATGTTGGAACTTGATAAATACAAAACAACCAATGAAATAATGACTTTTGCTCATGCAGTTCATCGATTTTCTTGGACGAAAATGTCATACATTTGTTCAGACCGGACTTTAAAATCCTTTAGATCAGGGGTTTCCCAAGGGCCCCCCCAAATGACTCCTGTTGGAAGTTGCGCAACAGCAGTAATTAAAGTTTAAAAGTCTCAAAAATGCTACAACTACTGTCACAAACTGGATGAATGTGAAGTATTTTGTTAAAGGAGGATGAAAGCGTAATTAAGGAGCACTATTGGAGTGACTTTGATGGTTATTGGACTCAGGATGAATTCATTTGGATTCCCGCTGTATGAAGAAATTAAAGGACGGCGCAAGTGGAAACAATTCACAAAGGGATTAAACTGTTTAAAACACATGCTCAAAGTAAGCCGGATTTTGCCGATGTGTTTATGTGGATTCAAAAGTCGTAAATAATCTACAAAATGGAGGAGACCGATCTGATCGGAGCAACTGCGACAAATAATCCAACTGAAACCGGCAAAAATGCGCTTATCCAGAAAAGCCTGGTTTGGAGACTTCACGGGCAGAAGAAACATTTCTATTAAATAAACAATTATACATTTATGTCTTTGTATGCCTTTATTAGCTACTAACTTGAATTTGTATTCAAATTAATCAATTATTTTTTATATTTTATTGTAATGTAGAGACAAGGCTTTTAGTGACAATGATGTATTGCATTACAATTATATGTACAACACTTTTTTTTTTTAAATGTCTAAATATGATATTTGGCCTCAAATCATCTGAGGCCTGGCGCCCCCCCTGCGATCTTCATCTGAGGCCTGGCGCCCCCCAGGTTGGGAACCACTACTTTAGATCTAGCTTTTTTCTTCACTTGAAAGCTCTAACCTAATCTTGTCTGAATGTCTGAGCTTGGACCCGTTACTCAATAATAATTAAAGATTCTGTAATGTGCAAATTATTATTTAAAATGTACCGAATGAGTTCAGCTAAGATATTGAAACAATTTCAGAATCTGATATAATACAACATTTGGGCTCCTTTTCTCCAAAAACACGTTACTAATACACCCCGTCTTTATCTGTTAAACACAAAATCTCCCATCTGGAGGTTGTATTGTCAGCGCAGCTAGCTTTCCTCTCATCTGTTGTCTCCCTGAGTGATGAAACAAAATAAAATAACAGCAGGTATCTCGTGGTGCCATTGGATATTAACGTGATCAATGCTGCCAGTTTTATTCACATTTAGAAAAGACATGTTTGAGAAATGATCTTTCTCTTTGTCTGCATGGTAAGGTTTTTACCGTGTCCTATGCCTATACCAATACATGCTCTTCATAAAAAGTGTACTTTGACAACTTGATAACATCTTCATGGTCATAGGAAGACAGTTAAACAAACCCAAGGACGTTTCAGATATACAACGGGACACAATACTGTAAGGATTGGCACTCAAACACAATGACTAGCTGAAATTGGCCAAAAAGTTAAATGAATGTTATGATTTAAAAACGGAACTATTGGTTGAATTATTTGTTTTTAAGTACACTGAACAAAAATATAAACGCAACACTTTTGTTTTTGCTCCCATTTTTCATGAGATGAACTCAAAGATCTAAAACATTTTCTATATACACAAAATAACCATTTCTCTCAAATATTGTTCACAAATCTGAACAAATCTGTGATAGTGAGCACTTAATAATAATAATTATAACCCATCCCACCTCACAGGTGTGGCATATCAAGATGCTGATTAGGCAGCATGATTATTGCACAGGTGTGCCTTAGGCTGGCCACAATAAAAGGCCACTCTGAAACGTGCATTTTTGCTTTATTGGGGGGGTCCGAAAACCAGTCAGTATCTGGTGTGACCACCATTTGCCTCACGCAGTGCAACACATCTCCTTCGCATAGAGTTGATCAGGTTGTTGATTGTTGCATTTATATTTTTGTTCAGTGTATAAAGAACGTTTCAGGGATGGTCCCGGGTTAATGTTATTCTCCCCCAGTTGTTTTAGGGTGTGAAGTTTTCAAAGATATAGCCCCTGAAGCCTCTGATCTGGTCCCTCAAAAATCGAACATATTTGATCAAACATATTCCTGCCATGTGTCCTGTTGTGTGTGGGAGTCGCCGGCTGAATCGAAGACCAACACCCACAATAGCCAATTAGAACAAAGCCTGCTGCTACATTCTGGATGTGCTGCAAGTCATTTAATTGACTCATAACAGTTCTTGCCAAGATAAATGCAAATACTGATCCATTCATCAATTATTCATGCCTGCTGATCACACACACACACACTTGCAAACAATAGCAGGTGTCCTGCTCAAGACTGGCAAATTGCAATGTTCCACACCTCCAGTTCATTTCACAAAATATACAAGCCGCGCTGTGGCTCATCCACATTTTCTTTCTTCTCAGTCCTATTGTTTTATCTTTGTGCATATCAGTACAATGCACACAATGCGCAGCTAGTCAAAAAGTATTGCGGGGTAAAGCAAGATTATTTGAGATCTCAGGTTCTGAGGCTGGCAACGACTCTGTATCGTGCCATATGTGGTGCTTGCCAGAACGCGCATTGTGTGGGTTAAAAACAAACAAAAGAGGCTGTATCGTTGAATACATAACAGTTCTTCCACAAATCAAAGACAATAAAAATGTTGCGCAATGTGTCCGCAACTCGTCTCTTTGAATGGTGTAAAACCACGAGTGTGTACAAAAGAAAGGCCCGTGAAAATAGGCAACCGGTACACACAACTACAGAGATGAAAAGGAACCCAGAGCTGTTACCTGTGTGTTGAAAAGCAGTCTTCCAAAGAGCTGCCGGGACTCCTCCAAGCCTCCTTCCAAATACACGGCACCTAAAACAAAACAGTTTGATTGTAAATGGTGTAAGATACTGTGTATAACATGCAAACCCACACACATTACAAAACTATGAACAGCATTCAAATCCATTGCTGCTGTGAAAAATATCCTACAATTCTGAGGCAATTTCTCTGCTAATGGAAAACTTCAAATTAATTGAACTCGGCAATGAGTTATAATTGCTTTATTAAAAAGTAGGAGTGCATTTTTATTGCTTTTTGCTGGTGAAAATAACCTTGGGTTTCAGATTCACCTTGCCCTTGTCAGAGCACATGAGGAGGAGGAGGAGGAGGAGGAGGAAGGGATGGTTGCATCAACACCGGGAAAGAACAGGACAAGGTCACATAAACATCAAAATTGCAGTAGGCTGGAGCTTTGTCACAGGCTAAGGCTTGAATGGGCCAGACAAACACACACTAGCCCACACACACAGACCTATGTTCTACATGGTCAAAGGCTTTCATGGAGGGTGCGGACAAAAGTATAATGTCTCTTTGTCATTCGCCTACACATTACGGACCCGACTTATCTGTGCAGACCCGCATAAACAGACTGTAGTGAATCCGACCGAGGGGAAAAACACAATCTCAACACAACACACACATAAAAGACAAAAGCAACAAATGCGATGGAGGATTGGTCCCAAATTGCAGAGAGCTGCTGTCACAGCGAGCAAGAGAACAAGACAAGTGTCCCAAATGTATCTCTCTTTGGGAATAATACGCGGCGACTCCAGCTCATTCAGTTGCTACAGTCAGCTCCTTTACACAACTGCTCTGTGTGTTCTGTTGTTTTTGCTCTTCTGCTGTTTCTACTGAAATCAGTGGAACTATCATGGTGCCTTTAAGCTGCATACAACTTCGAACCATCACACTTAGGGTGGCTCATTCAATTTAGAAGGCAATAACCACCTGGCAAATTGGGTATACGATTGTGCAGCGGTTTTTTATTATGTGCATAAATGAGCCAGTGGAAATGGGGCGAGGTGCGGTTGCAAGTCTAAATGCGCAAACGGCTTTCATGGACGACATCAAAAACATATGAGGGATCCGTCATCTGAGGAGGGGAAACTGCTTTCAGATGGCTAACAGGCCATTTACACAAACACACACACACACACACACACACACACACACACACACACACAGCCCCGTTAGACAAACAGTGAAGATGCAGCCTACATCACCAAAACCATAAAGCAATACAAACAAACCACCTAGCACAAAGACAAACACACGCCCACTCGTTCTGCCTTTCATGCCCTTTACTTATAAACAGAGGGGGGAAATGACTGCCAGGCGTCGGCCAAATGTTTGTGAAATTTGATTAAGCCCGACAACTTCGTCTTACCCTAGCAGCTACTTACTAATAACAGGCTTTTATAAATGTGGATGCCCTTTACTAATATATAAATCTAGCCGACAAAATAATGAAAGAATTTGGAAGGCACCAGGTAATGTGCTTTTTTAGACAGAAGAGTAATGCTAAATCTGAAACACAATATGTCAGTAAATCAATATCTCTAACTCTAAATTCTTCTCGCTGTCCACACAGATGTTCATCGGTAGGCAGGGCTTCTGAAATCTTGGCATGTCGGGGGTTTCACTGAGGCTGACCGCAGGAAGCCCAGGAGAGGGGAGCGGTTCTTCTGCAGGATGTTTCCCACTAAGCAGGAGCTCTGAGATTTGTGGTTTCACCATAATGTGGACTTCAGTTCTAGACGCCTCTACGTAGCAGATGTTTCCTCTGGAGACCGGCTGTGGGAGGAGAAGAACTCCCTCTAGGACGATGTTTTGAACGTCTTTTAACTATCACTCATAAAGCATTCATGTGTGTTAACACTGAAGCTAGCTTGGTGTGGGTGGGACCGCGAAGCAGCTTTTTGTTTTTCATGTTCTGATGACACAGCAGATTCGGAGAGTTCCCCAAATGGGAGGCCTCAAAGTTTTCCCTTCCTATTACATTTTTAAAACTTCTTCCAAGCGAGAAGGTAGGGGGTAAGCAGGGAGGAAGGGAAAAACCAGGAGAGCCTCAAGGGATTTAAAAAAGGTATTAGAAATCTCAAAGCAACACCTTTGGTGTCAATCAAAGGGCCTGTGGATGAAGAAACCGAGATATGCGCTTAATTCTAGCGAGAACACTTTTGACGAGGCGGCTGTCCGTGCAAAAAAAAAGCGTGCCTCAAAGCGATCCAATCAATCGCACAACTTGCTGCAATCCTTAAACGGAGATCTGTGCTTCACAGTAAAACCCCGTCAGCCTGCTGAGTTGCAGCTGACGCCCCCTGAATACACACGAGCCCACAAAGACGCCCAGAACAACTCAACGGGCAATGATATGCTAGCATCTCTCCGCAGCTCATCTCGCAGTAACATCATGCACGGGTCAAATCACTCTGCAGTCTCAGAGCTCCGGCACATTCAACCCCCTACGTTGTGAAAACAGCGTACAATAAAGAAGGACAACAACCACAGAGGTAAACCAGCCTGGAGCATGCAGAGTTACTGGCACTGCGGTGGTGGGTGTTGTTTGAGAGTTCCCTTTTGAAAAACTTCAGGAAATGTGATTCACAAGCCACAAATCTCTTTTGTCATTTGAACCTTCGAATGACATACTTAAATATCTCAAGAACTCAAATTTCAGCGCACCTAACCTCCAATTCTCCCAAAGCTCATTACCTCTTTTGCCATTGTGATAAATGGTCGCCGTTCCACTGTTCTTTGCAATCTTTCCCTTGTAGATTTGTTGGATACTTAGCTTAAAGAATGAAACTTTTTGTATTGGACAAAAAAAAGAGTAAAATGGAACCCAAACTGGAAGTGATAAATCAAAACTTTTCTTCCAGTGCTGTGTAGAGGATATCATTCAAGGCCATAGAAGGCCTGCCATTAATGAATCTCCACATCTGTCACAAGTGTAATGCAGACAGCCACGCCGACTGTACAGTGTTATGTTTAGGAATAGAATTCCAATGTCTGTGGGCTTTCAGTGACCAATAAAAACCCAGAGTCAGGGGCATATGAAACACCAGCGGCTGACAGTCACATTAATAACCTAGAATGAATTATTCAAAAACGCTCAGGCTCTAATCCATCAAATAATATATTAAGCCGCTCCCTCTCGGCTCAATGGGAAACAGCAGACGGACACAGAAAGCAACACATTCAAGTTAAAAAAAAA
>CALSBZ010042869.1:513245-527144 GCA_943591055.1 Gobionotothen gibberifrons | reverse complement strand
GGGGGTAAGAAAGAGAAACAACAAAAGAGTACGCGCAACTCCACCACTGCAGCAATTAACAAAGGAAGCAGTACTCGCTCAATGAATACACCGGCTGCATTGTGTGTGAATCTGATATTCAGCAAGTGAGAGATAATCCTTTCTCTCCGTTCTTTTAATAGGAAGAGCTTAGAGTGGGGCCCTCACAAAGGTTCACCATCTGTATCCCCCATGGCTGCTGGCAGCGTATAATCCACAGATCAACTGTACAAGGAAATTAGGGCCATAAAAACAGAGTGAGGCCTCTTTTCTTCTTCTCTCAATTCTTTTCAAGACTGTTTCGGAAAAGGGAAGGAAGGCTTATCAGTGAAGAAGACCTGTGAGGGGAAAACGGCAGGGCAACAGGCGTGCAGAGTTTCTATGAATAAGCAGAGGATGTTTCTAAAGAGGTAAAGTGGGCAAAAGTACAGAGGGAGAGGGTGAGAGAGAGCGGGGGAGGGGGTGGTACAGAATGGGAGGTGCGCAGGGCAAAAAGAGCCCAAATGAGAATGGCCCACTCCGGCAGAAGTTAATGACAGGGGATCAGAAAAGCAAGATTTCCATTCAACACTTTGAATTATTCAGGGTTGCAGGGCACCCATTTGCATTGCAGATGCCTTTGCTTTTCCATTCCTCTACCGCTCTCCCTCCATCCCGCCTCTCTCTGCAGCTCTCTGGCTTTCTTTCCCTCTCTGTGTCTCGAGCTAGAGAATGGCCCTGCCTCGGGGGTTAGTAGATACATTCTCGGCTTCACGGAAGGAAAAAGCTTTTGCCCATGCAAAGCAGGAGATTATCTGCCATTTCCAACAAAGCCCAGGTTCAACGGTCACCGTGGCAAGGAAACAAATAAAACAAAAAGGTCAGAAAGCATGCATAGTAAGCCGTTGGAGGGGGCTTTGGAAATATTATGAGCGTGTCATATTCCATCAGAACTCTCAGTGTGCGGAAGAAAAGGCCCATTTGATTTCCACGCATGTGAACGCTAGAGGAAATAAACAGGATAAAGTAGAAAGAAAAAGAAAAAAGTGATGGTACCTTCAGACAACAAGGCAGCGAGTGCATGTCTGTTGATGTGGCGCCTGCTGCTTTTAGGAACGCGGTGGTTGATGTCTTTGTCAGATAGAGATGCGTGCGCGAGGATGACATGACAGCGTTTGTGGGCCCCCACGCATCATCTTACGGCACGTGTGAGTTTGTGTCGTGAGGAGAAAAAGGCTCTACTCCAGTAGCAGGGGCTGGGGGGGGGGGATGAGGAGGTTGGAGATGACAGAGCGACATGATGACTCATCATCTGCGTGGCACATATTTCACCTAATAACACCAAAGCTCGAGATCACAGGGAACAGAGAGTTAGAGGAACGCAAAGGGACATTAAAGAGTACGGCTGAGACAGGGGAGCGCGGAGACGGATAGGCGGCTCAACGACAAGGTCTTAAAGGAGGCGTTTGAGCTAAAAAAAAACTGAACTGAAGATGACAAAAAGTCTAAGAGAAAGGAGAGGCTACATCAGTCGGCATTCGCAACTCAACCGACTTTGAAAGTGCGTATGTGTGCATGTTTTGCCCCTCAGCGTGTGTGTCTGTAGTGCAGCGGGGGGTGGGGTGATATTTTTGAGTTAGTTATCTAAAACCCCATCACTGCAGGGTGCTCTCTGACAGCGGTTTTCTCACAGGTTCCTTCATAACAGCTGTTTATTCATCACTTTTAGCAAGTTGAAATATGAAAAAGGCAAGAAAATAGGGCCGTCCGGTTTCCTGGCCCCGCTGCTTTGCTCGGGGGTGTGCGGCGATGAGGCGGCAGCGGCAGCCACGGGACAGAATAGATTACGGCTCAGTCTCTGCCGATAATGAACCCGGAACAAGTTCGGGGGCCGCGGGGCCGACAGGGGGCCCGTGGTGCCAGTCAGCACTTTCCACACGCACTGGCTGTTTTGGTGCAGGAGGGAGGACGGTCTCTTTTTAAAAAGCCACCCACTTCCCATATCTATCATCAGGGGAGCGCAGACATGGCTGCACTGGTTCAATCAAGATGGTGATAAGATGGAGGAAAGCTGCCGACTCTGCAGCTCTCGAAGAGCCGAGGCTTAGCTTAGCGCTGCCCATGGGGTCGCGTGGAGAGAGGGATTCGGTCCCCTCAAAGAGTTCTGTGTGTGTGTGTAAGCACGGGGTCCTAATCACTGCACAAACTTCAGCGCTGAGCTGCCAGTGAGACGAATAGCGAGCTTGTGTGTGTGTGTGTGTGTGTGTGTGTGTGTGTGTGTGTGTGTGTGTTGCTCCGGGGATTGCCTCGTCCAGCCAGAGGTCAAACCACACCTCCCGAGATCAATAAAGTGTGTAATGTTTCCAGGGCCTAATGGGAGATCCACGGCAGCTTTTTACGCAGCTTAACACACACAGACCTGAGCTAAACTATTAAAAGATTCCATTTGATTCAAAGCACCTGGAAGTTAGCAGGTGATTAAACCCATTAATGCAGGGAAGCATTAACGATGTAAAATGCCTACGTGCTGCTGCAAAGTCCAGCAAAACCTCATTTGAGTTAAATTACAGTATTAAAACCCTACGTAATGTTGTGTTGTGTTTGTAGGAGCGGAGAGACACTATTTGTTTTCACTATATGTAAATCTAAGCCTTTTAGGAATAGATTTACATATTTAGTTCACTCAAAATGCAATTCTCTTTTTTGTTCCCCCGCATCATCCCTGCTTCGGTTCCCGGGGGAATCTCACCGATAAGAGCCTCAAAGCAGTTGGCCATGGCGTGCCGCAGGTCCGACTCCCGGCACAGATCGGGTCCGTGAGCGTAGAGCATGAAGCGATCCAACTCCAGTTTCTGCAAAAGACAAACACATTCGTATCAGTGCGCCGCCACCGACACCACGATAATAGCCTCTTGAAAAAGTAATAGCAATTTTTTGGTATTGCACATTTTCATAGGCTCTCTATGGAAAACAAGGGGGGGGGGGGGGGGGGGGGGGGGCCGGACAACTCGGGGGAAATGAAAAAGATTGCCTGCCCTTGCTGGAAAAGGTTCTACTTCATGGCACTGACAGATGTGCCCATGTGTTGTCCAGCTGTGGCATGATGCACTAAGCCAGGACAGGAGCAAAATGTTCACACACACACACAGAAATACACTGGCTAACACACACACGGACATGCTAGATAATCCCTAGATAGATTGTGAAATAGAACAGTGGTGACCTTCGTTCTGTCTAAAGCGTAGGAAGCTCTTATACTGGTTAAGCACCTATCACAATAAAATACATTAGAAGTATACGTTTGCATAACAGAGAATTACTCACCAGGCTACACCACCAACCACCTTATTAATGTTAAAGGGGCGCCATTTTGCACATTGTCCGATTCATATTTGTATTTTGTGACATGTTTAATGTTGAAAAAGGTCTTTATTTGTGACACAGCAGATTCGGAGAGTTCCCCAAATGGGAGGCCTCAAAGTTTTTCCTTCCTATTACATTTTTAAAACTTCTTCCAAGCGAGAAGGTAGGGGGTAAGCATTTGTCTCGTACTTTTTCACCTTTAGTGATGTCACTATGTTGTGGAGGTAAACAAATGGGTCCAATGGAAGCGTTTAAGGCAGTGGTTCCCAACCTTGGGGGGGCTCCAAAGATCGCAGGGGGGGCACCGGGCCTCAGATGATTTGAGGCCAAATATGATATTTAGACGTTTTGTTTTTTATAAAGAACATTTTTTTTTACATATAATTGTAACGCAATTGTCTCTACATTACAATAAAATATAAAACATAATTGATTAATTAATTTGAATACAAATTCAAGTTAGTAGCTAATAAAAGGCATAAAAAGACAGAAATGTATAATTGTTTCCGGGGGGGGGGGAAACTATAACACACTACAGAAAAGGGAAAACCCCAAAAAGCATAGGGCCTCTTCAAAAAATAAAGACATATAATTCACTATAGTACTTACAATAACGCTAAATAGTACATAATATGGTATTTTAACAATATTATTACTACCAGTACTATCATTGAACGATTATATATTTTTGTTTTCCCTGGTTTTGCAACGAATAGTTGGCTAATCGATTACTCTAACTACAGAAAACATCTTCACAACAAAGAAAAATGATTATTTGTTAAAAGCAATCCTTCATGCAAAATAGGCTAAAAAATAATTGCTATATGGAAATGTCCTGCTGTAAATAATGCTGTGTTGGTTGGGACTCTGGGTCAGTCAAACTTTCTGCAACTTTTTCTTTGAGCCGCTTCAACAGTAGCCCAACTTGATTTTCCTGGCAGTGCACCACAGAAGAATACCCAGCAAAAAACAGTCAGGGTGCTATTTAATTATGGCTGATAACTGTTGGTGGTATCCCACCCCCCGTGATTGCACACACAAATTAAATCACAATTCATAAATACTCCAACTCAGAGGGAACCCGGTCTGACTTTTAAGCCTTCCAAGTGAAGTGGCGGATTGTTGCCGTAGCTCGCTGAAGATATTTTTTGAAAGATAATCGTGAGTGTTCTTGAGCAGACGGCTTTAGAGGAGCCTGGTAAACAACTTGGCAACGTTGAACACTGTATCACACTCACTTTACCGCGAGCGGCAAATTGAAACAAGCCAAACTGCTACACAGCACTAATGCAGATTCGGGCGGCTGCATCTTTGTATTCAGCGGGGAGCGACATGAAAGATTGAAGTTTTTAATTGCTTTCTCCACATCACGGGACGATTATTGTTGTGTTCTTTACAAACGTGCCAGTGAGTGCGGCTTGGCTGTACTGCGCTGCCAGCGAGAGAGGGAAGGAGGGAAGAAAGGGGGCCCGGCGATAACAGGAACTGGAGAGTGTTTCAGGAAGACTTCTAGGGGCCTATAGGGACCCAAGCCGCACTAGTCTAGCACTCCAAAACAACAACCTTTTAACTCCAATTACAAACCTGAGGGGGCAGAAGAAAAAAAAGGTACGGTATGGCAGCAAGACAAAATTACCCTTTTCCCAAGTGTCCCCTTAAAAAGAGGCGAAGTCATAAAGGCAGGACAAGAAAAAAAGAACACTGTCTCAGACATTTTCTCCTGTCAGTTCGCAGACCTTTCACAGGTACGGGTTAGCGCTTTACCTTGGCTAGCATGGCTAAGTGCTGGTTCTGCACGATGGCTGTTCTGTAGGTGGCCAGGCCGCCCTCCTCCAGACCGGGAAACAAGTAGTACAAGTGGACACTGTGGATGGAGATATTAAAAGAAAAGAGCAAAGTTCAAGTACAAGTCACTTGATGTCAGATTTAACGGTTTGGAGACCTTTTAAGTTAGAGAGCAGGAGAGCTACAGCTTAAAGCAAGTTAGATTTTAAAACACTTTCTTGCTGCCATTCATCATAGAGTCAAGTGTAAGACAACTGTACACACCATTTTCTGTGTAAAGTGGCCAAATCAAATGAATTGTATCCTTCAAAAAACTAAAATGAGAATTTCCAATGAAGGTGTTGTACAACTTTCCCTAATTATGTGGTAAGATAAAAACGGTTACTAGATTTTTTTATTTTTTTTTAAATCGCCTCATCCTGGATATACCAATTTTGACAAGACCTCCTAATTAATTTTCCAGATATTGAAGCCTTTCCAGGTCTGTGTTGGATCCCAGAGATGTCCGCGGACGCTTCAGTGGTTCCACAGCTGGGTTTCCGGGCGAGCAAGTTCCATTTTCATTACGGTCCAGCGTCTCCCTAACCGCGGCGTATCATTTGATTTCATTTGAATTAAAGCAGGCCATTTAATTCAGTCATTTCTAATCAATGCAAAGAGAGGAAAGCAGGTGGTGCTCTGTTTTCCAAATTCATGAGGGGTCTATTTGTCAGGCTATTGTGGTCTTAGTGTGAAAACAAAGCACTTGGAATTAATAAATAAAAAACACTTGGGTGCAATGAAAAATAATTATAGCAGAGATTTTGGTTCGCTGTCACAAAGAGTGGCTAACTGGGCTACATGGTACTCTTCATTTAGGAGAACATTGTGTATTTTAATCAGAAGATAATGTTGAATGTTTTTTTTAAAGCAGTGAACCATCGACCTCACTGAGCGTGCCCGTACATCAAAGCTTCATTAAGTGGACATGAAAGCTGGATCTCTTTCTCTTAACTCTGAAACTTATTCATTCACAAGTTCAGCAGCAGTGGTTCTAAATCTTATGGGAGGAAAATGCGAAAAAATTCAAGTGATATTAACTCAAAACACTGTGTTCTTAATGCAATTCCAAAGATTACTTCTGGTATGCCCGTCAGGCTTTCATCTTTAATAATCATTACTAATTTAAAAATGCACCTGAACTTATGTACTCCTAATTAAATATTAACTTTTCCAGAAGAAGGAACACAAATATTGTCAGTGGACTTTCTTTTCTTTCTTTTTTTAAACAGGCCGTAACCCGTTCTGTCCGACACTTACTCCCTGTGTTAGGGCTATTTCAATGTGCACAAATATTCTGTTGGCTGGATAGCAGAGGCACAAATAGCCTCTGAGGGCCGCGCTCACTGGAGGTGCACAAGGCAGTTGGCTGGATCTGCTGTACCCATTTAACTGGACAAGAGGCTGATAAATAATTCAGAGGGCCAGAGCGTAGGCCAAGCATGTCTCGTCAGACGCTAACAATCAAAGAAGGGAGGCAGAGGAAGGCAAAACATGGCTAGAGATGACAAGAGAACCAGACGATAACCACCTTTTTTGTAACACTGTTCCTGCTGAAAGGAGTGGGAGCAGTGTCCTGTGTAACTCAGTGATACTTACTATTACAGTTGAATTCATTCAGGCTGTGAAGTGTTGGCATACAAGGCTACAAATGAGTTGTTTATAGTAGAAGATATTCTGTCTGGCAAAAGGAAGTCAGATCAAGTTATGGTTTAATGGTGGGAATGTTTAGACGGTGGGTGTTTCTCAATGTCGAGGACGCTTCCTTGGTAGCACATGTACCTCCGAGTCAGTGGCCGTTTCTCAATCGCGAGGATATTGGCTTCCAAGCCAATATTTCAAGGATGCTACGTCATCAAGTGGCGCAGCAGGACCGTTCCAATGTCCAGCATACTTGGAATTCCACCGAGGCCGCGTCCTTGGTTTGGGGGAAATTTAGAGGCTGCACATGGGTAGACTTCGCGTCCTTCAAATCCCCATAATGCTTTGTAAGTATGTAGTGGCATAGAACATGTGTTGGTAAATATGTTACTTTGTTACTTTGTTATCACCAAAAATGTGTTCCGTGAAAGTAAAGCAAGTTCATAATTAGATAGACTTCGTGAGGTATTTATTTTCGGTACAGTTTATGTTGAAACCGTTAGAGAGAGTGGCACACTTGTTAGCCTGTTCCATTCCTCTTCGTTTTCCGAAGCTGTGGCTCGGAAGCATACTTGCTTCGTTTCTGAAGGAAGTGACTTGGAAGTATGCGACTACCAAGCCAGCATCCTCGAGATTGAGAAACGGCCAGTTGCTTCTGAAGCGAGGCAAGAATCCTTCCTAGCCTCGGAAAATGAATAATGGTGGAACAGGCTAACAGGTGTGTGTCTTATGAGAGGCCCCGTCTTAAATGGAGCGCGATTTCCGCCAAAGATTTGGAAATTGGTCTGTGCGCAAAGCATTGTGGGGATTTTAAAAACACATGGGCAGCCTCGAAATTTCCCGCAACGATGGACGCCGGCCTCGGTAGAATTCCAAGTATCCTGGACATTGGAACGGTCCTTCGGCGGGACTCGATGACGTAGCATCCTTGAAATAGTGGCTCTGGAGCAGCCTTCCCCGACATTGAGAAACACCCAGTGTCTAAAAGAATGTATGGGTATGATTGGTTGGCTTGTTTTGCTTTCTTTTATATGAAGGGACTGTTAGCTGTGTTCTGGAAACAGAACTTATTTATCCACTTGTTCCTACAATTTGAGATTGATTTCAAATATGTTGGGACTCTCTTTATTACTTTATTAAATATAAGACAAACTTGTTTATGAATAATTTATTAATTTCTCTTAAGGGAATGAATAAAAAATGAAGTCCTGAGCAAGAGATAAAAAAAGCCCTTTTCTTATGTTTCCATGTAGGAACATCCACCCTGATGAGGGGGTACAGTGGGTAGGTGGGCTCTGCCTCGCTAGGTTGTGTGAGATTAATAATAGCATCTCATAATTAGCACTGTGCTCGGGTAAGTGCCGGGCAGCAGCGTCCACACTCACCTGGGAGTCAATAACAGTCAGCATTCCAGACAGCAATCCTAGACAGCTAATTGCAAGTTGTCAAGGAGAATTTCAGCCCGTTAAAAAGAGTTTGTGGGGGGGGGGGGGGAAATTACATCCCTGCTTCCAATTACCAGTAGATCACTGTCTTGAATGAGTGGAAAGAGAGCGTAGTTGTGACAGACACGGATAGATGTAGACAATAAGAAAGAGGGAGAGATGAAGTGAGGTGTGTGGGGGGGGGGGGGGGGGGGGGGGGAAGAAAGGCCGACAGTGTTGTAGTCGGCTTCAATTAGCGCATGTGTCTATCAAAGATGCGGAGAGCGCTTTCTCACCTGGTGAGGAACTCGACTACGGCATCACCCAGGAACTCCAGTCTCTCGTTGTGATTGATCCTGGGGGTGAGGAGGAGACGGGAGGAAAGTTGAAAAAAGTAGTGAGAAAGATGGTCAAACACGCATCGGAGAATAACAGTAGCTCACGTTCAATAATAAGTAGCCGTTGCTCTTAAAATGAGCTCATTTCATTTCCCCTGTGATGTCCATTCGCTCACAGTTCAAGTTAATTTTCTTGTCAGCAGGCCCGCTGGGTGTATTAATCACAATGATTGTCCCTTTGATTGCCCCTGTGGTCAGTGATAGCGTGGAACAGATATGTGGCTGCAGGAGGCCTACCTGGAGGGGGAGGGGTCATCTTGCCCCAGCCGAGACATGATGTTAATCAATGTGTTGATTCCTGGAAGACAATCCCCGGAGAGAGAGGTGAGGGATAGAGTGGTCATTTGACAGTAAAAATAGAAACAAGGCAGGGAATAATTGGCATGGAAAGGAAGAGGGGGCCCCACCTTTCTTCCTCATGTACATGTGGTGGACCTTCCTGTCTCCGTACTTCGGCTGGCGGATGCCACAGTTGGAGAGGGAGTTGCGGGCGTGATCGGGATTCATACCGAAGTTCAGGTGGTGACTGGGGTGAGTCATGGCGAGCTGGAGGAGAGAGAAGAGAGTTGCAAAGAGGGGTGAGGTGACACTTTTCAAAGAAGGTGAAAGGGCCAGAACAGGGTTGGAAAAGTCTGCTTACAAATGATCTCAATGGATTGAAATGGCCTGGAAGTAGCCAAGTGGCAGCCATGATAAGATCTGTTAGAATCCTCTAAATTAAAAAGGAAAGGAGCTTCAATGCTTCCTTTGTTGTATCCTTTAGCATAGGATACTCGGGATCATCCTTTACAAAAGGAAAGAAGATAATGCTTCTCAAAGTCTGTGCGGCTGCAACATTTAAAATTGCATAATTCAACAGTTTACTGAGTACGTGATTGATAAGTGGGTTATGTATGCGAACAGCAAATCATCAATATAATAATCAATAACATTAGCTGTTGCATCAGGATGGCGTCACCCAGTTCAGTCTCTTTGCCTAAGTCCTGATAAATAGTCCTTCCTTAAGCCCATGATGTTTTTCCACTGAGGTTGAGGACAGGGCTCAACGGTAACTTTTTTAAGTGGTTGCCAGGCTGGCAACCAGGCATCAGCTTTTGGTTGCCAAAACTGAAAATATGGTTGCCATTTTTAGTCACCTTATATTTTAAATAATGAAGATACTATACAGTTATACATCAACTTAATAATGAAAATGTGACACAAAAGAATGTTCAAATGCTTTACAACAAGTAATTAACACAATTATTTGAAACTTAAGTGATAGTGAACTTGTCCACCCTCAATTGCTGGTATACAAAATACCAGTAGTGCAGCTGTCATGTTCTTCACAGATCCCTCACAAATGAATTGAGCAAGTCACTAGTTTCTTGGTCATCCGTTGTCTCCCTTTCAAATGTGGGTTTTCTTGACCTTTGTGCTGACCCCCACCATAGATCCACTGGCCCTTCAGCATGGAAGTCTTGGATTGGCCATACTAATACATTTATAATGTTAAATAAATTAAAACCATTCATAGTTAAGAATTAGATATTAATTATTAATGCTGTAAATTACCTTTTATATGTCTAACTATATTTAACATGTGTTGTCTTTTTATAGAAGTGATTATATTTTTATGTCAATACGTTCCTATGGTAAAGTTTCATTTTGCACTTTTATTTTGGTAGTAATAAGATCGGGACTCTTATTTTTGAAGGGACTCTTATTTTGAAGGAACTTTTAATCACACCAATGCACGTGCAACTTAAGTATCAGGTTCCGACTGGTCACAACAATAATTAAATATCACTCTTAATATAACAAATAATTAACATTTATCTATTTTGGGGTGCACATTAAGCTGTTTGCTGTCCTTATTTCTTCATGTTAAAAACTGCCTGGCAACCGTTACTGTCGAGCCCTGGGTTGAGGAAAAGTGGTTAGGAAACGACTCAAGGGCCTGATTTGTTTTTTAAAAAGTCAACCGCAACCAGATTCTTAATTTGCATGAAAACCCTCAACAGAGCCCGATGCGTTCCATTTCCTCGTTGTGTCTAATGACTAATTACAAACGGTAACACAGTTCAAAGCAAATCAGTCTAATAATGTCGGATCAGCAATCGCTCGAAGGAACAGACGAGAGGGAGGTGTGCTTAGGTGAGGGCACGGGAAGAGAAAGTTCCCTCATGCCTCTTCGTCACAGTCAGGTTGTCTATATGAAAATTAATAACTTTAACTTTCAAACCTGTAAAGACTGGCAAAAGTGGCAAATAAGCCTGAAGGAAACGTATTAGTCGACATTTAGCTTTGTTTGAAAAGGACGGAAAAACTGCTGTGCCTAGAAAGACTGCCGCGGCTGAACATCTCAAATTCACTCGGGGAAGAAAAAGGCAAAAATATAGGGCTCAGTAGGATATGTCAAGCCTTTATCAATCTTACATTAGTAGAATGTTAATCTCAGCCAAAAAAACACGAAAGAAAACTCCCGACTACTCTCCCCCCTGGGCTTGCTTTTCAAAAATGCTTGTCTCCTTTCAGCCAACTTCAAATCAATTTCAAGCTTCAATGAGATATATATGTAAAAGTTAACAGAGAGGTTTCAATATTTATAGTTGCTCAAGAGGACTTCAGCTGTGTTGCCTTGAACACCGAGGCGACAGATTCAACAGCAATTGTATTTTTTTTTCTGTGGTTAAGAAGAAAGAAAGCGAGTTATTTGACATGACACAAAAAAAGAAATCTAGCAATTCTCAGCGCCGTGTTGACAGTTTGATAAAAATAAATAAAAACAACACCATGTCTATTTCCACTTTCAACTCCCGTCGTGCGAAAGTCAGACAGAAGTTCGATGACCACCTACTACACAGCCTCAACTACAGATTTGGGTACTCGACAGGAATCCCATCAAAAATAACACACTCTGTAAACACCGCAGGTCCATCACAGTTACGGACAACGTTCAACAGCGGTATTGGCTTTTAAGTTGAATCTGTGGGGCGGATTGACGTCTGCAACTGTTTCTGTCAACATAACGACTGCGTAACGTATCGGAAGGGATTTGGATTTAGTGATCACTGCCTCAGCTGCTGCTCAACTGCCTTTGGCTAAATGGGAGTAAACATCATCAGTCAGTTGGGAGCGGCAGACTCGAGTGGAAAGCGTGTTCCTGAACCCACATGCGGAGAAACTGATGGGCAAACTGCCTGTTTGGCAAACAGCACCCAAAAAGCTCTTTATCACCGTGCACTGCATTATGGGATATGCACAGGTAGATGAAAACTTGGGGGGGAAAGAAAAGAGACTGGAATCAAATATTGAAATATCAGATTTGTTTAAGTTAAAGGTGGGGTAGGTAAGTTTGAGAAACCGGCTCGAGATACACTTTTTGTTATATTCCATGGAATGCTCTTAACATCCCGATAGCAATGAATATCTTAAGTGCTTTGACAATACATACAAAAAATTCATCTGTGGAAGCCGTAGTGCTGTAAAAAGCACGACCAATCATCTGAGCCGGCCCGGCTAAAATAACTGGATGGCCTACCTGCCTGTCAGCCTTCCATCTGTGCACAAACGTATCTCATGCCCTCATTGGTCATGTGCGCGTTCGTGTGTGTGTTGGAGGAGGGGCTCTGTAAGGAAGTGGAAGATTTTTTTCCGGCTGTGTATTTTCAAATTCTAGCGCACTCAAGTTGGTTTCTCCAAAATGACCTACCCCACCTTTAAAGGAATCGCATATGTTTTGTTGTAGTTGCATTGGCCTTACAGTAGTATCTTGAGTTCTTAGCGCATAATCCATTAGGTCTGAATTCATGAATTGATTCTTTGTTCATTGTGTAAGCAAGCGAGAAAAACAAAGTTGTGGGAAGTGTTATTGATATCAAATGGTCATCTTTGGGCTGAATCTTTCCTTTAACAGCTGGGTGTGCAGCCCTTATGTAACATTGCTATAAAAAGGCCATCCCCTTGCATTGCTATGTAATATCTAACATTTGGATATATTCAAACATGCTCAGAAATATAAGCACATGTTAAAGCCTGTAAAATGCATGACATAGATCGGCGTCCCAATCCTATGTCTGGGTATGAATAACATTCTGAATAACGAAAAAAGCATAAAAGACCCTGGCACTCAGTGAAGAGCCTCATTGGTGGGGGCACGCAAACAAAAGCATGCGAGCCGGGGCCCGAGGACTTGTACGGATACATTATTGAGATCCTCTGTGATGCCTCTCATCCTGTCAGCATGGGTCAAAAGTGAGGGACGGGGATGAAGCAACAGGGAGGAGGGTGATTACGAGGGTCTGGTGGATGTTGGGATGCGGGATGCATGTGGCGACCGTGAACACATGTCTCTCCATCTCCAACCCCACCTGCCCCTACCCCAGTTTTAAATGTTAAATGTTTAACAGCGAGGCTCTCAGAAGAGGAGCTTCAAAGGGCCGCGGCACCACTGGAGCCAGGCGGGGGGGGGCGAGGGTGGGGGGTCTGAGTGCAGAGGCTCCCGCTCTCTGCCTGGCTTTTTTTGGAAGTTGCCTCATGCAAAGATCACATTGCCATTCTGTACTGAAATAGCAGGTGTGTTGCTGCACAGAGAATCGAGTGATGTCCAATGGATTAACTGACTGAATGTATACAGTGATCATACACTTCTGACATGTGTTCTCCCACAAAACTCTGTTTCCCGAATGATCTGCTGCTTTCATCTCTTCATAGCAAAATATAGCTTGCCTTTAATGGGAGTACAGCTCATTAACCTTCAAAGCCAGAACAAAAAATCCCATTCTGAAATAGCTCTTCCAAATGCCCCAAACCAAGAATGACAGCCTGTTCCTCGGCAGAAATACCCCTTTAAGTGTTAACCCACAGTATGTCTCATTAACACTCAGTGTGTGTTAAATGTGTCCAAATAGAAATGTCAAAACATGTATAACACTTGTACAAGGTATACTGTGTTCGACGATTAATACTCTTTGATCAATGTTAATTCCAGGGAGCTACAGAAGTGCCTGTTGTTGGTGTTAATTTATTTATATAATAATATTATTTTATACAATCAAGCAATACAAATGGTGATTTTTCTAAAAAGGAAACCAATAAGTGGATCAGTCTCTTTTGAATATTTACTATTGCTTCTTTATAAAAGCTATAGTATTTCTTACACAATTTATTTTGTACTCCATCAAGGAATAGCCCATAGAATATGTGATTACTAAAATATGTGTTAGTTGCCGCTCTTCTCATAAACTGCCACTGGAAAACATTCCTCTGAT
>CALSBZ010042869.1:478034-498245 GCA_943591055.1 Gobionotothen gibberifrons | reverse complement strand
GCCTGAAAATGGTACAAACAAGTGGCAACATGTGTGATGAAGGTGTTGCGCTGGGCTATATCATGATATCGAAAGTGAAACGTAAGCTCGCTCCATTGTGGAGATATTCCCGTGAGACTGCGGAAAACTTAAATACATTTATTTAAAATGTGAAATGTTGCCAATATACTCACGGACCACTAGGGGGCCACACTTTGAGAAGCACTGATGTAAATGGTCTGCCATGGCTGAACATCCAAAGCTCCTTCCAGAGGGAGTTTCTCCAACCATAACATGGACAATCAAAAAGGACTATTTAAACAATCTAGGGAAGATGGCCAAAGTTATTTTTCCACCACACAAGGCAAGTCTCTATATGTGACCTTTTTAAAAACGACTTTGTTTGACTGGCAGACTAATCTCCAACATTAGTCTGGGGATTGAAGACTATTATCCTCCCACCTATCTGGAACCCCGACAGCAACAATTCAGTCCTGCCAGGAAGAGCAGTTGACTCAATAACTCACCCACGCCAAAGGTTATACAATCATACCCACTGTTCATATGCAACGCTTTAGCTAGCAATGACATCTTCACCTTTTCCCCAGACACAATTACGGCACATCCTTTAAAAAATATGGGCCAGACAAGAAGGTTAACCAACTTCATCGTGACATAAAAGCTAGGGCCCCGAGTAATGTTGGTGACAGCAAACGCCCTTGGGGGGGGGGGGGTAATAGGTGGGGTTGCTCATGTCACAGGCGAACAGGAACAGCCTTTAGTCCTGCAGTGTCGGGGTTGGGGGGGGGGTCGACGATTGCCCTTGAAAGAGCAAGACAAGGCAACCTCCTGTCGTAACAGTGGGGCCGGGGGCCTCACCATGCCGGGGTTGGTGACGATCATGCCCTTGCACTCCTCCGCATATTTCTGCCACGCCAGCTCCTCCCACTGCAGCATGTCTGCAATCTCCTCCTCGGGGACCAGAGGCTTGCTGCTGCGGAGCAGGTAGAGCAGCACCTGATGCATGGACAGCACCTCCTTCCCTCCATCTGAGATCATTGAGAAGCAGACAGAGGAATACATTCATGAAGCATAAACACCAGATCACCAGAGATTCCAAGTTAATTAAAAAAAAAAAAAAGGGCAACAATCTTAGAGCTTGTGGAATTATACATTATTTTTGTTTCATAGGGTTCCACGCACTTGCCTTCTTTCACTGGCTCAAATTCAAGTCTGATGTTAGGAGAAAATCTTGGTTTTTATACAAGCAACTCACCCAGCCTCACCTCTGCCAACTCTTGAGTTTGTGAGCCAAGATTGCATACTGTGAGAAATGTCCCCGTGCATCGCAATTGCATAGTTCAGGAAATGCACAGGTAAACAAGAGGCTCTGATGCAAGGTCGGGAGTCATACAATACGTGAAGGAACATAATGTGGCGCAGGGGGATAGAATAGCAAAACGCTATGGCAAAAAGAAATGAGCACGACTGCATGGGGAGAGAGACAGCCGGGCGCAAGCATGCGGGTCAAATGGAGTGAGTTTAATAGATACTCATGCAAAATTGATTGACCTGCATTTACGAGTGTTCACATGGACAGACAACATGCAGGCGGTCTCTCCCTCCTGCAAATGCATTAAGGAGAAACAAATGTATACCCCACACTCAATGCAACTTTCTAACACAGTCGTCATCATCATGCTCTCACTGCAACTCCTCTCACGCTCTCTCCTTACAGATCAATTCAGAAACATTGCATCGGGCGTGCGTCTTTTGTAAAAAGAGGCAGATAAGTGTTTCTAGCGGACTAAATCGGGGGGAGCTGGGAGAGAAATTGTTTTTTGATGGAAAGGAGCTAGGTTGCACGGCTGTCATAACAAACACTGTTGAGATCTCATAGAGCACCAGCACCATCATGTGTATCGCCGATGAACACCATGCAGCTTCACAGCAGCGGCAGGTCCAGATGACAGATCAGATATCATCAGCGGCACATGCTGAAGGGTTGGGGGTGGGGGGGGGGTAGAATTACTGGACACTCTTTTTGTTTTCTGAAGCACGTTTTGATTTGATCCGCCACTGGCCACCAGAGGGAGACAAAGCGTACAAAGCAAAGGTAAGTGGCACAGGTTTGTGGTAGGTCGTTGAGAGGCTCACCTGGTAGGAAGCGGACAAAGCGGGGCATGAAGTGGAACCGTTGGCATCCAGCAACCTCAAAGTCCGGACCTGGAAGAGAGAGCAGAGTCTTTTTTTATAGTTTCTTTTTTTCATTTAAATATTTAAGTTAATTGTCAAATTATAAATCACCACATTGTTGCTAAAAGCATCAGAATTATTAACCAGAATTCAACATCAATGCACTTTCTTCATCTCAAATGTTGTGTGACTGTAAAATAAAAGGGCCTTTACTTGACATATGATTATGGTTGATAGTCAAGGTCATATTCATATTATTATTGGAGCTGCAAATTGTATGCGATTAGTTTTAATCAACAATTGAAGCAATCTGCACACTGCTACTCTTTGCAAATGGAATAAGATAAGAAAGTACTTTATTGATCCCAATTTGGGAAATGTGTGTTGCAGCATCAGCAAAGACCTGGCATTGTTAAGAATGTTAAGTATCTTGTCCAAGGACACTCCAACAAGCTAATGCTCTTCCTATTGTGTCCTGTTGCCTTTTAGTAAATGGTTTGGTGTTTGTCCGTACAGCGTTAACCAGACGTTTCTGAAATGTTCCTTATTTTCTATATTGAAAATAGTTCACCAAAGTTGCAAGTGTGTCTTATTCCCGAGAGGAGTAGGTCTTTCTGTTTTTTGTTTTTTTTCACTGTACCCTAACCCAGTGTATTTCAAAGTGGGGGCCCCGACCCCCCGGGGGGCCGCCAGGGGGCGCCAGGGGGGTCACGCAAAGTTTGAGGGAAAGGAGAATTCTTTTTTTTAAGTTATTATTATTATTAGATGTTATTAATAATTGCATATCTATCAATCTATGTGTCCTTTGATGCCAATCTTTTCATATTTTTGATTTATTAATATTTAATTTTTTTGTTTTTAAATCACACGACCGCCCTTCAAGCCAATCAGAATCGAGCTGCCGCTACTGAGAGTGAAACTGAGTATCTGCTCAGCTTTTGGAGCAAGTGAGAGCTAGTGAATATTTCGCTCTGCAGCTGGATGAGAGCACGGATGTAGTAAATATTGATGTTTATATATGAATATAAATATGTTTATTGTTAATATTACTGTTGAATATTATATATAATAGTATTTAGGCATAAGTAGCTTTCAAAAATGCTAAAAATATATGTTAATTGTTCATATTACTGTTCAAAATTATTTTGAAAATTGCAGGATAATGCTATATGGGGGTCCTTGGCATGGTAATGTTTGGGAACCCCTGCCCTAACCCTTTATCTTATCATGGGAATTAACCAAAATGTGACCTCAGTATACCCTCACTCTTATTTCCCTGCAAACTTTCAAATCCCTTTTTGGGAATCGTACCTGTCAGGTTCCAGTCATACAGCTCGAGAACGTCCTGGAACAAGTAGGAGGCAAACAGCTCCAGGCCTCGGACGCAGTAGTTCTGGCCACAGGGGAAGGAAGGCAGTGTTATGTGGGCCCGCAGTAGAAGCAAAAAAAAAAAAGCATACTGCCATAAAGAGTATTAACGTAGAGATGACTGATAAGTAAATCCAGTTCTTTAACTTGATCACATAAGCCAGCGTATCGATGTAATCAACCCCCGGCAGGTTTAAAAGAATCTCTTCTCCCTCTTCTCGGAGGATTAGCACCTTGGCTCAGGTGTGAGGGTTACGTGTGGCTCAGCCGTGCTCAGACTCAGCCGTTTGAGATGAAAACAAAAAAAGGGGTGAGAAAGAGCCGCGAGATAAAGCGGGGGGTTTTACTGACCTCCGGTGTCATCTCCTCTATGAAGTGAATGGTGTAATCTATGTTGAAGCGGATCACACGGCACAATGGGATCTGTGATGATGAAAGGGACAGAGGACGAGAAGAAGAAAAGGACGGGGCCCCGCTCATTAACATGGCGTTAGACAGAGGTTACAGCTTTAAGCAAACTCATTAAAAACCTCATCCCCTGCCACGGAGCTCAGCTAAAATGACAACCATAAGAATTAGTGTTTAGAAACCAGGCTGTAAACATGCACAAGTTCAGTCAATTTTAAAAAGCAAGAATCACATGCCTCCATACAGATCAGCGGGCACCTGACTCTTGGAAATTAAGTAACTGAAATCTCTCTAAATGGATAAGCCGGCTCCTCTGTGTTTAATCTCCCTAGCTACACAGCCTTTGTTGTCAGTGGGGTCCATTTTAAGAGATTAACCTGGGAGCCACATTCATTCTCGCCCATCCCGGCGGCTAACTAGCGGGGGGGCTAATATCAGCACGCTCCGAGGTCCCTAATCCCCACGCTGCCACGAAGCGTTTACCCCAGCTTTTAACAAGGGCTGCTTAAATTATCCAGTTCAAATCATGCCTAATCCTCAGGGCTCTTTACAAGCTAGACGGATATTGACCAAGCGCTTTATTATTCAAACGTGCAGGGCGTAGTACACGCGCGCAGACAGTGACGGACTTTGTTTATCTAAGGGAGAGATATTCACACTTTGAACACGAAATAGGGTCCCCACTCCATTTCTCCCTTCCTTTAAAGTTCCTCCTTGGAATAAAATGCCAGGCGCAGAGCTCAAGTGTCTAACGGAAGAGAGGCTTCTTTTAAGTCACGACCTCTCTAATGTTTGAGAGAGGACTCTGAGACAAGGTCAGCGTAGTGAGAGTGGAGCTCCGTGTCCAGGGCCACAAAGAAGTCCACCCAGAGCTAAAAGCCGATTTTCAAGTTATTTTTGAAGGGAGTGGAGCCAAAAGAGGAGGGGGTTTCGCACTCAAATGCTGACCTAACCTGCCTTAAACTGAGAGTCCACCCCATCATCTCAATATTGAGTTTCTTTTTAGTACTGTATATCAATTGTTTTGGATGTAACTGTCGATTGTTGCAGATTTTAGCCTTACATATGTTTGGTGTATCTCCAATATAATGGAACTAGATTATAAAAAAACAGTACATTTTTTATTACAATAGAGAAAACAGTATTTGGACTCCATCTATTTCTATATATCCAGCTAGTTGCTCAAAGTGCCAACAATATACTCGAAAAGCTCCAGAGCAATGTCTCTATCCAGATATAATGGAATCATTCTACTGTGTACACTGATGAATCTTTTTGTAGTGTAACATTATTTGCTTAATGCCTGCACCATGCACAAATTGAAGACAGCTTACGTTAGTGAGAGGTGTGTGAGAGTAAACGGAGAAGCCTTCGAACAGATACTCGTGGTCATCGTACTCGATCACCGTCGGCCTGTCAGTCTGAAACAGAAAACAGTGAACAGTGATATCACTCAAACACAGAGCAGCTTATGTAGAGAGAATATATACACTGCTATGACACTGAATGAAAATGTGTTAAACATAATACTCAATCATAATACTGCGATGAAATAGCAGCTAAAGTATGCGGAAAAATACTGTGGGGAAATCATGATTGAAAGGAAGAAAATTCACACTTTATCATATAATGTTTTTCAGATAAGAAACTTCTGGTCTCACTTTTAGGGTCTTGACCAGTGTTAATTTTGGCAGCTGTTTTTGATTTAGTCTTAGTCTTTAGACGAAAATGGTTATTAGTTTTAGTCACATTTTAGTCATTCCTATCCTTCGTAGTTTTAGTCTAGTTTTAGTCGACGAAAACTCAAAACGTTTTAGTCAACTTTTAGTCTCTATACTGTCTGAACGCTCCGTCCCCGGCAGATCTCTGTGTGCCGCTGCAGCATGTCTGTTAGGCCCCGCCCCCCCGCACACAGAGAGAGAGAGTTAGGCTCCACCCCCCGCACACAGAGACACAGGGAGATCGCTCTTCTGGACTGAAGAGAGCGGAAATAATGATATTGCAAGTTAGAAACGTAAGATGCATTTTGACAGACAAGACGGACAATTGGGGGAAAATACCCTGCATTTTGAATGTCCGATAGTCCACCATTAACACCTCGTCAACGAAAACTAAATATACATTTCGTCATAGTTTTCGTTATCAAGAATCTATTTTTAGCTCGTCATCGTCTCGTCTTAGTCATGTAAAAAAGGTCGTTGACGAACATTTTGACGAAATGAACACTGGTCTTGACAAAATAGACTTACCAGGAAGTTGGTGGGCGGAGACACGGTGATCCTGTAGTGGAACAGTTTCCCAGAGTTGTTGTTCATTGGACGACAATGTTTCACTTGCTGAAAAAGACACACCAGAAACGTAGTTATTGTCTTTAACAGCACAACGTAAGAACAAGAAAAGGGCCGGATACACATCTAATAGATACAAATTATGTTTGGAGAAAAGAAACTGATTTTGTTCACATATCCCAGAACACCCCAAACGTACAAGCCGCATTTTTTATTTTTTATGACTATCCCTCAAGAAACGTTTAGTCGATTAATAGTCAAAGAACTTCACTTACCCAGTTAATGTTAACAAATAATAATAATATTTAATTAAAGTATGTTTCCAGCATTAAAACATCACAACAGACCAAATACTAATTGTGTTAACATAGATCTAACTCATATTTTCCAGTAAATCCTGTCAAGTAAAAATCATTGACATGCTCTTAATGAACACAGTCACATTTCTAATACACTGCATGAACCCATAAAAACAAATTAATTGAGTAACGATGCCCCGGTCAGCCAAGTCCGTAACAAGTAATTAGTCAGCTAATGGACGAACAAGGGGGCGAGCTCTGTTCTTTTTTTACACCCCACCACGTACTTTAAGTTATTAACTGACCTTCAAGCTACGCCTGTTAAAGTTGCCGGTGAAAAGAAATCTACTATTGAACATTAACAAGCATTTCTCTGAAGGTTATGTTAAATACCTCCGTGAAAAATACTTCTGGAAAAATACAGGATAATGCATTTATTAAGTAAAAAAAAATAAAGCCACCTTAAGGGAAGATACTACAGTTGATTAGGGAAACATTTGAACTGTTTTAACGCTCTACATCCACAGTAATAGAAAACGGCACACTTGATTACTCATGTCAAATATGATGTTTTACAAGTTTGTGAAGTTGAATGTGAATTGATGGAAACATTGGATTCCTGGTTCAAAATGACTTCCCATTTGTCGAAGTATTGAAGTGTTTTTACAGAGAGAATTTTGTATATCTCTTTGCCTAATTAGAAAAGTCCGAAAATATTCTCGAAAATCTATTTTCGCCATGTTTTTTGGAATAAAAATGTTCTATAAATCAGGCTATGAATGATATATGAACAAAACCCTCCATAGAAACCTTCGGAATATAGATAGAAATTGGACTGGATGGTTTGGTGGATGAAAGTTCTGCTGGATTGGAGATGTCTAGCTTTAAATATGTATTGCAAGATTCCTACATATAGCTTGACAATATAAGTGAATAGGGAAACACGTTGTCCCTATACATATTCCCTAGTTGATAACATACATACATTTTCATGTCATTAAATAGGCAAAGTAGCCCCCCCCATCCACGAATAACTTTTCCACGTCAGGAAGTTACACAGAGTTAACACAATTATACAAACATGGTTAATGATTAGAGGTAACCGAGTTATTTATTTTGTTAAAGTTTCAGCTATTCTGTTTACAATTCTGTCATCAGATTATTTAATACGATTTGTTAAAACATTGTTGTTTCTTTTGATGTGAAATATTATTTATTTAATTGAAATAAAAGCAATGTTAATTTTGTTCACAATTTGTTTAGTTAATTTAATAATATATGTATTTTTGAATCAAGTATCCATCTTTATTGTCTTCATTGTTAGTTTCCACATGCCTAAAACGACCTCAAGCTAAATCTAAAAGTTGATGGCTAAATAAGAGCGTTTGAGAAATTGTGCAAGGCATACAGTAATAGTCCGAATAGTCGATTAATCGATTATCAAATTAGTCGTTTGTTGCAGCCCTATTGAATAGGCAAAGTGTAGTCAAATACAATTCTTAAATGTGTATTTTGTCATTTTATTTTCCTGTGTCTTAAAGGAGTCCAAAATAGAAAAGTGCATGTTTTAGCCTTAGTGTTATATCACACCTATGATAAATACAGGGAACATAAAATAGCTTTGACATTTGCAGTTTTTTTTTTCTTTGCTGGAACGTGTTAGATTGTTCATTTGAAGTTGGGTCTATGTGGGAGTTTTGGTTCATAAAGCGAGCAAAGCGAGAAAGCAGAAATCTCAGCGGCTGGCAAGTAAATCGATGAGCCATTGGTATAGATCAACTCCCCTGTCGAGTTCTCACACTGATGTACATGTAATATCATCATTTGGTTCTTTGGGATGATGAAATCCCACTTACTGTCCCTTTAAATGCAATGGGAAATGGTCAATGTACAGAGAATACATTTAAAATGACTAGAATAATGTCCTTGGCCCTCTGTGGCACCACTTCAAGGTTATGAAAGGGGATTTATTCACGGCGTGTCATACCTCCTCCCCCGGGTAGATGCTGTGGCGGATCCCTGTACGTCTGGCCTTGGCACTGCACTTACACAGGGGACCATCATTCATCTGGACAGGGAGAAAATACGTAAATCAGACACAAGCGCTCCGGCTACTTGCCATGTATAACAGCAGGTCTGCAGGTCACTGTACAGCTCTAAACGCTTCACATTCATTTCTCCACTGGAGTTTAATAACGTTAGCCTGTGTCATTTATTGTGCAATTACCAACACCTAAACAACAGTTTGACATTCATTCTTTAAAAAGGGAGAACTAAATATTCAATTATCTTTTTTTATATACGAATTTGACTGAACTCAGGCATCATGTGGCTGTACAATTTGAAAAAAGTTGTGATTATTATGGGAAAAAAAATGATGATGATGGTCGGATTTTTAACAGGATCTAAACCAGGGGTGTCAAACTCAAGGCCCGGGGGCCAAATCCGGCCCGCGACCTAATTTTATGTGGCCCGCAAGAGCTTGCAAAGAATATAAACAATACAATTGGTATAATTGTTGAATATTTACTTTCAATTATTTGCCCTAGACTTCAGACGTAGTTATTTAGGAAGATATTACCAGATCTGATAATAATTTAAAAAAATATGATGATTGGATTTTTAACAGGATCTAAACCAAACAAATGTGTTTTTATTCGACTGTGTAAAATACCATTTGTCGGCTGGGGTTATCTCTGCAGCTCCACAATATTGTATTCAAACAAATATTGTGCTCCCTGGGGTTTTAATATAGTACTAGTCAATATTGCTATTTCGTTAATTGTGCAGCCCTTGTACAGTATCTAGGTTACAGATCGACTGGCAGCCAAATTGCTTCTACAAGGAAATAAGCGCATCCCTCCATTATGTGATATATTTAAACGACGGCACACATGTTGCATTTGATGATAAAATCAAAGTTTTGTTTGCTTTTGGGAAAGAACGGTTTTTCTATTTGGTGAAGTGGGTTGTTCATTTATTTGTGTTTTGTTGACTGTGGCAGAACAGCTGCTTCAAGTAGAGGCAGTATTAGATGTTCCAAAGCCATGTTTATTCGGATTACTGTTATTATCTTCTGCCATCGACTGCTATCTGTTCACTGTGTGAAAACTCATGTATGTTTGATGAGAAGAACAAAGGCAGGGTTCAAAGACCTAAAGGCATATTCATTTTAATGATACTTAGAATGTAATGAATATCCTTTTTGTCAGTAAACAATGATCCTGTCCTGTTCTCCACCTTTAATACTTTGTGAGACCTGTATTAGATTACAGAAGAATGGAAATTAAAGTAGAATATAATTTGTAACGGTAAGCGCCAGAGGGGTGGGGGACCGACCTGGCCGGGGTCGTTGTACCACAGCTCGTCGTGCAGCCGGTCAGGGTGAGCCTTTTTCCTCTTGATCTCAGCGATGACATCAAAAACATCTGAGTCAGAGCTGCTGGAGCAGGTGCTTCCCTCCCCATCTGACTCGCAGTCTGACTCGCTGCTGCTGTCTTCTGCAAAGCAAAGTGCAAAAAAGGGGGCTTTAAAATCGCTGCGACGTCACAGGGCTGACAGCGGATACATAATACGATGAGCCGCAGCAGCGCGCTCACTGTTTAAGCTCCCCGGCTCAGCTGTGCCCTCAGAAAAGTATTAAACAACATAAAGTCTCCGTAAAGCAATCTGTCAAAAATGTTTTTCAAATGGTGCACTCTGCTGACTCTTAGAGGAATAAGTATCCACACAAAGCAAGTTCAAGCATAATACGTGTGTAACTAGGGAAGATATTACACCATATAACATACAGTCATTTAGATGAGCCCCATACAAACACCTATAGTTACTACTTATATCATTAAATAACTTGAATGTTCCACATGTGTAGCTTAGAGTGATTAACCAATCACTGTGTTGGATTCATTGTTAGAAGATTCCACTTTATTATAACTACTCCTTACAAGCTACATGCAGACTTGTAAGAGATTCAGCAGCACATCTGGAAATGTTTTCTAGATTTCTCTCCTACTTTTCTTTCCTAAAAAAAATAACAAAAATAAGATTTATAATCACTATTCATTGGAATAGTTTGTGCTCCCTAGCTAAGCAGTCTTCAATCCTTATCAGCATTTTTGACTCGAGCACTCGATTGTGAAGTCAGCGCCCCCGAGCATGGTGTTTAGCAAAGGAGATCTTCCCGAGCAACATTTCTATTATTGCAGCTCTGAGAGAGACGGATCAGGCTGACAGCCCCGCAGATAACATCATAAACGCTGAACTTAATCTCTGCCTCAGCCTAATGCACTGCCGAGGAGACGGCGCGCTTTTGTGCATATCAATTACAAAAGATTGCCAACAGATGTGTTAACTGTTATTGTTGTTTTCCACTTACCCAGAACATACATGCTTACAGGAGAAGGGCAGCTTTAGGAATAAACCGATGACTGCTATCGCTTCATAACTTTCTTTGCATAGAGCATAATTCGAGCTCAGCTTACCATTGATAACTTTTAAAGCATTATCATCAATGACCCCGTAATTTTTACTTTCCAAAATAGGTCTGATATAATCCAGTCCTCATGTCACTCCTGCTAATCACATCTGTTTGTTGTTTTAGCGAGCTAGCTAGCCATTATTAGTTTATTGTGTGCTCCTGTTCCTGGCATATGTGTATCTTTAATAGGACCAGAAGACCTCTTTTGGTTCCCTTTCATGTTTAACATGTTCTGGAATGACAATAAAATATCCTTATCTCCCTAACATTAACATTTATATAGCTCAATTAATGAAAGACTTGAAAATGCAATGCCCACTTATTTAGATCAAGCTAATATATAATTTGGTCTTGGACTTTATTTTTCTAAACCTCTCTAAAAAGGTCAAATATCACTTGTTTTGCATCAATCTTGATATAGGGTACTTATTATATGTTATAGTTTGGATTCCTAAAGCTTTTAGTCTACTAACCCATCATGCAAGGGTGGTTTTCACTATAAGTAAAGGGGGTTTTTTAGGCGGACATTAGAATGTACATGTTTTTACTATGTTCCATCTGAATTTACTTTAAAATAAAAAGATATATATTGATTCTGACACTTCTACATCCAACTCACAGATGTAACCTTGCTTTGAGAAAAATAATTATTAATTTACCCCTTTAAAAGTGAAGATAAGTCATTTGTTGTGTTAGTGGCATTTTCGAGCCTGAAACCTGAAAAACAGGCTCAGGGCTTAAGAGGTTAAAGTCAAGCATTGTTAAAAACAACCTGTTGATAATGTGCTTTTTTTGTCTTAAATACATTGAAATGACATTAACACTTGGATTATAATGTACATTTATACTTATCACAAATTGTACCCAACTAGTTTTGCAGGTCTGCCCATCTGGCTCTTCGTCCAGCTTGGTCTTGGGGGCGTCCCACATGGGCCGGACCGCCTTCGCCCTCTCCTGCCTCTTCCCCAGCTCCTCCTCGAAGCGCTCGTACAGATCCCGCAGCTTACTGGTGCCCACCACAGTGGAGTCCCCCTGGACACGTGCAAATAAAATAAATACATTTGTCCATTGTTTTTGAAATGTTACATAAAGCAAGTGAACCTAAAAGCTACCTCTAGTCGAATAGTCCAAAAATCACCTACTATCGTCTATTCCTTGACCTCTGTGTGAAACGTCACGGGGTTAAGGAATAGTGGATAGGAGAATTCAAAAGGATTTAGGAGAAAAGACTGCGGTGCTTTGAGAATCCGACTGCACTTCCACTATCCGATGTATTTATGATGCGCCAGCAGACGTCCTGAATATGTGTCTGCTGTGGGGAAACTACAGTTTTCCATACAGCGGAGTGAGCGGACTACATGGATGTTTAAAGGGCCCATGTCATGCTTTTCTGGTTATTACCCGTCCCCTTGTGTGTTATGTAGCTTTTGCATGTAAACGGTCTGCAAAGTCACAAACCCTCAAAGTACACCCTGTAGCGAGTACAACCCTAACACAGAAAAGACCTGTCTATGCTGCCCCAGAACGCCTCGTTGGACATTTTTATTTTTCCATTTTTTTCTTCCTGAGTATAGTGACGTGCCCATATCCTGGTCCAAATGGATCCGTGGATCTCCTCACACTCACACACACACACACACACTCACCCTTATCTTTTCTCAGCCGCGGTACTCCGTGGAGTTTCGCCGGCACACACACTCACTCAGCCTTATCTTTTCTCAGCCGCGCCTCCGTGGATCTCCACTCACAGTTCGCCACACACTCACGTGTAGGACAGAGAGTGAATACACATACTATACAGAGATGCTGTATGAGAAACCAATGTGAGTTTGGGACATTGAACAATGTAAATCTATTCTAGTAGATCTCAGCAATGGAATTATGATCAGTAGAAATGGCCATGACATGGGACCTTTAATAAGAACGGCGGACGCATCTAGAGACTTGATGGAGTTGTTTTATGCTTTATGAACCTGGACAACAGAGAAACATCAATTCTTCATGAACGAGGTTGGAATTTAAATAAAAAAGGAAAGTGAAACTTATGTTCGTCACCCTCTCCCTCCGGTGCACATTAATACAAATGATCCCAATACGTATGATTGTATGAAAATATCTTAAAATATCTTAAAATAAATACAAATGTATTTATTATAAACGTTAGTCCTTAACATCTATCACTGTGTATATCACCATTAAACATGTTTTAAAAGTTGAACAAACCCCACACAGCTCAGTAAAGACTGAAATGTTGATTTTATTTGATCATTTCAGTAAAAACTAACGTTCATATTTCTCCTTTTGATTATAATACTGATGAACGTTCAAAACAAAGCACTTTGGCAACTTACCACATACGTTTTAAAAAGCTTAATAAGCACCGTAACTTTCATGATATAAATTCTCGGTCATAATCGGTTGTTTCCGTGAACGGCCGAATATCCCCTCGCCGTAAATGCTGCGGCCGCAAGGCATTGTGGGGCAGCATTTTCTCATTTTCTTTCGTAAAGGAAGATCCAGTGGTTCCTAAGCTAAAGGAGGTTATACAAGGAAGTTTCAAACCTCCTTCCTATCTAGAGAATTCAAACGGCTCTTATCATGGCTGCCACTGAAGCACTTCCGGGTCATTTCACTGCGTTAGGAAGAGAAACTGACAATTCGACTCCAGCCCAGCTTATTTAAACACGGCTTTCTTTATTCTGTGCACACCTCTCTTTACTGGATTAAACTTTTCTATGGGACAAAGGTTAGTAATATGAAGTCATTCCATCCTGTGTGTTTGTGAGTAATAATGATTAATTGTGCAGGCTAAGTAATATGTTTTGAATATATACCCCACAGAAAAGATGTCTATTGATTTCCTAGACAATGATTTGACCAAATAAAGTTACATTTCATCTGCTGCTGTGATCTGCCCTCACTTTTCTGAACCTTAAATCTGATTCAAAACCCCTTTGGCTAATCTACAGTAACTCCCACAGGCAGTGTCCTCTCTGTCAGCGCAGAAAAGACATTTACTTTCACTCTGGTTTTTATTGAAAGACAGGTCAGGACTCTTGGGGCGGGAAGGTGTAATTTGTAGCAAATAAAAAGAAACTGATGACAGCATGAAGCAAGCACCCAGAGACTCCTGCTAAAGGTCAGAGTCTTAGAGAAGGGAAAAGGAGTCGGCACTATCCCACGGATCCAAAAGACGTTGAAGAAAAGCGTTTCAGAATGAAGGTGGTGATTTGCAAATGATGACTTGAGCCGTCTTTTGTGCACTGGATATTAACTGAAAAGATACGGTGTCTGAGAGCAGCCAATTCAAATCAAAGACAAAATAGTCAAATTGCAGACTGAAGATTCGTGACGATTACTTTTTACAGTCACGTGGATAAAGATCAGTTTTAATGGGAAACAAATGAAAGTTAGTTATTCTCCGGTTTAACCTGCAGGCAAGAACGTTTCTATGGCTCTTGCAAATTCCTGCCTCAGGGCGTAAACACTAAACAATTAGATACTAAGCACAGGGCATAGGATCATTAATTAAGACTTAAATGCCAACAGTACCACTTGGTCCATGGGGTCATTGGAGTAGTAGTTCTCAGCGTGTGTGCAGCGGATCCAGGCAGGTTTCAGCTGCGCATCTTCTACTTTCTCGTCCTCTCCCTTCTCTCTCTCCTTCTCCTTCTCCTTCTCTCTCTCTCTGTCCCGCTCCTTCTCTCGCTCTCGCTCCCTGTCAGCGAACGCCTCCTCGGATTCGCGGCTCCTGGCAGACGAGTAGCTGCGCTCTCTGCTCGGGCCCGACGAGCTCTCTGACCTTCTGTCCCTCTCGTCTTCCCAGCGACCACGCTTACGGTCTCTGCTCGTGGAACGACTACAAAGCCACAGGCACATTGAAAGAAAAACAATTATTGCAATCAGCCAGGAGGAGGTTATGAACACTGGTTGTCATGTGACCAAAAGGACCATGTTTAGGGGACTCTTGAGGCAGCTGTAATTGCTAAATGAATACCAAATACAGACTGTTCAGATCTTCAGCAGAAAAACATGCAATGTGCAATTTATGTAAAAAAATACATCTTTTCACAAAAAATGTTACGGTCACAATACTAATAATATGCTTTTTGACATGTCACTTAGTTTTACTTCAATAGCTGCTACTAATCTTTAAGCCATGGTTGTGTACTTATTTCTCTGTATTTGTATGTTATTACCAATGTCTACTTATGTCTACTTATGTCGTGACACTGTTGATTTAATAATAAAGGAATGCTGATTCTGATGAATGGGAGACAAGGTGAAAGCAACAACACCGATTTTATATGCGGAATTCAAATGACTACTAGTTTCTGGTTGATGTAATAGCTAAAGTTACACAAGGGGAAAGATATTTAAAAGATGTAGACTTTTACCCAGCAGTGAGCAGAGTTTTTGGTGGAAATGTGTAATTCACATCAGTTCTTAAATGGACAGTGTGTGTACCTTCTAGGCCTCTTCCTGTGCCGGTCAGGCGACTGGGACCTCCGACTCTCTCTGTGACGGTACCTCTCCCTGTGAACAAACACACACACGGCTTTGAGATCAAATCATTTCACACATTGATCCCATAGGAGAGCGACTGCTATGTAAGTACCTGCTGCGATCCCTGCCCCTGTGTGCGGGCGAGGCGTGCCCTCTGTCGTACTCAGGCCTGTGCCGCCCCCCCTCCGGCCTGCCGCGCCTGTCTGGACTCCTCACGCGCTCCTTCCTCTCTGCGGGGAATTCCATTTTATGCCTGTCGCCATGGTAGCCGAAGCCCTTCTGCCTGTGCTCCTCCTGGCGATACCCTCTCTCTGGAGACCTCCTGTTGTCCATGGGCTTCTCATACTTGTACTGCTGCCCCTGCCTGAAGCTTTGCTCTGGTTTGAACGAGTTGGGGCTCTGATTGTAGCCGGGGCTAAATGCAGGAGGGGGGAAAGGGGGGTGAGGAGGATGGGGAGGGTAGTTCATGGAGTATGGAGAGTGGTAGCCCATAGATTGAGAAGCTATAGGAGGTGGCATGGATTGGTGAGCTAATGGTGGTGGGGGCACAGGAGGCATCATGTAAGGGTGGTAGGCATTCTGAGCAGACCCTGAGGTGGGACCACCTGTGGAGCTGGGGAGGGGAGGAGGGGGGAAGTTAGGCGGGGGTTCAGGGAAGCCCTGCCGGAGAGGGGGCTTGGGAAAAGGTGGGCGCACCGGGCACTGGTTGAGAGAATTAGGGGGGTGGGACTGTGCTGGTGGAGGATACTGCATGAAGTCAGAGTGTTGAGGCATGTAGCCGCTGTTTCCATGGTAGCTTGAGCCAGGAGGGGCCTGAGGGTCGTAGTGGTACGGGGGAACAGGAGGCTGGGGTGGGGGGGCCCTCATGTTGGTGGGATGGTAGTTTTGAGCAGCGCCTTGTTGACCTGGGGGCCCCCTGGGACTCCCCCGATCCTGGTGGAAAGACATAACTGTGGAAACACAACATAATCAAGTTACATACTGGAAATAAACTAACAACATAAATGCACCCAGATCAAATATTACTTAACACTTTAACTCTTAACTGCATGACACAGGGGGACATGTTTATGTAGCCTGTGTACCAAATCCTTACTGAGACAACAATAGTTTGGTGTTGAAGTCAATTTCCCCTTCAACAGTTGTTTCCCATTGATGCCCCTTCAGTGGTTGGGGTTAGGGCTACATTTAGATTAACATTAGTTTATGATTTATGGTGTTGGAAATGAATTCATAGCTGATATTTAGGTAAACAAAACGTTATGGGAATACAGTCTTAGCAGCAACAGTGCATGAACCTTAATAACAGAAATGAGACATTATGTTTAATATTTTCAAAAACATTATGGTGTGATATTGTTGATAGGCATAACAAAATGACGCAATGAATTAGTTCGTAGTTTACTGTAGCCATCACACTTTGCCATAAGCAGCAGCTGAACACCGTTGAATTAATTGTTTGCACTCATGCAGCTGTGTTAGCTGTGCAGCAACATTAGCTAGCTAGCGGTGGCTACAGATGCTATTTTCCAAAACACGCTGACTACTGACTAAATGTTACCGTTAAAACTAAAGTGTTCCGTATGTATAACAGCAGCAGCCAATTGTAGGTTAAAGATGTCGTTATAATGTTGTGAGTTCAAGTCACACCTGCCTAACGTTACCCGAGAGGAACATGTCAGCCAATTAGCAAGGCTACTAGCACGCCATGACAAGGATACAAGTTTGATACATTACCTTCAAAAAGATAAGGAGTGCTAGCAACAGAAGCGTATCATTCCCTCTTTACTTCTCGTGAAAAAATCCAACAGTCACACTGGCGTAAATTGTCTTAAAAATTGCTTTTAATATGAAGCTAATAACGTTATCTGTTGGGTACCTCAATTTCTAAGGGACCGTGTTTCTAGTAGGAATGCTTACAGAGAGGGACCGTGGGTAGACCAATTATATTCGGCGACTTCGTCATTGGCCAATGAAATACCTGCACCACTGCAGCGCCTAAACAAACCATTTTAATGTTGCTAAAATAACATAGCGTGGTTTTGTTTATTATTTAGACGTTCATACTGATATTTCATAAAATATTACTGTATTATATATATATTTACTGTTTGTCAAATCTATTTTCTTTTCAAAGGTTTACAGAAACAAAAAAGTAAACTGTCCCTGCATGGCAAACAACAGCTCCATTGCACGAATAGAAAGGATCTGTTTATTTTAACTTTAAGGATTCTTAAAATATGAGTACTTTTTCTTTAATAATTTGAAAGAATTAAGAATAATGGTATGCTTACTTTTTATTCTGGCAGCTGTGTGTGTAAAACCGTTACTGTGCACGTCTACCATGTGTCCACTAGATGGCAGCAAAGTGATTTGTAAATAAAAGGCAAGACAGTGAATTTGCACATTTGCAATATTACCATGGAAACAACTCTCACATCAATTTCGACTCTTAGTGAGGCAGAGGACAGAACATTCAACTAAAATATTATATTTACTTACCTAAGGCTAAACTCTTACAGGATTACTTACTATTACAATTTGACCTCAATCTATCTTCCTCTGCATTATCCTGACCAGGGAAACTATACTGTAAGATCTCTGCTCAGCATTGATCTGACCCCCGCCTCAGGAGCTGTCAGTCTGAATAGGTTGTACAGTAACGCTGATGTGCCCCCTGCTATGACGTTATGAATTGTTAGTAGATGAATCAGTGCGGAGGAGCAGGGTAAAGTGCTGTAGCCCACGCAGATTGCTTGGAGGCATTATTATTCGGACCACTTAACACCTGGAGATTCAGAGGGAGAAAAGAAAAACACGTAGACTGCTAGAAACAACAGGTGGAGACAAGTAGTGGACACACTTGTTCACACTTTTTACTTTTGGATTGAAGCTGCTTTAAGTGGATTTCGCTTCAATCCAATACAAATATATAATAAGCAATATTTCCAGATGAAATAACTTGATCTAGGCTATGTTATATATTTTGTTAAATTGTGGACTGAAATCATGATCAATGTTACCAACATGTTTTAACCTACACAAATCTAAAATTTGAATCAATTTGAATTGTGGCAACCTGAATTGCGTGCAGGAATTTCAGACCCCAGTGCAAAGAGATTCAATAACTGAATGTTAACATATTCAACAGATTAATTTATTCATAAAAAGTGAGATGTCTACAACATTTTGGCCTTTTCACATATGAGAAATGGCATTGTAAAACTGCATTAAAAAAAAGCTCTTAAAAATAACCCTTTTAACAATCACTACACCTCATAAATTGCATTAAAGAACCACCAGGAAAATCACATTTAAAGGTGGATTTCCCCTTTAATCTGTAAAGTAATCTGACCCACCTGTATGCTGAAGGTCTTTGGAGCAATATACACATTTCTTTGGAGCAATATTCACATTTCTACTACACCTTGGTCTATGAAATGAAAAATAATATACATAAAAAATTCCTTCTGCTGTATGAAGCATTTAGAAAGGTTTGGCTTATATGAAGCTAGTGCATTAGCCCTTAAAACAGCGTCTGATGGCTTCTTAATATTTAATAAACTATGAATGTTTCATATCCATGTAACGGGAAGAAACTCAGCTAACTGATAATATGAAAAATGTTTAGCAAAAGAAGACACAAGACTAACACTGAGCCTCTGAATTAGCCCTGAGCGAAAAAATGCTAATGCTGTTAGCACAGAACTCATGGTATAAAACCCTTATTACTTATCGTAAATGCAAATCCAACCCATCGATTAGCATCGTGAGATTACACAGATTTGATAGGTATCTGTATCATCACTCCATGATCAGAACTCGCGAAATGAGAAACAAAAACAGACATCACAACACGTGGCATTAGGTAGCCAACACGGTAATATGTCTTACCTTTGTTGTTGTCTGATCAAAAGTTGTCTTCAATGGCATTAAAACGATAAAAACGCTGCTGAAGGTTAATCCATAGGTTAATCCAATGTGTCTGTGTCACTTTGAAATGATTTCTGATAATCCATCAGCAATAAACCTAGTTTTACATTTTCAGATTTCAGAGCGTAAAATAGGTTTCGCTTTGGGCAAACTGGGTGCGCATAGCCCCCACTTCTCAATGGTAACATTGGTGTGTATGTGGAAATTCCCCTTCAATTATATTGGCTCTAACGTTCAAAAGAGATGTCAATCATCAAAATCGACCAATGGGTTCCAGAGAAACGGCAAAAACGCCCATTTCCACCCAAATCACCCCAGAGGTGGAGTTTTTTTTTCTAAACCTCTCTAAAAAGGTCAAATGTCACTTGTTTTGCATCAATCTTGATACAGGGTACTTCTTATATGTTGTACTTTGGATTCCTAAAGCTTTTAGTCTACTAACCCATCATCCAAGGGTGGTTTTCACTATAAGTAAAAAATATGTTTTGGACGGACACTATCATTTACAGGTTTTTACTATGCTCAATCTGAATTTTCTTTAAAATAAAAATACAACTATATTGATTCTGACTTTTCTACATCCATCATTACTTTGAGAAAAATAATATAATAATTTTTTGTTTTTTTGTTTGATGTCTTTGATGTGATGTCTGTTCTTTATTTGGAATGGAATGGAATTGTAAGTGGCTTTAGATAAAAGCGTCAGCCAAATGAAATGTAATGTCCTTTATCTTTTACATGTCTTTGCAACTCAAAT
>CALSBZ010042869.1:424512-463034 GCA_943591055.1 Gobionotothen gibberifrons | reverse complement strand
GTGTCTTCCTCTGAGATGGTCAGCATGACTTCATTATGATTCACTTCAGGTCGAGCAGCATTAATATTCTAGGACTTTGTGCTGCTTTTGCCCTCTCGCTCTAAAAAGGAAGAAGAATTATGGGAAATAAGGGGATTTGTGCCTTTCTCAGGAGACATATGACATGAGTTTTTAAATATTCATAAGGTCAAAATACAAAGCAATGGTCTATTTTGATGTCACATTTAAATCAATTTCACTGTTTGATAATGACAAGAGCACACTCCTTTAGATATATAGGAGCTAAAAGGTTCTGCTTAAAGAAATATCAAGCTCTAAGTGTCCCAATAAGATACTTGATCTACTTCGCACCAATAGAGCATGGAACATACACTTCACTTTCTCTGAAAAGGATACATTTCCGCGGAAAAACACGAAGGGAAAATGCTGTTATTTGTAGCTTGAATGACAAAGCGGAAGATGCCTGGGTTCAAATCCACCCAAAACGTTTTGCTGCATGTCTCCCACTTTCCTGTCTCTCGGAAAGAAAAAAGCAGAGAACATGTAGAAACAAAATAAGGGATCTGAAGAGTTTAGTCATCCGTTTTTACTCATCATTGAGAAGAATTGAGGTAAGGCCACGGGTCTGCAGAAAACGTGGCTGCGTCCTTGCATTTACCTTTTTGGCCCCCACCAACGTGTCTGTGTAATTATCTTTTCAGCGTACATCATGTCTGTGATAATGTGTTTCAGTTGCCGTGGCCCACGTTTCCTTGATGCTAATGTACAGAAAGACTCTCCATAATGCACTCTCACTGAAACAAATAAGCTCATTCATGTGTGGCGAAAAGCAAAAAAGCTTAATGTGTTTTTCAGGCAGTGCGTGTGGGCTTTTAACAGAAGATAGTGACTCTGCTCAGGTGAATCAACGCTTTTTCTCGAAGCAAGACAGTGATGTGTGAGCTTCATTAAAATAACTTAATCAGACATACTTCTCGTGCTGGTTCTGCTTAATGTGTGGTAATTGTTTGGAGTTTCAAATGTGATCTACAGCAGAACTAGGCTTTTATTATTTGAAGCTTTACTCTCAGATCCGAATCGCCTGCAGGGTATAAAATGAAACTGAGGGTAAGAGGCTTGAGTGGTGGAAAGCAATTAATTATCTGGGATCAAAATGTGAAGGGGAGAGGAAATTGAGCCTGTGAGAGTGATTTTTGGCCTGCCACGCCGATGGGGTAAGCACACCAACTGGGCACAGCAGAAGAGTTTGCGTCATTTGGACTGTTTACGATTTGGGGATCAAATAAACAGATCCAGTTTTCAGTTTGTCGCAAAAGTACAGATTTGTTTTTCGAAAAGGCAGTTTTGATGACTCATGCTTTTTAATTCCTTCTCATGCTATTTTATATTTATGTAATGGTTGCCTAACAACCAATTGACTGGCTAGATTTAAAGAATTACTTCACTTTTGACTTTTTCTAAAGATTTAAAAGCAGTTTTCAAGGAGACCTCCTTTTGTTCAAGAGAAATAAATTATTCTGATGTCCACTGAACCCAGATGAAGTATCTTCCTTGACCGGTGTAGATGATAATGTTCTTTTGTCAAAGAACATGCTCCTTATTAGTTGTCATGTATCATCTCACTCAGTGTGCGTGGGTCCACACGGAGAGCCATAATTACCATAAGCAACACGCAGGGATGGAAACATGCATTTCATTGAGTGCCTGGATGAGGAAATGAATTTCACAGAAAAATAAAGGGCCAGGGAGTTAACTCTGATGTTCCCAGCTTAAGTACTGACGTGCTTGTTGCTGTGATTATGTTTGATTACCTTATAAAGAGCATTTGGGGTTAAGGCAGCCTGCAAACATGGACGAGGTTAGTTTTATTAATCAAGAGTTGGTTAAAAATAATAGTTTTGTTTGGCAGACATAAATAGTATCATGACATTCAGTTTTGGACGGATTAAGCAGCTGCTACATTGGATCTTACAGTGCCTTGCTAAAGTATTCACCCCCCTTGCAATTGTTCCTATTTTCTTGCAAAAAAATAAATATATATAAGATTTTATGGCAAGACCCCAAACAAAGTCAGTCAAAATTGGTGAAGTGAAGTGATCTTTTAAAACATAAAAAAAATGTAAAACTGAAAAGTGGTGTGTGCATATGTATTCACCCCCTTTGCTATTTAGCCCAAACCAAATTATTTAAATAAAGTTCACCTGTGTTAAATCAAGTCCCTCATTATCTCTGTATATATACACCTGTTGTAGAAGGCCTCAGTCTTCCATACCTCAGCAAGTGGCATTTCTAAAACGACACCATGAAGACTAAGGAGCTCTCCAAACAGGTCAGGGACAATGTTGTGGAAAAGTATGAGAAAGGGTTGGGTTATAAAAAAATCTCACAAACTTTGAACATCCCACGAAGCGCCATCAAATCCATTATTTTAAAATGGAAAAAATATGCCACGACAACAAACCTCTCAAAAGAGGGTCGCCCACCAAAACTCTCACACCGTGCAAGGAGAGCATTGATCAGAGAGGCAACAAAGAAGCCGAGGATAGCCCTGAAGGAGCTGCTCCACAGCAGAGAGAGGAGAATCTGTACATAGGACCACAGTAAGCCGGACACTCCACAGAGCTGGGCTTTATGGAAGAGTCGCCGGAAAGAAGCCATTGCTTAAAGGGCCCATGTCATGCTTTTCTGGTTCTTACCCGTCCCCTTGTGTGTTATGAAGGCTTTTCTCCATGTAAACGGTCTGCAGAGTCACAAACCCTCAAAGTACACTCTGTAGCGAGTAAAACTCTAACACAGAAAAGACCTGTCTATGCTGCCCCATAACGCCTCGTTGGGGTGCTAGTGGAGCCTCGCAGCGGCGACACTGTGGCGCGCTTACACTGTAGGTGCACTGCGTTTGGGGGTGCGGGGGTGCTAGTGGAGCCTCGCAGATTGGGGTGCTGCAGCCCCCTCAGCATAAAAAATAAGATAACACGTTTGGAGTTCGCCAAAAGGCATGTGGAAGATTCCCCAAACATGTGGAAGAAGGTCCTGTGGTCGGATGAGACTAAAATTGAGATTTTTCAAGGTAAACGCTATGTCTGGCGCAAACCCAACACCTCTGATCACCCTCAGAACACCATCCCCACAGTGAAGCATTGTGGTGGCAGCATCATGTTGTGGGGATGTTTTTCATCGGCAGGGACTGGGAAGCTGGTAAACATAGAAGGAGTGATGAATGGAGCTAAATACAGGGAAATACTTGAGGCAACTGTGTTTCAGTCTGCCAGAGATTTGAGGCTTGGGCGGAGGTTCACCTTCCAGTAGGAGTGGTTTAAGGGGAAACATTTTAACGTTTTGGAGTGGCCTAGTCAAAGTCTGTGGTATGACCTAAAGATGGCTGAACACGAGTGGAACCCATCTAACCTAAAGGAGCTGGAGCAGTTTTGCCAAGGAAACAAATCCCAGTGGAAAGATGTGCCAAGCTTATAGACACATACCCCGAGAGACTTGCAGCTGTTATTGCTGCAAAAGGTGGCTCTACAAAGTATTGACTTTGAGGGGGTGAATAGTTATGCACGATCATGTTTTTTCTTTTTCATTATTATTTTATGAAACACAATAAAAAATATGTGTTGCATCTTCAAAGTTGTAGGCATGTTGTGTACATCAAATAATACAAATTCTCCAAAAATCTAATTAAATTAAATGTTTTAATGCAATAAAACAAGAAAAATGCCAAGGGGGGAGAATACTTTTGCAAGGCATTTTACTGTACCTCCATTTGTGTCTTCTTCCTCCGTTGAATTAAGTCATCTTTGTTAACGATTGGAAACATTGAAGTTGTGTCTGTCAAAACAAAAAACATCTAAGAAAAACATTTAGCTTAGGAAATGACAGGGAAATATGTTCGTATGTCTCTATTAAAGGACACATGCTTAATTCAATTCTAATGTAAACTGTGGAAAAGTGATGCATTAAACATCAACTGTTAGATATTTATTGTAACTTCAGCCACTCCAACTCTTGTTTGTTGTGTTCAAAATACTCTACTTTCTGCCTCCTAACTGCTCATGTTAAGGTATAAAGTGCTTTTTGCCATTTGGTCTGTGCGGTCTGTGTTTAGGACTCAACTCAAGAAATAAATGAGAGTAAATAAATCAAATGGTGTGAGTGTTCAAGCCTTCTGTAACCTGCTCCTTATCTCAGTTTCTATCAGCTCAAGGCTTTTACTGTAGCTTCACTGGCTCTTGATATGGGATAAGAATGTACGGGATATAAAAGGTGACATTTCAACCTTGATCTGTCTTTGATTTAGACTGTCCATCACAAGTCGTTTAGTTTACTCAACCTGAGTGTCTTGTGTTTGTGACCTGAGTGATTCCGCTGCCAAATATCTATCCATCCTTCAAAAAACATTCCCACAGCCACGCCATTTTCCTGTCAGAATCTGAAGTGCTGTCACGAGGTTCTTCAAGTGAGAATGCCCCTTTCAAGGAGACCAGTCAAGTCTTGTTAAACTGCAGCTTCGTGAATGTTGTAATCATCATGGCTGCACGATGGGTGATGCTTCACCATTAGTCTCTCTTTTTTGGCCTCCGCATGACGGAGCGTAGTCTCAGCTGTATACTCAGATTCTGCTGATCTGATAAATGTCTGCAAATAAACAAAAATCGGAGGGAACTCGGAAACATGCTGATTTTCAAACAGATATAACTTGAGTTTTGGAGCTTATTTATCTAATGTTATCTCTCCAAACAGACATCTGTCAGTAATCGGATTTTGTTGTCGCATCTCTGTTTGTCGCCAGTTTGTCACCCAAGTAGTATTGACCAATCAATTGAGCAGGCTTTGGTTGCATGCAGATAAACAATCCATGTGGAGCGCTAAGAGACGTCACATTGTGAGTGAAGAAAACCACAAAAGTGAACTCATGGTTTTGAAAGTGGAACTATGTGGGTCATTTGGGAATCCAATTTTCTGCAAATGGATTTTACCGTTACCCTTTTCACGTTAACAAATTAGTTTTTCTGACCTTTTGAAGCACGAAGAGAATCCATTATCCCTCTACTTTCTTTTTCCAACTAGTTATTTGAGGTATTTGTATTTTAAAATCTGAAAATCTCATGGAATTTCTGAGACCCATCTGTTGCTCTATCTGAAAATAAAGTAGTCATTGCAAAAATCATAAATGGAGTTACCGTTTGAATAAGGTCTTACAACGCTGAGGACAAAATTCAGACGTTTGCAGCAAATAATTATATAATTTATATAATATAATATAATCAATGTCTTCTTTGTTAAAGTATGTTACAATTGCACAGAGGGAGTGTATAGCAGAGAGAAAACAAATATCTTTCTCATTATCACATGAAAAGTGTCTTGTTTGAACAAGGTTGCTTTCATGTTAATCATTAGATATTTATAAAGACATTACATTCTACATTACAAACTTGTGTTTCTATGACAACAAACTTCCATTGTTCCTTATGCTATATGGTTAAGCTAAGACAACTTCTTTCTAATTAAGAAGCAACAATGAGTATATTTGTTTCCAAAGTAAAGAAAGGGACTGAAGACCCTTCACTTCCCACTCTCCAATCCTCCATAGCTACCGTAACTAGGATTAGGATGAATGTGAACCTTTCAGTGGTGTGAATCTATACAGTATAATGTAAAGAGTGGATTGGCAGTATTTGTCTATCAGCGCAGTGATAAAAGAATGTATCCACCTTTAGGGTGACAATAAAAGAGACATTTCAGCATGAAGACAGAATGTGTGCTGCTGCAGGTTTTGAAGTATCTTATGGTGTGTTTGTGGATGTATAATGTACTTGGAAATTGTTAGGTGAGCTATTTCCGTTCTTATGTCCCCGTTAGTCTCACAGTTTGCATTGTAATCAAGGTATGCATTGAGTTTATAATGTTAACAAAAGGATCATTTATGGGGACATGTTGGTGTTAATGTGTTTGCCCTTGCTACTGTAGCAAGTGAAGAAAACACAACTGGAATCAATTCAGCTTTTGTACAAATATAAGTATGTTTAGCAATTACTAATAGTTTATTTTTCATGTCTAATTGTTACTTCTAAATCATTATGCTCTAAGGAATTGGGATATCTTCTTGGCTGATTCATGGAAATGAATTGCCTGACTAATGAATAATTAAAATAATTGTTACAGCCCTATGCTGACTGTGTTTAATTCTCCACTGATTTCCATTTGTGGAGTGTTTTGGGCTGCAGTCGAATAGTCCATTTAGCTTAGGAACCTTCCTAACCGAGTGAAATGACCCGGAAGTCCCTCAGTGGCAGCCATGATAAGTGCCGTTCGAATTCTCTACATGAAAGGAAAGGAGGTTTCAAACTTCCTTTATAACCTCCTTTAGGAACCACTGGACCTCCCTTACCGAAAGGAGAGGAGAAAATGCTGCCCCACAATGCCTTGCAGCCGCAGCATTTGCCGTCACACAACAGTCGGCCGGTCACGGAAACAACCGATTATGACGGAGAAATGATATCATGAAAGTTACGGTGCTTATTAAGCATTTTAAAACGTATGTAGTAAGTTGCCAAAGTGCTTTGTTTTGAACGTTCATCAGTATTATAATCAAAAAGAGAAATATGAACGAGTTTTTACTGAAATGATCAAATAAAGTCAACATTTCACAGTGTTTACTGAGCTGTGTGGGGTTTGTTAAACTTTTAAAAGATGTTTGAATGGTGATATACACAGTGATAGATGTTAAGGACTAACGTTTATAATAAATACATTTGTATTTATTTTAAGATCTTTTCATACAATCATACGTATTGGGATCATCTGTATTAATGTGGACCGGAGGGAGAGGGTGACGAGCATAAGTTTCACTTTCCTTTTTTATTTCAAACTTTGGTCATGAAGAAAATGTTTCTCTGTTGTCCACGTTCATAAAGCATAAAATAACAGCATCAGAGCACGGTGCAGAGTCTCTAGATGAGTTTACAGTAGTCCGTTGTTCTTATTAAACATCCATGTTGTAGTCCGCTGTATAGACAACTGTGGTTTCCATAGTTTCCCCACAGCAGCAGACGCACAAAATGACGTCCGCTGGCGCATCATAAACACGTCGGATAGTGAAAGTGCAGTCGGATTCTCTAAAGTACCGCAGTCTCTTCTCCTAAATCCTTTTGAAGTCTCCTATCCACTATCCCTTAACCCCGTGACGTTTCACACAGAGGTCAAGGGATGGACGATAGGGTTAGAATTTAGGAGCTGATTTTTGGATTATTCGACTGCAGCCTTACTCTCTGCCTGATTTAAAGGCGACCTGTATCGTGTGTTCTTAAAGGTCAGCTGACTTGTCATAGGGATGTCTACCCAGCATGTGATCAGCTCTGTTAAATCACAGGAAATAACTCAAGCTGGCATATGAGTATTAGAAACTGGGGGTGTGGAGTTTACTGTTGAACACCTGGGAGTACAGCAGGCGCAGAGGCACTATTGAAAGAGGCTGTTGAGTCAGAAAATCCAGCGAGTTTAGAGTTTGAGTGATAAGTTTTCACCGATTCTATATTCCTCTGGCGAGTCCCGTCAACTTAATGAAAATAAAATCAGTGGAAAACTTCTTGAGAAAAGATAATGTGATAGACGTCACACAGTACTCTATGTATGACCCAGACTTACCTATTCACAAAGAAATGGATCCCTAGGCTTCTTTCTGCTCCAAGTATATGCGATTTCTGTAAAGAGAAAGCAGAAATATTATTAGAAACAACCTGTTATCACACGTTTTGCATCACTCACTCCTAATGATATGTTTTTTTTTCCCGTTTTGACAACTCAGCAGCATGCTCTCTTACCTCCCCCACACCACAAGATCCTTTATATGATATCGTATGACACCAAGAGGTGGTATAAAGTAGCTGTGAAACGTATGTGTTGATCACTAATTCATAGGATTTGCCAGATGAGAAGTCTGAAATCCTTCTATCAGAATAACCCTACACATCTATCCGTTTGTTGAGGAGAAAAGCAGAGCAACATGCATTATAACATATGATATATTATTTATTATAGAACCATGTTAAAAAAGCCGCATTAAATACTCTTGATGAGCGATCACGCCTGATGCACATGTTCCTACAAATGATCAGTCTCAGTGATGCGTGTGCTTCTGGACTTCTGAGGCTTTCCAGCAGAATGAGCAGTGAGGTTACAGCAGTTTACTTTCAGCTCGGTCACTGTTTACTGAAGCAGAGCTGCAATGAGCCGTGACAACGCTCATAAATGATCTGCAATGCAGACTGTGAGTGAGTTAAAGAGGCCCTATCATGCCTTTTAGGGGTTTTCCCTTTCCTGTTATAATGGTTTTTATGTAATTGTAATGGTCTGCAAAGGCTAAAATCCCAAATTTCCGCACCAGCCAGCTAACCAATCAGAGCAGACTGAGCTCTGGTTTCAGACAGAGGGTGAAAAACAAAGAGCTTTTTGAACATTAAAGCATGGAGACATGTCATTGTTCATATCATAGGCTGCATGAAATCTGTAAGCATTATGATTACATTTGATTACATCCAAAGCTGCACCCTTGCCCCCTCTCCAGAACCAGGGGGTGAGGGGTCAAGTCTTTTTCTCGTTCCTCTCACTTTGGAATTTAATTCAACAAACGCACAAAAGCATCAATATATTGTTGGACGATGGCATTCAATTGAGGAATTTATCATTTATTTAAAAAAATAAACTGTTACGAACTCAGATACTCAGGATATAGGACCCGACCAGGAGACAGAGGTAAAGTAATTGTAAGATACTGTACTTTATTTTCAGTAGGTGAACAAAAATAAACACTATCAAATCTCAAAATGAGATGACATAAGGGTACGAAAGAAAAACGTTCACGTAGTGAGGAACAAAATCTTCTTAGTATCAAGGAGAGCATATATCTGACCTAGGCATGAGACAAGACGAACTGACAATGAACACTGGGAGACTGGGGAATTTAAACACACGACAACAAGACACAGGTGAAAACAATCAGGGGCGGGGCTGGTGCTGATGAGCTGATGAAAATAATTATTAATAAGTAACATAGTGCATTACAGATTAAAGAAAATATTTTTCCAACAGCAAATCTATTCTGTGCCTGTTAAAAATAAAAAGATTGTTCATTTCGGTTCAATTCAGGTGTGTTTTCCACTTCATGGCCCGAAAAACCCATTGAATAACAAGACCTCCAAATGTGCTTTTCATTCGATAAATTCCTTTTTTATTAAATATTAAGGACTTACATGCATGGTTTTCAATGGCAGGCAATGATCTCCATCCTCACCCGCATCAACTGCAGCTGCTTCTTTGATATTTTCTATCCTTGGAGCACAGCTGCTGAACCAGAGTTTGTTCAATTCACTGAACCTTGATTTGAATAAAACACCAGAAAGAAAAAAAAATCCAATCAAGGAAAAAGACGTTGTTGCCAGGATCCCCGAAACAATCAAATGTTCATGCATGTGATTGTACGAGTAGTGACTGTGTTCAATTGTCCACGAGTAAGAGCCATTGAAAGCCCTGCTTGAGGCCGCTGCCCTTTCGTTCCAAAGTGCACTCACAAATTATGAGTCTTCAAGGAAATATCTGCCCTAGGCTTCAGTTATATACGGCCCGACTCAATACATCTCTCCTTTCTTTCACAACTTTCGAAAAACACTCAGTAGTGTAAGACGTAAACATTTTAATGAATACTGTGACGCTGTTTACTTTGTCCTTTTTCCGATGTTGCCCTTCTCTTCTCGCAGCTCCTCATCAGGCATCTGTCGGGTCAGAAACAAGATTGCTTCTTGTTGATATGTGCTCATATGAAGGGAAAGAGAGCAAATATTCATAGAGCAAAAAGGGCTTGTGAGACTGATGCATACACCTGGCAGTAGACTGTGTCATTATTCTGATTGCTTGCACTCAGAGAAGACAATATGATAATGTTGGATATTTAAATTCAGTCAAACTACATGTTTCCATGAGGGAACAACCTCCTCTTTCCTTGTTCTGCCAACATGCACTAGCCAGTTTCCCAGTAGCCTTCGCTGCTTATTCAATTTTATCTTGTATGGTGCCAAGTCTCTGAAATTGCAACAACAAAGTAAGTGCACCCTGAACTCTGATTCTTTTTTCAAACTTCTTCTCTCAAGGACAAGAAAGCTTTCACTGTCAACATAAAAAAAGAAAGTTGAAAAACTACAACAAAAAGTGACTTTTCTGAACCACACTCCACAGCCGTACACTAAAAGGGACTAAAAGTGTGACTCAGAGGCTGTTGACCGAAATGATACTTCAAATGTGTAAAAGCTTCTCCTCTCCCAGTGGAAAACTCAGCAGTAGCCAGGCTGATCCCTAAATTAGCTCATATTTACCAATGGATGGTTAATTAACTTAACTTAACATGTGTGGCCTCAATGTGCCCTCACAAAAACACTTGAGGAAATGAGTGAAATGAGCACCAGGTCTCCAGATAATGGAGTATGAGAGGGCTTAAAAGGTCTAGGAAACAACCAGAACCCCAATGTAACACAAAAATCCCAAATCATTACACCTTGAGTAAGGCCATTTGTCAAAAATTGTGAGCTGTGGGAGAGCACAAAGAGTGCTTCTGAAAGGCTCATCATACAACCTTGTCTCTCTATGAGAAGAGGTTTGTTGTCTTTAATATTGTAGGAAAAGATAAGAATGAAAATGGGACGGAAGATTGTCCTTCGCCATCATAGCGTTTCTCAATTATGGAAAGAATGTTATAAAGCCAGGGATGAATATTGATGTGACAATGTTGACTCCTTGGGCCAATAAAATAACTGAGTTTGAATTCCAATTTTTTTTTTGCCATCCTCAAATAAATCTGTGCATGGTTTACTTTACCATTTATTTTGTATTAAACAATAGGTAAACATGATTAGATAACTGACCACACATCCGATGCCAGCTTTAGGACTTAAAGAGGCCCTATTACTGTATGCTTTTGAGTCTTCCCTTTCCAGTATTGTGTTTTTTGTTATTTAGGTTTTAGTGCATGTAAATGGTCTCTAAAGGTTAAAATCCCAAAGTTCCCCACAGAGGGAGTTTCTCATTAAATAAAAATATGATCCTGAAAATTAGCATTGTATGGCCCCTTTAATTAACGCATATGTTGAGGTTCCATACCCAGTTCTCATTATGATTCAACTTAATGCAATAATTATTTACTAGGCCAGCTATTTTTAATATTGCTCAGAAGGCTCCTTCATTGCTGTTTGCATATCCTCCTATAATCAAATCCACATATTCTTTTTGAAAATCTAACTTCATTGACATGAATGTGATACATTAATCATGTATATCTGATTCATATTCTTACAGTTCGTCTGATTTGATTCCAATTTTCTTAGTATCTTTATAAAATACGAACAAAGTCATACACCAGTAAAGTCCATCACTTTCATAGATGAATGGTAGTGAGTCAGTGAGAGGCCTAACAATGTGCTGGAATACCTTTAGGTCATACTTTGAAACATTAGCAAACAGTCCTCAATATCTCCACTGAAGTCGTGATGTGCGCCTGCTGCGTTGCCCTGAGAGACAGAAACTCATCAATCTTTCCTATTGATGAGCAGCAGGGTCTGCAGGAGGTCTTATAGCCTCGGATCAGCACTCCATTCATGGCTCACACATCATAACCTCCTGAGAGGCAGGGATGCACTCTCAACAAATACAATGAGACATAAGAAGAAAACCAAGCAGGAAATGAAATAGGTCGTGGAAGGACTCACAATGAGCATGTTCGACAACACAATAGAAATAAAGAAAATAATTCAGAGAGAAGAAGGAAGAAAAGTTAAAATATGCTCAGAGTTTCCAACAATAAGGAAACATTTGTATTGGATATCGTCATTACGTTGGTTGGAAAATATGATGCTGTTGTTGAATTGATAATGAAGCTTAAAATCTAAAAGGTAAGGCACTTCTAGACACTCTCACAGCAGACATTTTGACAAACACAGGTGCAAAAAAGATTCCAAGTGCTTCAATTTAGCCAGCATGTAAAACAACTAACTGGAACAAAATCCAAAATGTTTAAAGAGTGCTTTTAGATTGAGAGACTCAAAGGTTTTGTTGTAATTCGCACAATGGCTAAAGTGCAGTCACTGCCAATACAAATCTGAAGTCACTGGCTCCTGCAGTGCAACATACAATATACTTAAGATATAAAAACTAAAACAATAAATAACGCAAGTGACACAAAAGTGCAAAGTAAAGGCAGTATAAATAAACGATATACATGTCAAATAGAATGAAATGAACAGAATGCCAAATTAATTACTGTAATTATATATAAATATGTGGACAGTTTTAAGTGATTATTACTTCTCTGCGGTTGGTGTTAATGATTGTGATGATTAAACACAGACGCTGTTTATATTAAAAAGGAACTGTGTTTGAATGTATTTGTATGATATCATTTCATTATTATGATGAAACGCGAAGTAACATAAAATATATGAAAAACAAACTGTAATAATAAGGCACACTCACACATTGATATCACACCGACTGTCATTTTTAACCTTTGGTCACTTTTTCAGATCTAAATGTCAAAACGTAATGATATTTTGATATTCCATGAAAAGAAACCCTTTGCTCGACCTTGTCTCTTTCTTATGAGCTGTCAGGAGCCGTGTGTTGAGTCGAGGGAAGTATCCCCTCCTCTCCCTTCTCCAGCATCCGCCTGTAGGAGTTCCCATTCATGCTGGAAAAGTCTTTCTTTCATTGCATTGTGATATTGACAAAGCCCAGCCAAAAAAATAAAAAGTGAAAGGAAGTTGAAGCTGTTCCAGACGTTCATTAGTGGGGGAGTGCTGAATAAGAAATGTAAGAGCTTCCATCTTCTTCTCTTAAGATAGAATAATAAGGTCTTAAATTAAGTAATGTACTGCATTAAGCATTGTTTGACTACCGGATATAAGACAGGGTGAGAAGATGTAAGAGCAACAGTAGCATAACAGACCTCTTTGTCAAAATAGAAGACGATATGAGTCACAATAATGACTCAAGGTGCGGGTGCTAGTGGAGCCTCGCAGATTGGGGGTGCTGTAACCCCCTCAGGTGCTGCTCACACGGGAACGTTTGCGTTTATGCACAGTATGCGTTTTCAAAAAAGTCTTCCGTTCACACGTATTCGTTTCATTTGACGTGTCTGTTCACACGAGAACGCTGGAAACGCTGTAGTACATATGCCGGTGTCGGTACCATATCGGCTCGGGGTACCATATCGGCTCGGGTGCATATCCGTCTCATCCGTGACGTCATATACGTCATATCCGGCGTCAATTTGACGTAGATATTTTTTTCTCCGTCATGTTGTTTCCATAGCAACGATCACAGCCACTGCTCCGAGACTTTGCACACGGTTTTCACAAACATTTTCACACGCTAGGAGTATGGGAGTACTTCTATTAACTTCGTCTTGATCTGTAGATGTGATTTGATGGGTCGTGTGTCCCCCAACTCCTCTCCAAAGTTCAGATATTTAATAAAATACTCAGGGGAGTTTCCTGAATTTTCATGCCTAAAGCCCAGCACTATGCCCTGGGTAAATTAAGAGGCTGATCTCGGGCACTTTTCTCCACTTTCCCTGGTGCTAGAAACTCAAGTCAGGCATCCCTGGAATTGTCTCAGAGAGTAGATGATCAGTGGGGCCTTGTTTTTACTGAAACATGATGTTTCGATGTATATTTCCATTGAAAATGCTAACCGCTAGCCGCAAAGCTAGCATATAGCAGCTAACCCTAACCCGCAGCCACTGCTCCGTTTAAGTGTCTTAAATGAAGTGTAGTGTTAACTTCCTGTTTGAAGTTGTTGCTATGGAAACAACATCACGGAGAAAAAACTAATATCTTCTACATATAATAACGGACAAAGTAAAGAATGAAGTGTAGGCTATGTTTAAATGTTCGGAATTTGACTGTGTATGATGGTCCTCTTGAGTTGCCGTACAGCCAATGTAAGTTTTTGCTCCGTTTTCATGTTTTTTTACATGTTTTTCACAAACATTTTCACACGCTAGGAGTATAGGAATACGTCCATTCGGTTCGTCATGATCTGAAGATGTGATTTGCCCCGAGCACCCCTGGGTAAATTACCGTACAGCCAATCAGAGTCATTGGAAGTGACGTCATTGGTAAGCGACGGATATGCACCCGAGCCGATATGGTACCCCGAGCCGATATGGTACCGACACCGGGTCTGTAAGTGGCGCTGTACTTCCACACGAGACCACTCGAAAGCGCTGGAGAAGCTGCAGTACATATGCAGGTAGCCTGTACGTGGCGCTGTAACTTCCTCCACAAAAGCAGCGAAGAAGCATGGTTGTCATGGTTGCCCTTCTGTTTATTCTCCGCGGTGGGGGCCGAGGTCAACGTGTATTAAAGTTTAAATCTTCCAGACAAAATTATAAAAGTGCCGGTCAAAGGTCTTCTTTGTTATTTATTGAGCTTTAAAACAAATGAATAACTACTCTATATATAAAATACACGGAGCCTCTCTTTTTCCTCCCTCTCTTCGGACAGCGTCAGTGTCTGTCTCACGCAGCAGCTGATCCAGTAATGAGTGACCCGGCCGACAGTAAAAATAAACATAGGCTATTTATAACTAGTTTAGGTAGTTTGAGAGGTAATTCAAATAGCTAAGGGTGATGATCTGACTTGAAGTGTGTGTTTTGCTCGGTTCACCGCTGCATCACAGCGGGAGGAGCTGCAGTGAGCAGAGCTGCGTGTCTCCGTCCTGTCAGATTAGACTTCACTCGCGTTTATGTCCATATCGAGAGAAAGATAAATAATCTGAATTCAGTGTGCAGTTTACTTTGACGCGGGGGTGAGCAGCAGAGGTGGGGAGAGCCGGGGCTATTGCCTCATCATTATCATAAAATGATCGTATAGAGGCGATTACACGGAGCTGTTGGACCCCCCAGAGCGTTTCGTTTGCAAATCTATCCACCTTGGGACCCGTTCTCGTTTGTGGGGTCCGTTTCTATCGTTTTGTTACGGCCTCGTGTCAATAATAGGGCTATACGCAAGAGAAACTATGCGGATCCAACCCGTTTTATTCTCGCAGATCACACGCAGCAAGCAGGAAATGAACCCAGCTCACACTGTCCGCTCCTCGCAGCAGCGAGCCGCGCAGCGTCCCGCGCAACGTCCCGCGCAACGTCCCGCACAACGTCCCGCGCAACGTCCCGCCAACACGGCACGCCAACACGGCACGCAGACCCCACGCAGCATTCTCATCTGTTTGTCATTACTGGTGTCCTTTTCTGGTTGCTAACGCCATTGTAACACATAATCACTGATGTTCCGCTGTAACGGTGGTGGACTCATCAGAACAGAGTGGGCGAACTGACCAATCAGAGCACAGTGGACTCACGGGGAGGGGGGGGGCAGGAGCTCCAACAAGCCGTGTAGGACAGAGTGAATACACATACTATACAGAGATGCTGTATGAGAAACCAATGTGAGTTTGGAACATAGCACAATATACATCTATTCTAGTAGACCTCAACAATGGAATTATGATCAGTAGAAATGGCCATGTCATGGGACCTTTAAGTAGGGAAATGTGATGCTTTAAAAGAAATCTGTAGAAAAAAAATGTAAAACATTTGTGTGGGCATCATTTGCATAATTCAGAGTATCCACAATAGATTTTTGTGTGCGTACATTTTCCCGTCTCCTGCTCAGTCGCCAGCAGCAGCCGCTCCAGTGTTGCCAACTTGGCGACTTTGTCGTTAAATTCGGCGGCTTTCCAAACCCTCCGGCTACTTATTTTTGTCAAAAGCGACTAACCACTAATCTAACGACTTGTAATGGTGTTATTAGGGACTTTTCTGGTGTTTGAAGACTCACGTATTGTTCTGCAGTTAACGAGTTGCCGTGAGCCCCTCAGCCCTCCCATAGTACTCACAGGCGCGCAGACTCACAGTTGCCTCCCGCAGCAGCTCTGCAGTCAGAGCAGAGAGGAGACAGCCACACTCTCCCGAGCCGAGTTATACATTTATTTTATGTTATACATTTGTTTTACATTCATTATCATGATCTTAGGTGTTGTTTTCTTACATCTGATTGAGCAATGTAAGTCTTCACTGAGTTCATGTGCGCGTTCACGTGTGTTGGAGGAGGTGCTCTGTAGGAAGTCTGAAGGAAGGGGCGGATTCTTTTCGGTTGTGTACTTTGGAATTTTTGTTCACTCGAGGCGGTTTCTCAAACGTACCTACTGCTCCTTTAAATGAAACTACATTGTTCACACATATATAACCTTCTGTAGGCCTGCCAATTTCTCTTAATTATTTTCCAAATCACATCCACGCACAAGGATTAATGGTCAACGCACCACATGAATGTTGATGCAAAGCAATGAGACTGCTGATCAATTTCTGTTGCTTTTGCCATAATGCAGTAAATAAATAAAATAGTGATTGCTTGGTAAATTGATGTGCCAGGTGTCAAAGGCAAATTCAGTCCAGACTATGAAGAGTATATCTTTGAATAAAAAACTATATTTTCACCTATTCATAAGCTCCTATAAACTTGTAGCCCGCAGTGTCCTACCCTGAACTCAATGATAATATCTGAGGCTCAGCATGATGGAGGGAAATACACAAGCCTTGGGGATTGGACTGCATAATGAATAAAGGCACATCTTCAGATGGAAGTCTTGAGAACACTTATCTATTTTCTCCTGTCTAGCGGAAATTGAAAGCTATTTTTCACAACAAAGAAACAAGTTGTTCTCTAAGGAAGAGATGATATGCCATGCTAATAAGCCAAACAGGGACCAGCAGGAGAACTTAAGTGAATAACACACGTCAAACAGGACCATACTTTGACTCAAAATGTCATAAAACAATATTAAAGGTTATTATTGAGTGAATCTAACTCTGGCCAAAATGAGCAAGGAATTCTTTTTTTTAAGTCATGTGTAAAGGGTCCCTATTATGCTTGTTGGGGTTTTACGTGAGCTATACTGTATAGGATTTTGTGAATGGTCTGCAAAGGCTAACATCCCAAAGTTCCCTCCACATTGAGTTTGTTTAAATTGTTAGTACAGGGAAATTAATCATTTGGTCAGCATTATTGTGGCCCGTAATGATGACCGATTGCCACACTATGTATTCTGTTGGTTTGCAGCGCCGCCAGCTATTGTATTTTCATCTAACAGTTGTTGTTGTTGTTGTGTGTAACTGGGGGAGATGATATTGCCTTTCTGTTTCAACACCGATGCAACATTTGTTATTTCCTCTAGCTCATTAAAGCACATGGTCACAGGTGGTGTACTCCCTTAACCTGATACAAAAAGGAATTAAGCTCTTTGATGCTTGCCAAAAATTATGTAATTATTTCGTCCTTGAGGTGATGACCGCCTACCTCCTTGGCATTGTCAGTTGTCATGGTAACTTTAATGTACAGGCCTCCGATAAAGACCAACTCAATGCAGTTACTTAAAACCAAATGTGTGCCCTAAGATGAGCTATCCTCCTTCTTGCTGCTATTATTTATCTGACACACGTCATACTCCAGTGCAACACTTGGTATGCCCATTAATGCGTTCATATGTTTTACATCCTACATTGACTATACATATCATACAAAGGAGTGTGGCTCATTATATTCAGAGGACACATAATTGCTCCAAAAGATGGGAGACACAGTGCCAGTGACGTTAATTTGATTATGTAAAAAATGTATTTACTTGTAAATGTAGAATAAAAGCTTTCTTAAGATACTCTTTCAGAGATTTCACAACATTAACCGGGCTGCTCAATTAATCGTATTTTAATCGCGATTACGATTATGGCTTGAACGATTACGAAAACAGCGTAATCGAAATAAAACGATTATTTTGTTATGATTATTATTACTTCTTTTCTTTTTTTTCAAATAATTTTTTGTTTTGTTGGTTTTTCAGTTGAATTATACTTAAAGTTCAGGGTAATCAACTGTTAAAAACATACTGTTCACATTTTTTTTCTCCAATAAATGGATGTTTTCAAAGTCAATGAATAATCGCATTTAATAATCGCAATTACAATTATTGACCCAAATAATCGAGATTATGATTTTTGCCATAATCGAGGAGCCCTACATTAACATCTTCAAGGCAATTGCGACAAGGTTTGATCAATGGGTTTGATCCACTAAATGTTTATTTCTGATTAGAATGTTAATGTCCGTGAAGTAAAAGTGCAACAAGGCAGTCATTTATGAAAGAAGAACACCAACATGGTGAGCAGGAAATAACAAAATAAGTTTATTTAAAAGCCTCTTGGATCAGCTTGAAAATCCATAATGACAAAACACAATATAAAAAAATAATTTTGAAGACATGTATTTAATAAAATACCCATCAATATAAAAAGAAGTTAAAAGAGCCTAATCTTAGACACTAGTACTTTTGACTCAAACATTCGAAATATAACACCTAGAGAGTTATATCTAAGTCAGGGTTTGATTACAGGACTTCTTTAAAGATTATTCACAGTGTGTTATTATTTCTGTTGCTAATGGGTATTTAACAGATTGGGAAGTAGAGCATGCTTAAAGAATAACTAACAGAAAACCCAACACAACACTCAAGAGTGCATCAGTATGCCAACAGCAGGCACAGGGCAGCAGAGGATGGGGGAGATGGTGGGGTGGGTCTCTGTCAAGAAATACAGAAAAATATAGAGTCTGGTGACCTCTGTGACCCTCTCCCACGAACCGCTGTGCATCCTGAACAGCCCCGCGGACATTTCACTGGAGCTCAACCAAGGGCTCCATTGAGAACATTTCCAGTACCATTTTGGAGTTAGAGTAAATCGGAAGACTTACAAAATGAGTAGTGCATAGTTTAGATCATTTCCATCGTTGTTCCTTTCTAAAAGCACGGCTGATCTCCACGTTGCTACGATATAATTTAATGCTGCATGCTTTTTTAAGAATTGAAATAAAGATGATGTTAAAAGTTCAAGTGCTATTTGAACCATGAAAACTCACTGCATTTCCCCATAGATTCAGGGAGCTGCATGGATTTAAACATATTTAATTAACCCCTTGAACTCTTGCTCAAATACATGTTCGCTGCAGAAAAAGGAGCGTGGTTTTGCCTGGAAACCCTCTGTGCTTTTACATTACATTACATGTTACTTGTTAGACGCTTTTATCCAAAGCGACTTACATACTCAATACTGTGGGCAATCCCCACAGGAGCAATTTTGGGTGAAGTGTCTTCCCACACGGAAAGAAAGTATATGCACATATATGCCAATATATGGCAAATATATGCAGAATATATGCTGCATATATGCCATATTCAGGTTCATATATGTGCATATATGTGGATTAATAGGAGATATGTGTCATATATAGCTCATATATTTCCACATATATGCCAAAGTCAGGTTCATATATTTGCATATATGTGGATTAATAGGAGATATGTGTCATATATAGCTCATATATTTCCACATATATGCCAAAGTCAGGTCATATATTTGCATATATCTCCTACATAATGCCTCATATATAGCTCATATATCTGTCTTTTTGCATATATGTCATACAGAATGCCTACATATATATAGGTCTTTACAAGGTAATGTGGTAATGTGCATATTATTCCAAAGTTCTATATAACTACATGAATTAATCATTGTACTTATTTCCATTCAATGCAGATTGAGGTTTGCGGATTGCCCAAGACAATTCAATGTACATTGAATTGTCTTGGGCAATCCGCAAACCTGAGATATATGCAAATATATGAACCTGACTTTGGCATATATGTGGAAATATATAAACTATATATTAGATTAGATTATTAGATTACTTTATTGTCATTACAAAAATGCAAGCACAGTGTAACGAAATTAAGGAGGGTCTAACCAGAGTGCAAAACAGTCAGTTATATACACAATCATCAGAAGTATGTACAAAATAAATGATACGAAAATAAAGGTAAATAGATGGGAAATGTATAAATAAGAATAAATACACAGATAATAATAAATACAGTGAATACAGAATTGTGCTTCAGCACAGCACACGACAACAACTAGGCAGTATGGGACAGCGTGGGGTTCATTGTCAGCAGTCTGACTGCTGAGGGGAAGAAGCTGTACTTAGTCCTGTTTGTTCTACCCGGGAGGCTGCGGTAGCGTGTCCCAGAGCGGGTGCCACGTAGGGGGATAAACAGTGTATGGTTGGGGTGGGAAGAGTCTCTGATGATGTTTCGTGCCCTTCGCAGGCACCGCTTTTCATAGACTGAGGCTATGGAGGGGAGTGGCATCTTGATGATGCGTTGTGCGATCTTCACCACCCTCTGCAGTGATTTCTTGTCCTTGACCGTACAGTTACCGTACCATACTGATATGCACGTGGAGAGGATGCTCTCGATGGTGCAACGGTAGAAGTTCATTAGCACCTGGGAGGATAGGTGGAGTTTTGCCAGTTTCCTCAGGAAGAAGATGCGAAGATGACACATATATCTCCTATTAATTCATCTATTCTGCATATATTTGCCATATATTGGCATATATGTTCGTATACTTTCTTTCCGTGTGGGTGTGCCCGCTCTTTCAAATTCCAACCGCTTGTGGATACAGGAAAACACAACAGACAGAACAAACATACAAATTAAATTACATTAATGTCACCATGTGCACGTTTGCCTTGGTGGAGTGGACAGAAGGTAGTGACAAGGGACTTAGGAGCATTCTGCCGATTGACTGTGTTTGAGATTTTAATGAAGAGAATTACTTGAATGGCGACGAAGAAACTCTTGAGGAGACACACACAACGAAGGGACAGAGCTCAGGGTTCGCCAAAAGCAGACTAAATAATTGACATTTATTGACAATAATGTTAATGACTTATACATTTCGTGTGTTGTATTTTTTTATGTAGGTAGGCTATGTAGGCGTGTGGCGCAGTGGGTCCCTGGGCAAGACACTTCACCCCAAATTGCTCCTGTGGGGATTGTCCACAGTATTGAGTATGTAAGTCGCTTTGTATAATCCTTGAACATAGGTGTAAATAAACCTATATGTGCATATATGTGAAACCTACATGTGCATACACTGCACCCATGTATGTGCATATATGTGCATATATGGATATATATGTACATATATGTTCAGAGACATATATGTAGGGGTCCAATTTCAGATATGTCGCATATATGTTAAACATATATGTGACATATATTAAAAATATATAGGTTCATATATATTCCTTCCATGTGGGTTGCCCAGGGACACAACGACATGCTGACTGCAGTGGGGTTTGAACCTGTGACCCAAGGCTCTAGCCACTGCGCCACATCCCTCCCTCCTTTTACCTTCACGGCTATAACAAACGGTGTGGATACTCTTTTATATTTTGTAAGCAATATGATTCATGGCAACCGGTAGGAAATGATCTAACCGGTCTAAATCAAATAGTTATTTCCTGTTTAAAGTGTTTGTCAAAGGAGGAGCACATTAGGTGACATTGATTAATCGGTGAATCGGTTTCAAAGCAGGAGGCAGTTTAATTGTGTTTTCTCTTTATTTATTCGACTCAGAAATTGGACAAGAATGGCAGGGTGTCATTAAAACACAGATACTTGCTCAGTATTTTAACTGTTAAAACTGGTGGTGTGGATATCCACAAGATGCAATTGAGTCATCGTGACATGAAGGGAGAGTGAACAATTATTGTTTTGTTCCTCCGTAATAAAGGGTATTTTCACCCTCTGTATGAAACCAGAGCCCAGTCTGACTTGTTAGTTAGTTAGGTCGTTTTGTTTTCTGTAGGAGTGCTGATTAAGAAGGAAGAAAAGAAAAAAGAATTCTTGAAGCAAGTCAGGTTTTCCAATTGCAAAACATGCATTGTTATGTTAATTACAGTATGGGGCCAATAACCTCAACACAAATTCATTAAAAACAAGTTAAAAAAACTACTGGTCAGGGAATGGGCTGGAACACATGTTTATATCAACTATACAATTTGTTATATATGTTCTGAGCTGATTGGTTGCCTTGTAAGCTCATTAAATAACTCAGAATGCCTGACAGTAATAATATAAATTAAATCATGTCCATATACCATCCCTCAAATAGGAATAGAGCAAGTACTCACAACGTAGTACATTCATGTTGGAGATGTACTGGTTTGGAACATTGCATTTTTCACAATTAATTGAACCAAACAGTGAGGAGCTGACTTGGAATTTAATTTAAGCATTACTCGCCTTGGCTGGGGAAAGCAAGAGCAGAGTCATCATTAATTGGATGCAAGCTGCTCTGTGCACAAATCCCCAATCGGCCAGCATGATGAGGACAGATAGAGCCAATGAGAGCCTGCAAAGAAAAGTTGTGGTGAGAAAAAAAAAGATGCACTACCTTCCCTTAATGTGAATAAAGTGTAAAGGATGGTTCTCTACAAAGAGGAATGATTTCATTGATCATTTCAGGCCTGCTGATTCAGTGGCTGTGTGGCGTAATGAGAGTGGAGGTGATGCATGGGAGGCGTTCAGGGGAGGCTCTGGGGAGTGGGTGATATCGCAGCTTTCCCTAAACCTTATTAGGATTCAGCTGAAACCTGCACTCTGGCATACAAATGATACCACGGTCTGAGGAACAGCGAGAAAAACATCATGTCCATATCACACAGCCAAAAGAGGATTCAGATGAATTTTGGAAACCAAAAAGAGATTACTCAACGGATAGGAAGACTAAGGCCCAATCCCAATCCACGCCCTACACCCTACCCCTACACAATACCCCTCCGTGACGGAGTGAACTCCGTGGAGTGACACTCGCAGCTCAATGAGGCTCCCTCCTGTCAGATGGAGGGAGTAAATACAGCGGCAAGCTTTGGGACAAACTCCCCTCTCTCCGGCAGAAACTGGAAATGCCGTAACTGTATGTAACAATGGTTTCAAATCAGCATCTCTTAGACAAAAATTAAAATGAATAACTAAAATAAAACTCCAAACATCTTTAATTGTGTTTTTCTTTTTTAAATCTTTAATTTTGTAAAGCTTTTTTTGTTTTAAACCTGATGTTTATAAGCTTCTTAGTTTTTGCAACAGTCTGTAAATACACACAACTTTATAATAAAATGCACACATTTACCTTTTTCGAGACTAAACACAGGTACGATCCTAAGTTAAAAACATATGAGGTTATCATGAGGTTGTTAACATCGCAGTTTATCAGCGGATGTTTGCTGGAACTACTTGTTAACAGCTTGTTTCCTGACGGACACACACAGCGTTGAGACCGGTCAGGTAGAGACCGGTCTCAAGTCAGCACCGATGCAGACTCGCTGTTTGATGGCTTGATAGCCCACTCCCCCTCCACACCACTCCACATTCGTTGGTTTGGAACAGCACTTAAAACGGAGGGGTAGGGTGTAGGGGTAGGGTGTAGGGGTAGGGTGTAGGGCGTGGTTTGGGATTGGGCCTAAGTGACTGCATGAACATATCATTATATGGAATATAGGCACCAAAACTGAACCCAGTTAATCCCAGTTGGGTTCATTTTGGGGTGCATCTGAAACTTGAAAAAGGCATGCTGCAATTTAGTGGTACAAATAGGCAACATGCGGGAAAAGGGTTTACATTTGGATATAAAAGGCCCATCAAAACACGTCCCACTCGCGGTGTCTGAATGTCAGAGCTATCTACATCTTATTGATGAGACACTCAGTTTGAAATGCCAGAGCTATTCCACACTCCTTAAACCTCCATTAGTACAAAGAAGTTTCTTCTGCTTTACATTTAATAAGCGTAGAAGACAACTTAAGTTACCTGGTATAAGTTCTATGAATATGTGTGTTGTTGTACTGCTTTGAAACCACAGCCAATCAGTTGATGGCATGCAGGCCTTATAAAACAGTGGACGACACAATCTGAGGAACTAAAGCCACTTATACAACATCGAGTCATCTACTATGTCCATATAAGGCAGGCCTCATTATTTCATAACACCTTTAGGCAATTAGTTCTTGTTCTACTTAATCTCGTTACTTTTCCAGGATTTTGTGTTACATTTACAGAAATTCACCCCCAAAGTGCGACATGAAGAACACCCACGGTGCTGAATGGGAAAACGGTAAAAAGGAACACTAAGAAAGTTGAGGGTATGATCAACAGGGACCAACTTTGAGCTTTCAATCTGAGATAGCGAATGCTGAATCACTGAATCGCAATCCTTGTTATTGTTAAAGATTTTTCATTATACTTAGTTCACATTCTCCACTCACCATGAGAAAAACATCTTCCTTACTGCCTGGTTAAATGAAAAGAATGCTTTGCACTCCTTGAATGTGTTTCTCTTTTGTAACAGAAAAGAGTATAACAAATATCTCCAAAATCATTGTTCCATTCATCAGCTGCTTCTCATTCTAATCGTTTATGTTTGATGACAAAGGACGTTCCTTCAATCGAGTACTTACGATTTTCAGATGATTTGTATATTCTGATGCCCATGAATCAATGACAAACAAAAGTCTAGCATGATGATATCAAATGCTGAATGAATGTCTGTCAGTTTGTCACACCGATGCTCCTGTATACATATTGAATGTTTCCAGAGTCATGTTTTGTTTACTTCCGTTTAAATTACCAGAGGTGGGGACTCGAGTCACGTGACTTGACTCGAGTCGCATATTTTGTGACTTGAGACTTGCTTGACTAACATTGATAAAAGACTTGACTTGACTTTGACTTGGTATTCATGACTTGAAACTTGACTTAAGCTTGAGATAGATGACTTGAAAGGACTTGACTGTTTAAAATTAAAAATGTGCGTTTGTTTTTGTAGTGAGATATTACGCTTAGTTTTTTCGAAAAACTTGATTATAGCGCCGTGCGCGCAAACCTGGCAACCCACTAGAAGGCAGGAGTGTCAGTTAACATGGCAGCGGCTAGCATTACACCAAAAATAGTGAAGTTTGGATTCAAGGATTATTTTGTCGATGACGGTAATAAGAAGAGAACAGCGGTATGCAGGGTCTGCAGTATAAAGATCGTTGACACGACCACCACAACCATCCAACTTCATTCGTCACTACAAAAAAACCCACAGAGAACGGTACGTGCGTGTGTTGTGTTAGCTAGAAAGCTAACGTTAAGTTTAAGCTACGTTAGACGCTACGTTTCAAATCGATTAAGCAAAGAGAAGACAAAACGGTAAATTAACACTAGAACCTCCAAGGGATTCATTTTGACTAACCCTGATACTGACGGGCTGTCAGGAGAGGGAGGGAGAGAGAGAGAGAGGAAAAGAGATGCCTCGTTTATTTCCCCTGCGTTATTATCAGAAGTTACTGTACACTTTTGAATAATGTAGTTCATCTACTTTTAGTAGTTTGTTTAAATGTTTTAATTATGTTGTTTTTGTTTGTAGAAGTGCATCATTCATTGATTTATTGTAAAATGAATCTGAACTTTTTGATCTGTTATGATGATAAACTGAAGCAATTTCTAAATTAACCCAATTCAGTGAGTTTTAAATCGTCCTGCTTAGTTTATAAGGAAATTATGAAGAGGAACAAATTAAATGATTTGAAAATGATATCTATGTAGGTGCTGACGCTGTTGGCGGTTCTAGTGTTAACAGACATTTAAATTAAATATGTGTAATGGCAAATGCCATATATGATTTTCTTACCTGGAATTCTGCCTTTTTGAACAGACTGATTGAGTCCTTGCTATATTGTCTGCAGTTCTAGGGTTAATATGAATCTAATATGATTGTCATCGGTCTAAATTAGATTTCAAATGATTAACTGTGTATGTAATGAAGATCATAGTGTGGGTTAAATCCATTTTCATAATCACTGTCTTTTAACCGATTTAAATGCGGAAACTGCGCTTATTCATCAGAATTTCTTATGACTTGACTTGACTTGCTTGACCTGAGCAATGACTTGACTTGACTTGCTTGACTCTCACCACAGTGACTTGGGACTTGCTTGATACTTGTAGGTCAAGACTTGAGACTTGCTCATGACTTGCACATGTAGGACTTACTCCCACCTCTGTAAATTACTCACCATGACGGGAAACCCTGATGCCAGTTTCCTAGCACAAACTTCAGTTCTTCACATTAGGGAACAAAACAGCATTTCACTTCTTATTTATAAGTAAAGTGTATGTGAAAAACGTACTGTATGAATGTATTTTGTTGTGATATTTTTGTTCATTTAGACGTAAGTACATTCGTTTTTCAGTGTAATGATGTTTTCACATTTGAGAAACGGTGTGCTTTTTCTGTGTAAAGTCAACATAGTAGTGTTTGTGTAAAGGTTAAAGTCTGCGCTCGGAAGGAAAGCCATCAAACAGAGCTGTTGTTGAGGTGGCAGTATCATTTATTTAGTTTCTTTGCAGCGGGGTTCTGTGAAAACAGAGGATGCATTGGTCAAGCAAACAGCTTCATTTCAGCACACATGAATCAAATTCCAGGCGAAGCTTTTAACAGATAATGGGACACCTATTGGCATCCGTTTCCTTGTTTTCTATGAGCTTGATATGCACTTTGAGTAAAAAAAAAAAGGCTTAATAAATAAGGCAATATTGAAAATAGCAACAAATAAAGACTGATTACATTTTGTTTGCTCTTTACATCACAGTGCTATATATTTAAGGCAAGGAGACAAGCAAGAAGTTACACAACACATACATACAAATACAACCAGTAAAATCACTCCTTGTTCATAACATGAGGAAAAATAGATCTCTAGAGGAGTTACATGCTGAGAGTGAGAACAACCCACTTGTGCACATGTACACATATATCTACACACAGCACAGATTCACGAGAGCTTTGATTGGAAATCAACAGATGTCATGAGTAAGAGGATGATGGTGTTTTTAGTTCAGCTCAGACACAAATCAGGATTTGCTGAATATTGATTACATTTTCTATTCATCCCTGCGATACAAATGTCCCCTCTGCTGCCCTGCGTCACAGGGGAAATCAGAGGTGAGGGTCTACAAAAACCTGCATCCCTGATCAGGTAGAGTGTGAAGCCGCCATTATGGAGCCACAAACTGGGAACACACATTAAAGGTTCCACGTACACCCTGGATTTTTTCACATTTTCTTCTGCGATATATACACAAACCAGAAATGCTCATTAAGTGCCATACGTTGTGCTTGAGAAATACACCTTTTCTGATTCCTGAGTCTAGAATCTATGCGTTGCTGTTCTCTATATTTACATTCTTACCTGAGGGCAAACAAGAAAGTACCCTCATTAAACTAATTATGTACCACACCGTCAATAAATGTCATGCATCCAAAAAATAGACATTGGTATGCGGGGCTGGTTATATCTGCGCCACAAATGTGGTACATTTTTGTGTGTGCTCTTCTGCTGCAGAATCTTGTTTGATCTAACTGTTTTGAGCAGCTTGGAAAATCACAAGGGTAATGGTGTGCTTTCTCCTGCGTTATCCTTCTAACTTAGAAAAATGCCACTTCTGTAAAAAAAAGGTAAAAGCCCACTTTAGTGGATGTTCCCTGTACCGGTTTTCATCTCCTCTTTTATGATTGGCACGCAATAAAGTGAGGGAAATCAATGAGGTTAAAGTAAATGTTACAGATAGTTGTTCACTGAGATGCAGTATTTACTGTACCAAGGATATCCCATAGTAAGGTTTCTCACAGTCTCTGTTAAGAGGTGGATTACACTCTCAAACATGGAGGTAGTCTGTCCTATACTATATATCTCTTTGCTAGATATACACAGTACACACACTGTGTCATGTAGGTTCTATGTTACAAAAGCTGTGGCATTCAAGTGCCAAGATCCATGTAGATTTATAAAGAATATAATATAATATGTATAAGCATGGTATTTTTCATTTTCTTTGACACTGAACAACAAGAAAAGTGTGATAAAAGAGAAATGATTTGTAAATGAACCACAGTGTAAGCATGTGTTTTTCACATTGTCCATAGTGGTGATATTCACTTCAAATTGCACTTTAGCACGGCGTTTACCACGACACAAAATATCACTTCAGATTGATAATCTATATTACAAGGTGTTTGTAAGCCTACCTCTTAAGCAACCTGACTCACGTAACCAAAGTCAAAGTTATCAATCATTTGCAGCCGAGACACGACAGAGCCAGTCCACAGTGATTACAGCTCAGAATCTCAAAGTCCTTCAAGTCGGATCAGTTTTCATTAAAATGGCTGATTGTATCTGGCAGGGTCGCAGATCACCAACAGGCTGCTCACACACACAGGAGGGCGTGTGAGCAGCAGAAAATCTCCTTGAAGGTTTTCCTCATCTCTTGGCTGCGAAAGGCGTAGATGATGGGGTCGATGACGGAGTTGCACATGATGAGGATGAGGTACATGTTGAAGTGGGACATGAAGCAGGTGCAGTAGGGGTTCCTGGGGCAGGTGATCATGAGGATGAGGTGGAGGAAAAAGGGCGCCCAGCACACCACGAACACCCCGAGGAGGATGGTGAGGGTGATGGCGCCCTTCATGTTGGCTCGCTGGTGGATGGGCGCGTTGCCCGGCAGCGCTGCGATGCGTTTCATGTGCAGGCGCGCCAGCAGGAACATGTGGACGTACAGCGAGGCCATGAGCACCAGCATGGTGAAGAACATGGTGATGAGGCAGATGAGGACCGTGGTGCTCTCTGAGTAGATGATGAAGAGGATGCCGGACACCGTGCAGCACGTCCAGATGCTGCTGATCACCAGCATGGCTCTCCGCAGGGTCACGATGTTATGGTAGCGGAGAGCGTAGAAGATGGTGATGTAGCGGTCAATGGCGATGGCGAGCAAGCTGCAGATAGACGCCAACAGAGAGCTGCAGATCAAAGAGTCAAACACATTGTCCATGTTTTTGATCAACGTAACGGGGATGGTGAGGCTGCCTCCGTTGATGAGCGCTATGACGATCGTCTCCGAGGCGTTAGAGACACTGACCAGCATGTCGGCCACTGCCAGGCTACAAATAAAGAAGTACATAGGCGAGTGAAGGTTCTTGTTTTTGATTATGGCGGTTACAACCAGGATGTTCTCCAGCAGGCTGACGATGCCCAGAGTCAGGAACACCTCTGTGGAAATCGGCAGCTGTTCGTAGCATCCTGCAGATGAGTCCTTGTCCTTGGCTGAGGAGTCTTTGTTCAGCGGCAAAATGCCTGAGGTTTTGCTCCTGTTATGGTAGCCATGGATCAACCCATGGTGCTCCGTGCTGTTCATAATGTCTCCTTTTAAAATTCCCTGTCTTCTTTTCCCACGTTGTTATTTCTCCACAGGTGCGCTTCTGGAGGACAACATAGGCACGCTTAAAAGGAGAATTAAACAATTCCTCACCCTTCAAGAAAGGCAATTGTCTTCAAACATCTGCTGTTGCTGTTACTCTCAGACACAAACAATCCTCTCATCTCTCCAGTAAGAAGTTAAAATGACTGTTCCTTAGATGTGAGAGAGATTGAATGGAGCAGAAGCAGAGAGGTGCGTGCTGGAAGGAGCATGTGGGAGAATGGTTAACAGAGAGCGGGAACAGCGATCAGAGAGCAGCAGCTCCATGTGTGAGAGCAGGCAGATCATCACTTAGAAAGCCACTGGCCTCCCCCTCTGTCTATCTTATGCCAGGCACACACACACAGACACACACCACACACACCCCCATGGATTTTTGTCCTATCCGCTCGCTGATAATGTGGGAGGAGGAGCAAAGTTTGCCTTGACGCACGAATGAGCAAATAAAAGCTTTTTACAAAATGTGAAATGGATATTTGAAAAGAAAAAGTCAGCCCATTCACGTCTAAAAATCAAAGTCAAGTTCTTACAAGGTTTTCTTTTGTATTACTGATGATCTAATAGCTCTGAACATGAATAAAACGACTGACTACAGTTATTTCACCTTACATATTTGGGTACCACGTTACAATAAGACTACCCTTATAAAGGGTTTATGAATAGTTTGTCATTCATTTATTAAATAATGAATAAGCTTTTATAAGACATGAGATAAACAGGGCAACTGTGACCGGTTGCTTGCCAAATAGTGAGCCCACATTTATCTGTACTGCTAAGTCTTATATTGGCTACTTAGCTTACTTCGTGTTCTTCATCAGCCAGCATCCTTGGTATCTGTTGTTCACTGAGTTGATTCTCGCTAAGTAGCCAATATAAGGCTTAGTCATCTTGCCAAATAGTGAGCCTGTGTTGATGTATGACAACTGTTATAACTGGTTTATAAATGGTTCTTAATGATTAATAAAGTGTTTACAACCTAATTCATAACCTAATTATAAACCCTTTATGAATCCTTTATAAGGGTAGTCTTATTGTAAAGTGGTACCCATATGTGTTATCTGAAATGTAAAAGAGTTTAATGTAGAGTTGGATGGCTACAAAAGAAACAATACACAGAGTTTTCATGACAGAACTGGCAATTTTGCTGATGTGTTTGGCAGGAAATCAGTGAAAGATAATGGCTTAAAAACATAGTTCTATGCTGTTGCACAAAATTGACAGTATCCAACACTTTTTAGTTTTAGTTAACTATTTCAAATCAATTCTCAGACACGATAAACACCAACAGTCGATACAATAATACACACACATAACCCTTGTATAATAAACCATTGCATATAAACCAAACATTATTTAATATTTAAAAAGCAGAGTGCCACTCAGAGTGTGGGTGTGTTATTCGTTATGAGGTCATTATTATAATTATAATCTGCTTCATATGCACTTGTGTAATTTTGTAGTAATAACTGTCACAAAATCTACAAACGTCAAGTGTAATCTACTAATCGAGCGAAACACTAATGCACCGCCGGTCTCCTGCTGCCAACTTGTAATTAAGGTAGTTACAGCAAACTAATGGACATCCTATTATTTTAATAAGCTATACATTACCTTTACATAATTAATCATGTAACACTGAAAGGGCCAGTTTCTAGGAGCGCTATTATGCTCATTTTCATATTAGTATGTAGCGCCTCTACTGTCTCCATGCTTTAATGTTGAAAAAGCTCTTTATTTTTCTCATACTCCCTTTTCACCCTCTGTCTGAAACCAGAGCCCATTCTGCTCAAACAAATGTGCAATATGTGCAATCCAATTGAACCTGGGTCCCTTAAATCTTCAATATAGACTCAAAATTGATCCAAATAGCACCACGAAGAGTACAAATAAGGACATTCTCTGGTTAAAAATGACATTTCAGGCCGTGAAAATGTCAGAAGTTGACTCATCATCTTCAATAACCCCCAATACCACTCGAAAATTGGAAGCATTGGCCAAGCCATTTTCTACCTAATGTCCCCATGGCTATAATGGTAATTCATGCTAATTAACGCACCACATTTCCTAACATTCGGTCTATAGGCTGTAAAATGTATTATCTCTTCGATTTACACACCGCATTTCTTGCACGTCTGTCCGTCCTGGGAGAGGGATCCCTCCTCTGTTGCTCTCCCTGAGGTTTCTCCCATTTTCTTCCCCTTTAAAACTGTGGGGTTTCTCCGGAAGTTTTTCCTTGTACGATGTGAGGGTCTAAGGATAGAGGGTGTCGTTTTTCTCATATTGACAATCTGAACAATCTGTGCAGTTGTATTTGCTGTAAAGTGTCTCTACTCTAGGCTATTTTTATTATATGTACAGCACTTTGGCTCAATCAAAAATCGTTTATAAATGTGCTATATAAATAAAACTTGATTTGATTTTTTTTTATTTGATTAAGCTAAATGTGCAAATTACCCAACTAATTCAAGTTATCATCCGGCATTTGTAACATAAATCTTTGCTGTACTCAACATTTCTGTGTTCACAACAGGACTCTATGAGCTGGCAACTAGACTCATTTGTAAAGATGTACAGTAAAGACAAGGCTATGTATTCACTGTAAATGATGTTGCACAGGAAATAGTGGATGGATAGTTTGGGATCACAAGTTTGGAGGACCTGCTTTTCTGGGAAGCTAAGCAATGAAGAAAAACCCAATTAAATCTGAATGAAGAAGACCTTGGGTTCAACACATACTGTAACAAGTCGATAGAATAACTCGAACTACAAAGCACAGAAACAAAGCGAAAGGTTAAGTTGTGCCATGAGTCATTAAAATAAACAGTGCCAATTATTTATTTTAAAATAAATGTCATAAATTACTATTGTTGTGAATTTGTAAAACTTTAGTACAGCACTCAAAGCAACTGCACAAACTACCGAGGAATCCAATCAGCGTGACTCATGAAGAAGTCGACACAAAAGGAGCCCAGTGCAAGGCTGTTTGTGACGAAACACCTCGTGAAAAGTGTAACCATGGTAAACGTGTAGTGTAGAGCAAGTCAGTGGATAAAACACACATATCTGTATATCCAACAAGCAACCAGTCCTTTCAAAGCTAAGGTAGATTCATGTTGACTTTTACAAAGCATAAGTTGGAGGTTAAAGTATGTTTCATTGGTCCAGCGTAGCAGGGCATTAAAAGCTGCAGTGAGTTGCGACACACTTCAGAATTCTAGTATTCAGAGACAAAGCTTTATTAAACTTACTATCTTCAAAGAAACAAATCACAATTGCAGTTCATCTAGAATAAATATATGGCAACGACTCCGTCCTGAGTGGCTTGCAGCATTACGATGCACAAATGGAAAGCCCCCAGATGGAAAATGTAGAGCACAATAATCTACTCTAAGTGGCATAATTGTGGCACTCTATGGCACGCTTTAATGTTTGAAGGAATTATGGAAATAATTTCACTCTACTACGTTGAGCGACATCCCAGTATTTCGTAAGTGAAGAGACCTTGAACGTGTGAGGATTCAAGCGGTGAGGTTTTTCATTTTAAAAGCCCTTTGTCCATAAAGTTCCTGAACAATCTTTAATCAAGAAAAAAAAATTGCATTTAAGAGTCCATATTATGCTTTTATGTAGTGTGTTAAATATGTTTTTGTGCATTTAAACGGTCTGCAAAGTCTAAAATCCAAAAATTTCAAAACAAAACATTAGTATCATGATTAAACAATGCATTCACGATGTGTTTTACACTCCAGGTTAAGGCCACAATCAGTTAGAATCCATCAGTCCTTTGTGACAACTGAAGGACAGTCAAAAAACGTTTTGTTTAATTTCACATGGAACTACTGCATAATAACGTGTGTCCATAACTAAATGTAACAGCACAGAAGCCAGGGCTAATGTTGTTTGCCACTGTGCTAGTCTGAGGTAAAAGAAGCTTAGTTTGCTGAAGTAAAATAACATGTTTTGGGTTGGAGGAGAACACAGAACACAAAACATGACCTTTATTTAAGAGCCATTCACATACCTCTACGCACAAATTTGAAAAAGGATTTGTCATTAGTTGTTTTCTTAATCAGTGCCAAGGACATGCTGAGGTTCTTCTCAGCTCCACAGAATAAATGTAAGAAATTTGTTTGCAATGCTGCTGTATAACCTTGTAGTCTTGTAACCTTGCACAATGTACTCCTACTGTACCTCTGTGAGTCCTCACAGAGGTACAGTAGGAGTACATTGTGCTTATAGTCGTAATAAGTATAGGTACAAAATATACATTTGATAGAAATAGTATTCAAATTAATCTGCCAGCATTTTTTTATTTGATATTTTACTGTCAGTTCTCTGTCAAATGTTTTTTTTAATTATGTTGTCATATTTAGTCAACCTTGTACTGCTTCTTCTTAATAATATCTTAATAAAAGTCTGGGTAATTTAACCTTTTCTACATATTTTCAATTAAAACCACCAATCTTTTTATTAATTTGGACATTTTTCATCATCCAATATTATTGAACATAACAGTAAATAATCTGGCTGACAAGGTTTTCAAACTACATTTTAGGGTTAAAAATGAGAAATGGACGCAATCTTTAATGAAATCGATGCCATTCCATAATCGTCTGATCTTAATCATTGAAAAGAAAGCTGGCTGACGACCATACTGTGTTGACTCGCTAGCTTCTGTTAATAAAATGAACACTAAACATAAAGAACAAACTGTACATGGAGTGCATGTACTGTATGTATGGCTTCATGTGCTTTACACAAACAACCACTCACACGCATTACGTGTTGTTAAGAGTCTTTCCCAATGACATTTCAACATATACAGCAGACTGTAGGGGACAGGGATCGATACGTAGACTTCCTATGTGCTTCCTCAGCTGCCCCATTGATTTAGCCACTCAGCACCATGGAGGAGGCATTACATGAGTCTGACTGTTTCAGCACCATAAAGAAACAAGTGTGTAATCGTCTCTGCCAAAACTGTGGATCTGTCCAGGGAAAAGTGGTTGAATAATATGAATAATATGAGATTCAACAGGTGTTTCTTGGCAAGCACAAACATTTAGAAAACACCAGGGATTGTTATAATGAGCATGCTTCAAGTCGACGAGATCTCATCCAGCTCAGGGCTGAGATACAAACCCTGTGCTCAAGAGGGTCAATTAAAAAGCATGTTTTACTGGCCTACTGTTAGGGCTGGTATCATGAGCGCTTTCCTAGGTGTGCTGTTGGATAAACAATAAGGAACGTTTGTTCTTAAAAGGCTCCTTGATAAATTACGTGCTCTGAAAACAGATAAGTATTTCTGAAAACAGCTTTTCTACCTCACCTGGAGGCTTCAAGCTGTGTCTGCTAGGGGAGACAATACGAGATACTTTGACATTGAACAGTTCCAAGAAAGCGAGAGGAGTGCTAGTTTGGAGTTTTTATACATTTGTATGCGAAGACTGGAAAAATACACCTTTTAGTATAAGAGGAAAAGTCCATTTCAATTGGTGGCACTTAGCATAAGTTATTCTCTATTTCAAAAGATTGCGAGGGAAGAACATGTTTAAAATCTTCACATTGACATATTTACTTTGCAAGGCCATTATTGGACATTATGTTGTGTTCTATCTCTCTAACATTATGGCTCTAAATCGTCCTCTCAATTTGCTGCAGAGTGAGGGAATTAGCCGTATTTTTCTCTTTGTTTTGTTCGGCTACAGTACATACAGCTCCGACTCACCGGCAGGAAATCAGGCTGAGTTAAAGAGAGACACACACAGGTGAACACAAACTCAGACAGACACTCGGACAAGGAGCGCCTGATCAGAGTGACAAATGCACACCGGGGCCAAAAGACAAACAGAGACTAAGCACACACACCAACACGCTGCACTTTAATGCAGGGAAGGGTCACATTGATTTCCTCGCACATTATATCAGCTTGTACCACAATGCACAGAGGACTGCTCTGCATAACAATGATTTACACTATACAAGCATCATATTTTGCACTGGAGGGAATTTGGGATCAACAGTTCCCTTCACGCTTGTCGGTATTTTTTTTTTTAAATAAATGATTTCCTCCATTTAATATGTAATGGCAAAATCAAAGATATCCTGACACTGAAGTCTCTTTTTTCTCAATGTGACCTCTGACAACAGACATCCATAATTAAATATGAAATTAAGTCATTTGGACTCTTTATCAGCTTAATTGCTGCTAACAGACAGTGCCACTTCATGGACAGGGGGAGCCCATTACTGTGAACTAATGGCTGAGCGACTCGGCAGCAGAATTATGGAGCTGCTTATCTCCTTTTGCTCCCCTGAGTGCAGATGAGAAGCTGTCAAAATGTGGTAATGTAGGAGTTCACAGGAAAAATTAAGCTTTGGGATTTTATGCCCGCCTCCCTGACTGCTGCGGCTCGGGTTTTTATCAATTATGCATTCCAAAGGTGAAGTTCTTAATTTTAACATAAATGATTGCAATCCATCTCCTGAGCGCGGATTATTTTCAACAAGCTGTATCTGGAAATACTGACGCACGTATGCTTGACTTTGACATTTAATTCTCTAATCATTAATTTAATTATAGGAAGCAATATCGTACCACTTTTGTGTGTTTTTGTGGGCTCAAAATTAATGTTTTGAATTGATATTTACACATACAGTACGTGTCAAAAAGATCAGTTTTAATTAAAGAGGACATATGATTCTTTTTAGGTTCATTTTTGTATGGGATTTTTTGCCTTCAGCAGACCATTTACATGCACACAAACCTATAGAGTATAACACACTAAGGAATACCCCAAAAAGCATAATAGGGCTTCTTTGATACAGACGTTTTAGTTTAGACCTGCAATGTCTTATATGTCACCCTTTGAAATGATTGGATGAAGAAGGCAACATTGAATAAAAAAGGTAACATTATTATGCTGAAACATGCAATGATCTGCATCAGAAACCTACTGAATGTAAACTTAAAATAGATACAAGTTTGAAAGAGACTATCTGCCTTCAAGTCATGAACACACCGACATCTGAAGAACAGAGACCTATTGTAGACTGTGGAGAAGATGAGTGTTAAGACCAGGTCAGCAGAGAGGTGCTGAGCCGCTGCAGCTGAGACCGGAACAGTATCATGGAGGGCAGAGCACGGACATTATATTCTCAAGCTTTACAGAGAAAGACACACATGGTTTTCACTGTCTCGCTCTGAAATGGACCTTTCTGATGTTGTTTTCCTCCGTATGGTGTCTTTGGTTGTCATGGTCACACAGAAAGTCCAAATAAATAGTTACACCATCGCAAATTCAAAGGCGGTAGCAAGCAGGCACACTAATGAACCCCTGAGGGAAATATATTTCTGTTTATCTGCTAAATGTTCACCAGCAGCTCCTCACCTGTCTGTTTGATTGATCTGTAGTTCAAGTCTATAAGCATTTTGAATCAACAATACAACCTTATTCAAGTAGAGTTTTCAATTCAAGCATCAATTTATAATAGTTTAAAGCTCCTCACAAGTTGTATTCTCTATGCATTTCATGCCGAAAAAAGGAACAACTTTAGATAACGTTTAGAAAATGACATTTTCTTATTTTTACTTATTATGGAGTTCTTTCCACCTTAATGACATGACACTCTCTCAGCAGGGCTGAAATATCAAGTCTCTGCGATGGCCCCATGCGGCGCCTGCCCTGCCAAATGTCCTCACCTTCATACAATGCTCTGTATGAATCAATGTGACAGCAATGTACCTTCCTGCCATTTCAAACCAATCTCTGAAACTGATGCAGATCAAAAACGGACCCTTTGTGCAAGAATTCTACTTCCGTGTCTGTGGTACAGAGACACGATGTGCCAACATATTGTAAAAAAGCTCAAAAAACATAATTAGTTAAGTGGAAGGGCAGAAGGCATAGCTTTAAAAAATATATTGACCTCTTGGGAGGTATTCAATTACATCGTTTTTGGTAAAAAAAACTAAAATATTCTGGTGAAATAAATACACAATTTATGATGAATATGTTCAATATTTATAAAATGTGAAAATAAAAAACATAATAACAAATTACAATTAAATTCAAGAATAAGAAAATAAAGATAAAACAATTATGATATTTGTAGTTTCTAGTTAATAACTTTACGGAGTCTTGAACATAGGCTCAAATAATAATGCAGAACCAGAAAATGAAAAAAAAATCACATCGGTAAATACAATACATATAGCAATACAATTAACTATAACTGAATTGTCGGTGAGAAATAATACTTGAAAGGTTTCTTTTTATATTCCAAAAATGTGATGAGACATAGCCGGCATTAAAGTCCCTCCAATCACATGAATTATTTTAATCAGATAGGACGGTTTCATAAAAGGTGCAATTGTCCCCAGACAGCCCGCTCCGGCTGCTGCTCTATAATTAGTTCTGATGGAAGCCCTCAGCAACCATCATTTATTTCCTTTTTCCAAGGTTCACACTGGACCATCGTTCCCCTGCTCGCCCCCACATCACACAATCTACTGGGAAGAAAGCATCACATAAACAACAGGGTGTTTCCACAACACAACAACAACCACTGTGATTTCAGCAAGTGTCGATTTGACTCAAGTTCATTGTCCTCTATCATCTAACAAAATGTTTCAGCACCTGCGTTTTAGTCACACTTAGCAGTAAGTAGTCAAGAGCGGTGGGCTTTTTACCACCATTTTTTTGTACTGTTCGCCAGGCATCTGATCCTCCACCTCTACAGGGACGGTCTTGTTTTATTTAAGCAGCTTCAAGTACTTGGTTATGGCTTGTTAGACATTTTGTTCTTGGTTAAAAGAAGCCAGTTTTGACGGTTGGAGGGATAAAGTATGCAAACTGCACTCCCAAAGTGTAAAGGAACATGTTTTTCTGCTTCTAATCACCCACCAGAACTTCCTTTTCTCAAACAAGCACGTGTAAATATACATTAACAGGTGACATAAACGTAAAGCTAATGAAGTATACTAAATGGTGTCCTTCTATATGTTTATCATTGTCAACAAATCTCAAAGACCATGTGTTTGTGTCGCAATTATTTCAGTTTCCGTACTCTGCCTGTCAGCCAACCAACCACGCTGGTCCCTAAAAGTAAGACATCAAAAGTTGTGTAAATGTTTTCTTTTATAGAAATAAGGGTAACACTTTATATTAAGGTACACAAATTAACCATCAACTAGTTGTTAATTAACATGCATATTAGCAGTATATTGG